>OY730190.1:4419556-4795921 GCA_963422495.1 Polyommatus iphigenia
AATTCTTCTCATCTTCAGTTTCACCGCGCGGTCGGAGGCAACCGATGCGGTGATTACGGCGTCCTCGATCGGTGGAGCGCCGTCGGACCTCTCCTCGTGTAGTAGTGGGTGGTGAGGCCGCTTGCATCCCTGGATACCACACTGCTTCGCTCTGCAGTTGTATCTTCTGTGTCGGCTCGATAGGCACAGGAAACACAGCCCTTCTTGCTTGACTGTGTCCCATCTCTTCTGCACACTCAGTTTCTTGAAAGCAGCGCAGCGAAACAGAGCGTGGCGGTCGGTGCACATCGGACACTTCGTTGGTTCTTCGCGCATTCTCTTCGGCGGGCTGTGGCTCGGTGTGCCTCGGCCCTCTTCTGCTATCGCGAAGACTGGTCTTCTCGTTCTAACTTCGTTCTTGTTGGGAGGTGGACGCGATGTTTCCTTTCTTGCAGCCGGAGCCGTGGTGAATCCGTAGCGCAGCGCTCTGTCCGCTTCTCTCATTAGGAATTCAGAGAGAAGGACGACATCGGGCTCGTTCCGGTAGCGCGATGTCTCTTCTGCGTAGTCGTACCATTTGCTCTTCTCGAATGGACTGAGCTTCTCCAGGATGTCTCTCACAAGCAACGGATTGAAGAGATACCCGTGCTTTAACTTCTTCAGGATGGCCACCATGTTCTGAATCTTCACCGCGAATTGGTTGAGCTCTGCCGCCGTGCCTCCGAGCCTCGGAAGCTTCTTCAAATCTTCCATCATGCGGTCGACCATCACCTCGGGCCGGCCGAAGCATTGCTCCAGAGTCTTCATGATCTGTTCGGGTGGTGTTGCGATGCTCAGCAACGGCGCCACTGCTTCTCGAGCCTCCCCCCGTAGACAGCTTCTCAGGCGCGCCAGGTTCTCGATTGGCTTGAGCTTGTAAAATGCGGTGGTATCTTCCATGGCTGCTTTGAACGGCAGCCATTCCAAAGGAGAGCCCGTGAATATGGGCAACTCCGTCTGATGGCGCGGCTGTCGTTGGTTCAACAGCTTGTCTAGGGTGTCGGCAAGCTGTTCCACCCCGTTGATCCCGGCTGCAGGCCGCTCGAACCTCGATCTCTGCGGCTCGCGTCTCTTTCCCGCAGGTGGCATGTCTTCTGGCTTCGGCGCGTCCCCTTCCTCCTCTGGCACGACCCGTTCCTCGGTCGTCTCTTCGTTGTCAGGACCATGTTCGCTTAGCCAGGCTCGGACCCGTTGCTCCACCTGTTCTGAAGGTTCGTCTTCGTCGGGGTTGCTGGTTTCCTCGGCGGTGGCGACATCAGCGATGAGCTTCTTCTTGATGAGTTCTGCTTCGATCTGCAGTTCCTTCTTACGGAGTGCGGCAAGTTTCTCTTCCGCCTCGTATCGCAGGCGCGCGACGACACTTGCTGTCGATCGACGCGACCCAATTGAAATAGCCTTCTCCCTGGCTACAGGTACTCCCGATGGCGCGGGTGTCTTGCTAGTGCCCGGCCTCGGTTTCAACACAGTTTGAAGCAGATCCGCCCTCCCCTCGGTCGGTGGCTGGCTGGTTGCGGCTGCAGACGGCGACCTGGGCGGATCCGAAAATATTTTCGGTTGCTGGTTCTCCTCGGCCCCGCTCTGACTCCTCGTGATGACCATCTTCTATATTGAATCTTCAATCTTCTATATTGAATCTTCAATCTTGTATGTTCAATGTTCAATCTTCTATGTTCAATGTTCAATCTTCTATGTTCAATGTTCAATCTTCAAGGAACTTCAGTAGGTTTTGTGACAAAAATCTACGAATCCTTGCTTCCCCTTGGTGGCGTAGACCTGTATCTTCGAGTCCAGTCGTCTCCGAGACCAGTCTTTTTCGGGTCCGGTCTTCCCAAATTTTCTAAGTGTCGTCTTGGCTCTTGAAATTCTTCTAAGTGTCGCCTTCAAATCCGGATCGCAAAAGACAAACTTCAAATCCGGATCGCAAGGACCAATTTCACTATTCGAGACTGTATTCGCCCATAGGTTTTCGCCGCTGGCTCAGATCGGACTCGAAGACCGAGGCTACACCGGTAATCTTGCAGAGCGGGGGCGTAAATAAAACACACGAGAGTCGAGGAGAACATTGCTCCCGAAACGCACCTCGCTTACCTGGCTCGGGCGAATGCCATATAGTAAGCCGCTCCGATTCGCAAGTTTTCTGTCTCACTTTTGCTATCGGAGACGGCTACTTTTCCCCTATTTTCGCCATTTTCCGTGAGCCAGGTAATTAAAACGCGTTTCGGGAGATTATTTATTCATCGTTCCACAATATGTACCTTAATCTAAGTATCACCACTTATATTTTAACGTAATTATAGCTAAGTAAACATAAAAGTTAATAGAATTTACACATTTTTACACACAATTTTCCTAATATTTTCCAAACTACATATGTTACACAACTAATTTTTCCTGTATTTATTAGATAACTTATTAACTTATTAAATTAACTATATTTTATCTCTTAGGGAGCCACAGATTTAACGTAATTCACTTTTAAAGTCTGTTTGTAAAAACACTGATTTGCACTGAGTCTATTTCTCACATTTCACTTTAATTAGTTTATGTGCACTCACTATACGTTTTTCGGGAGCGAGGCCGCTGTCCTCAACAGCCACATTACATAAATAAATAAATATCGTCCAGATCAATGATCGAAAACGTCCCTATTCCGGTCGATCGATATCGACGCGACAGATGGCTGAACCAATCAGCAGTAATGAGATCCTCGCATTGTGTGACGGTGTGATTGGGCCTCAGCCACACCGTCGACAAATGACACGACGTTTATAGATTGGCCCCGGACGGGGTTGCCGGGTTAAAAAAATCCCCGCGTCAATGGCCCCAAACGAATATGGGGGTCGTTGTAGATATTATGATTTATACTAGTTGTGTATCGAGGACTAATAATGGTGCTTGATATTATTAGTCTCCTCTAAGTCTCGTTAAACTTTGAAATAGTCCATGATATTTTGTAGCTAAAAGACATACAGATGTTAAAAATATGACATCGAGTCGTTTGTACACATTAACTTATTTTATTTAGTAATTATAAACTTTTTTCTTGCTTGATTAGTAATTAGTAGGCCGTCGTATTTTTTTTCTGTTACATAACTGTCTCACAAGACATAAATCATTGAGCAGCTTGTCAAGAATATGTGTCACCTACATAGCGATAACGTGTCAATATGGTGCTCTATCAATGGTGTTGTAACTCTATTGTTTTGTTTACGAGCCAATTTGATAATTACGTAACTCATAAACTTGTTTAATGGACGTAAGGGGTTCTTGATAATGATAAGATTGTACAGAAGGTTGAGTTATTAGATATTAGTTATTACGTAAGGAACTAAGGGGTCACAAATTCCGGAATCTGTGTACAAATAACCTATTTTGATGACACTGAACGATTTTTGTTGGCATTCCTGCTAACGGCAGATTAAACATATTTACATTTACCAACAAAAGTCGGTAAATATGTATTAGGATTAACCGGTAAAACTATAGATTGACGAATATATTATAGCTGTTATTCTTTTTTCGTACAGTACAACTTACATAAAATATGGAAATAGATACTAAAGTAAAAAACAAATACAACATGGTAACATCTCATTCTCAAGTCTCTCCTTCTATATAGCTTTAGATGATGTGCAATAGCTATGTCCACATAATGCGCTTTCGTCTTCAATTTTCGTCATCTTCTTTCATTCAACTTTCGTTTTGGCGCATTCAATAATTGAATGCGTCAAAGAACGGAAGGCCAACTGTCATTTTTAATAACAAAGCGAAAGTTTTGGACGGTCGGCATGCGTCGCGGGCATGCGTCACGTTCGCTGTTGACTGCGCTATAACGCATGCCCTTGACGAACAGAAAAAGGCACAGTGTGGACAAAGCTATTCAGTATAAAACCTAGGCCACATCCGATAACAGTCATAGAGGTCGGGGCACGTCATAGGTATTCTAATAAAAATCACCAGCGTTATTGGATAGGCGTGGTATTAAATCGGCGATATTTCGCCGTGACGCGGCTATCATGGGCAATTTTTATCGTCCCTTTTTGCCGGTCAACGGGCAAACATTTTTCATGACGGGTCGTTTGATCGACACACCGGATCACGTAATTGGGCTTTGTACGTGAAAATTGTTGTTTAAACGTGGTGGGTCGGTCGGCCACAACGGTTTGTAACTAGGCGACTCGCCGGAACGACTGAAACGCCGTTTGATCGATACTCTTTATTAGTTTCATTTTGTAGTTTAGAAAACGAGTGTACCAGACTTACAAACGAATACAAATGGAACAAGCCCGTCTAGTCAAAATAGCGAAGTTAGATTTCAAACCCCATATATTTTTGACATCTTAATCCGCTATCAAAACTGGGGAATCTACTTATAATGACTAAGCACTCTGTTTATATGTCCTATAACTACGTCCTATAATCGCCCAATATCAAACGTGTTTCAGTTCCATTTCGGCAACATAGAAAGCTTACAAGCTGTCTATTCAGTGGAAGAGAAATTGTTGTGCCATTATTGACCGCACCTTTCATAAGATCATTATCGGCGCCGAATACAGACCGACACCGCAGAATCATAACCGATTTGGTATTGTTTAATTACATCTTTCGCTGTTCTCGCGCGTTTAAAAAATAAAAATCTTCAAACATTACATCGTTTTGTGAAATCGTTACAGCCTCCCGAGCTATACAGCCTATCCATTACACGTTTCATGGCCAAGCTGACAATGAAAAACTCCTAACCATTAACTTAAAACAATAGAGTATTTAAACAAATTGAATAAAAGATCATAAACACAAATATATTGAAAGTAATTAATGCCTCAGGCTCGGTGTGGGAACTAGGCTCTAGACAAATGTTTGGCTGTGAGCCCACGCACACGAGTCTGTCTTTAGCCGTGTTTGCGTATCCACATTAAGTAATAATGTTTACAGTCAATCCGGCGGGTCAACAGCTAAGCAGTTTGTACACATAGAAAGTTCTGAACGCCTCATTAGACTACAAACTGAATTAATAAACGGTCAATATTGAGAAAGATTTCACAATATGTAACCGATAATGTACTATCAGAGAAGTTGATTCCTAGGCAAATGAGGGGTCTACGTATTTTGGTCGCGTTGTGTCAAACCCAGCCGACAGATCACAGCTAACATTTAAATAACATGATCCGATCAAATAACGTAGGTCCGTCAACTGCCTAGTAATCAATTTTCTCGATGGTACTTGGAGGCTAGCCCGGCGTATTCTGTCCGTGCGATGAGATTCAAGAGCGTTGAGTTAAAGGTGGTTGTGGCGCATGTGGTTTGATTGTATGTATTAAAGTTTTAGAAGTGAGAATAAAAGTTACGAAGATTCGAATATCGGAGAATACGAGAGGAGAGTAGACAGAACATAACATGTATGGCTGCTTGCTTTTTAAAATATGTACTTAATGTTAAAATTAAAAAAGTAGTTCTATATTTGGCAGTTATGTTGAGATCGGTTTGCCGCACGACATGATTTTACCATTCACTTTGAAGAGTCGAGCCCGGAGAGGTCAAGAGAGTGTTTTCACTTTTTATTTCTCGATACTTTATCAGTTGGAACATTTCTTGTACGTGATATCAACGTAATACAATTTGCAACCAATACAACACTTTTATTTTAAAGCCCAAGAAAATGGATCATAATAATATCGGAAAAACGTCTCTGACATTACGCAAAGAAATAGATCTATTATATAAGAAAATCAGCCTTTGTAATGAGATTAAGGGTTTGACGGCATGTTCGAGACGCCAAGCGTTCGGAAAGGGCTCGGGCCTGCGGCTTAAGACTTAAGCCGTCCTCAGTGGAGTACGAACAAGTCACCCGTGCCCTAAATTAAGACGTTTAAGGGTTAAGGAATATATTCGAATCGCACATTTTCGAGGATTTTCTTCTCTCCGCAAGACTTAATGAAACTTTTTAAATCGAAGACTAAAACCAAATATAATAGCTAGTTATATTATAGCTGCGTAGAGGAATCATACCTATGTTCTAGATAGTAAGTAAGTTTGGCAAACCATTATAAAAGCTGTAACTGCCACAACATTTTAAGTACTTGTGGTGTAAAAAATAAATTAATCCTATAAACGATAAACAAGTGATAAAGCGAGTAATTAATAATAATGCTTCACGTAATAGTCGATTCTGAATAGAACTGCGAGCGTTCAATGCATAAATTCAATATCGGTCCGATAACCGAAATCAATTGTGTTTCGATATTTCCGATATTTCCGATCCTAGTTGTTACTTTGAAACGTTATCTCACACTAAATATGTATATATTGCATTTCGATTGGAGACTATTATCAATTATGCACAAATTCTAGCCGCTCTTCAATACCGTAATTTTGTTTATTAATTTTCCATTAATAAACTTCCCATTTCAGCGATTTTGCATGACTATTTCAGCAAATTCCCCGCTCAAAAACAGAATTCATAGTTTTACAGGTGACGATAAAGGTAGAACAACTTAGTTGGCAATTGGCGACCTCCCAAAACAACAAGTATAGCGACGTGTAAATACTTGTAGAGAGCCTGCACATAAAAACCAAATAATATCGTCCAGAGTAATATCATCCAATTCAAAAGACGAATATTTTCATGATGAATTCACAATTTAATGTGTGTTTGTTTTGTAATTTGAACCATACTTAACGATAGGTGATAGGCATAAAAACCCAGCCCACCCGCTACAATAAAATTAAAACCAACATTAAGGTAAGTACATATTTTGATTAACCGTTTTGTTTAAATTATTTTTAAACATGCGCGACCTCTTTGGGTACTAATGGCAAAACGTTGTACGTCAGGCGTATAAGTTGTTTAAAAGCTTTTTCTACTTAGTGCCATGGCCACACGAATTTCGCTTGACACAATTTATAATACGCACATTATGTACGGCTGAAACGGTGAAAAGTGGCTTAAGGCTGGCACATAAGCTTTTTATTTACCATATCAGCCGACCCTCACCTTCTGTTTGATCACGCGAGTTTTCACTATTATTAGGTACATAGTGTGTAACTTAGTTAAAAACCGCGTTGAATTATGCATTGGGGTTACCCACACGCTACCCCACCTTGGGGTAGCGCGAAGTCCCCTAAAAATACAATAACAATTGACACTGCCAGATAAGTAAAAACGAGCTTGTTAAACCGTAAAAAGTTATAATGGCTAGAAAGTCAACAATGGATATAAAGGCGGAATTATTTAGGGACACTCGCAGCCGTCGCTTTTAGTGCCCTGTGCCACCCCACTATTTGGTGAAATTAATAAAACTCGGTGATTCAATAATTTGTGCCATGACAGAACAAGTGAAACAGATAGTCTTTCAGCCGTATGCCACATTTAGTTTTAAAAATTTGCAACAGCTGTCCACGTTGTAGCAATAAACAAACTTTGCAAATAGCCAGTTTAAAAATACTATCTTAGGATCTATTTGCGTGAACATAAATCTATTTATTATATTTCGTTCTTATCGGCCTTTTAAATATTACTTGTTAAATAGGTTAAAATCGCACAATCCATACGATAAAAAAATCTCATAACTATTAATGAAAAACCAGCACAATAGTTCGTGTGCTGTGTTTGATCCACGATAAACAAAGCCAGATGTTTGACGCCTGTTAATCAATTTGTGCATGAATTTCACGATAATAATCGTTTAGGGCCGCCCATTTTATGGACCGGCGGGTAAACAAATTAACTTATTAATTAAAATACAGGAGTTAAAAGTATTTCAATGCCCAAGTGAAATGCACATGTCGGATTATTAAACAATTAATTATAAACTTTATGTTCCGGAATGGAGGTCACGTTTGGAATTATTTTGAATGTTTTTAACGATAGTAGGTTGTTGTTTTTGACATTATTAAAATTTTTATGGACTTTCCGTGTTACGTTTTAGATGTATTATTTAGGCATAAGTTTATTATCTATGCGAGAGCAGTATAAAACATCCTTTGTTAGATAGGCATTCAAATTCGCCTACGATTGAGAAAATGGTTTATTTAGTTACCGGGGAATGACGGAAGCTATTACAGTCATTGGTCAATACAAAGGGTATCGACCGTGAGCCTACTTCCATCAAATATTCAATTGTTAAGCCCGGCCGGGGCACATCGAACGCCTGCGATTAATTTCTATACCGAACCTACAAATTATGGATCGCTTCTTCGAGACTCACGCTGCCACAGACTGCGAAGCAACAGAACCGACAGATTTAAAGCAACAGTGGCTCTATTGATTGAAATCGAACGAAAAAAAACGCCTTGTAAACTCGCCGATAGTCGTACGTCATAGATAACAGCGAGGGTACGCTGCACAGTATCTAGGCCAGTCGAACACGCCCCGTTTGGCCGCCTGATTGTACTCCGGCGAAAATTGTACGTCTGTGCTCAACTATCTAATCCTAAAATAATAGTGGGATGTTGATCTGCTCCAGATAAATCTAATCGCAAACTAGAGGGTGTAATGGAAAGAATAATGTTGGTTTGGTACGAAAAATAACATGATTTCCCTTAACTTTACTACTGGAAAGCGTTATATTATGTTAAGCTGCCTATTTCGCCTCGGCTTATTTTTATCACGTGATTCATGTTTTAATAGTTAATCCCCGTATACTCATCGAGTATTTAAATAAACGTGAATGTATCATGAAATATTTTTGTGATTCAGTCAAACGAAACTGATTGATTCTTCAATTCGACTGCCAGGCAATTAAGAATCTTTACACCTAAACCTTTAAATTAGTTACAATTATTGATAATAATGTCTAAAGTGCCAATAAAGTAAGAAACGCGTAGGTAAATAAACAAGCCCACATGAAGAATCTCAATAGCGCAACAATGATTCACGGCATATCAGGGCTAGATGCATCGATACAACTCATTAATAGAACAATTAAACTCCTACATCCACTCCACAATGGGTAACAAACATCTCGACGTAGAAACTCAATTTCTCAAGCGTTTCCGTAGTCTCTTTACGTAGCTGGTCTGAAGTCCGGCCGCAACATCAAACAGACCCTGTGATTACGGCCGAGAGCCGGAGTTACGAATAATTACGTACATCAGAGCCGGGGGGCGGGGCTATACGTTTGAATGACAGCATTCTTACCAAATCGATCCCGGAACAAAAACCGACACATTCTTTTCTCCGATTTAAAAAGTCATCATTACCGGGAGTCATGACTCGACATGGCTATGAAGAATATTTCACGCATCGCTAAAAGACTGACCATGTACAAATTGTATAATGCCGTCTTTAAAGTGTTTTTCACCAAAAAACGCATAATAACTCATGGGGTTCTCAGCCTCAATTTTATGAATGTATTTCAAGTATTTCCGTTTCACCAGGGCTTAAAAACATCTTTACTTCTTTACTTCATGACGCCCTTCTAGATAAAACAAATTGTATACTGTCGAGTGTCGACCCCATGGCGCTAAAAGATATCCTATCTAATTCAGGACCAGAGTTTACTAAAACGACAGCATCAAATAAACCGCTTATGATAAGGATGTTGTCACCCTCGTTTACGGACGAGCTCGGACCGTTTTAGGCCTCTATTACTTTATGCAGATACAGAAACATGATCCTGACGATCGCAATCTGACCAAATCAAGAGTTACCCTTACGTATAGACCGCGTATAATGTTAGGATGTTTGTCAAAAATAGAAGGTGCAGTGTTCAATTATACTTAGGGGCGAGGAGACACGGAATGGATAGGTCAGTGATTATAAAAAAAAAAACAAAAACTTAAGATCGCCTGTAACTAAGTATGTAGTTTAAACATTTTAGTTAAATAATCTATGACAATAGCACCGCCGACATTAAACTTAGTACCACCGGTCCTAAGTTCAAAATTCTAAAAGGAGTGAAACAGGGAGACCCACTTTCTCCAAAATTATTTTGCTGTGTCCTCGAAGAAATTTTCCGAAAACTGGATAGCCAGTGGTCAGAGAAGGGCATCGAAATTAATAAGAAAAGGCTGACCAATCTCCGCTTTGCCGACGACATAGTCATTTTTGCTCCTACAGCCGCAGATCTCCAAGTTATGCTTCAAGACCTCAGCACTGCAAGCCTCGAGGTGGGACTTACAATGAACAGGTCCAAAACACAACTGATGACCAACAGCACGAGACGTAGGGTCGTGGTAGACGAGCAAGAAATACACTATGTCGACGAGTACATCTACTTGGGCCAGTTAGTTTCTTTTGACAATAGACCAGGAAAGGAAGTCGATCGCCGAATCGAAAACGCCTGGAAGAGCTACTGGTCTATGGTGAAGCTGATGAAGGGAGACTTACCAATCTCCCTGAAGCGCAGACTCGTCGACATGTGTATTCTGCCCGTCCTAACCTACGGTGCGCAAACTTGGTCATTGACCGATTTGCAAAAGTCCCAACTCGGGGTTTGCCAAAGAGCAATGGAGCGCAGTATGTTGGGAGTAAGTCTTCTGGACAAAATAAGGAACACAATACTGCGCTCACAAACAAAAATCACGGACGTAGGAGTTCAGGCGGCTAAGCTAAACTGGAATTGGGCTGGCCACGTTAGCCGTATGCATCCCGACCGCTGGGCAAAAATATCGACAGAGTGGGTACCTGAAGATGGAAGACGCAACCGTGGCCGGCCTAGGAAAAGATGGTGCGATGAGCTGGAGGCGTACCAGCCGGGCTGGCCAACGGTGGCTCTTGAGCGAGACAAGTGGAAGACCCTGGGGGAGGCCTTTGCCCAGCAGTGGGAAAGTATAGGCTAACAAAAAAAAAAAGTTAAATAAATAAATACACATTTTGCGATTAATAATCTAGATTCTAGAGTAATTAAATATTTTTAGTAAAATGCATTTGCGTTAATTTTAGGTTGAAAGATAACAATAAGAAGAAAACGTAAGAAAGTTATTTTAAATTCCTCGAGGATTCGAAATCTAAATTAATTTGCCAATCAGCGGTCGAGGCGGGAACAGGTAAATTAAAAACTGATCGAAAAGGTCAATTAAACCATTATTAAATCCAAAAAGATTCAGAATGTATTTTATTTAAATAATCTTTAGTAAGGGAAGCAATAAAAGTCGTCTTCTTTATTACAGCTGCTCTGTAACTATAATCTGACGGCATGCAATCTGGCAAACCATCAGAATTACGACCGATTTAATTACACAGATCAAGACGGGTACATTATAAAATTTATTATGGCCATACTAATTATATGACCCATAACAATTAACGCTGACCGAAACCTCTTACGTCACTACATAGAGAACTTTCAAGTAGTTTTATTATCACTAACTGCTGCGCTACCTTTACGTAGTATAATTTATATTATATTACGTAGATTGTACGAGTAGTATTGCATTTATCACATTTTAGAGCTATCATAACTTTCAAAGTAAAATAGTTTTATTTAATACACTAATGAAATACATTGGAAAGTATTTCTAGACACGCAGATATCAAGTACTTTTAGTACTAAAGCTTTGAGATCCCTGAATTTCAATACTGCGAAAAGTAAAGTCTAACAAAATGCATACCTGAAAGAAAGACAATTTAAAGGAAACATAACAGATAAAATTCCTGAAACACTAGAATTTCCCGGCACGAAACTCTAAGACAAAGACGTAAACGTGACGAAACTGAAAAAACCAGTAATGAATATTTAATATTATATCGTCCCTATGTAAATTGTGACCCCGTTTCTGACTCGTGACTTCAAACAGTTTTGTAGGTGAAGGGACTCGAGAAAGATACTCCACAACAGGATATTCACGGTCGGAAAAATTTAAGACGTATTTATTTATTAAATTTAAGAAGTTCAAACGTATTTTTCTCTATGGTTCAAACATTGTAATATTCCCCACAACTAAGTCAGCGAAGGAATTGGTATATCTTGCAAGAATCGTACATTTTTCGTGATAAATACTATAGGTCTACCAGAATCTGATGGCAAAAAGTGAGAAAAGAAATTGACTCTAGCAAAACCGGGGTAATTGGAATTTCTGTGTGTGAAACATGCGAATATAAAAATTTATCCAATGATCAAAGAATTGATAAATTTTGAAATTTTGAATTTTGAAACACGCAAATATAAAAAATTATCCAATGATCAAAGAATTTTTTTTGAAAATCTTCCATTAAAATTTGCCATCAAATTCTGGTAGACCTATATATATATATTATATCTCTCATTCCTTGTCATTTTTATATTGAAGTTTCAATTTTAACTGTGTTTTGTGTATTATTTATAAGTAGATTATTATAAATTTACGTTAAGTAATGTAGAGTAACATAAAATAATCTCAGCGTTTCTGTAGGGTACATCTTGTTACTTGTACAACAATATTATGTCAGTTACAAAAACTTTTTACGAATGCTTTAATTGGATTTTATTCTTACTTTATTAATATTGCGACGTTTCGTTTATTCCATGATTAACGTGCTTATTACAAGTTTATCTTTGAATAAAATATAAAATAAGTACTTTATTAAGTTTTGTACTTTGTAAATACAAAGTCATTTATATTCAAGTGCAACAAAAAAGTATAACAAAATTTATGAATTGAAGCGAGAATTTTAAATGAGAATGCTACTGGAGCATTTACTTCATTGTTGACTACCATTTAAATAAGTACCGTCTTCTCAGAATCTTGAAATTTTTCACAAGTTTCAATTTAAAAGATAGATTTGAGGTCAGCTTGAAATGTTTTAAGTCATTTTTGCGGATTGTTCGTTCTTTAACAGCTGATGTAGAAAAAAATAGAGTAGGTATATGTAATAAATTAGGTAAGTAAAATTGTAATAAAATAAGGCAACATCATTTTTAAGTCACTTTTTTTAGTTTGCCGAGCACTAAAAGAAGTTACTTTTTCGGCGCTGCTATGTTCACAGTGAACTCTGCAAAATAGGAACACAATACAAACACCCAAAAGTATTATGACTTTATTTTGATACAGCCTGTAGTGAATATAGGTTTTATTATAGTTAGTAATAAATAAATTAGTCGTTGTAAATTAAAATACAACTGTGTGAAATTGTACATATACAGTATGTTAAAAGTATGCTACAAAATTTTAATTATGACAGTTATAGCATATTCTATATCTATACTTATAAAACAAAGTCACTTTTTTTCCCTCATGTCCCTTTGTTCCCTTTAATCTTCAAAACTACGCAACGGATTTTGATGATTCTTTCAGTGTTAGATAGCTCATTTATCGAGGAAGGTAACAGGCTATATTTTATCACGCTAAGATTAATAGAAGCGAAGGAATAGAGGAAAATGTGGAAAAAACGGGGAAAATTATTTGAAAGGGCTAACTTGAACGCGCTAATCTCAGGAACTACTGGTCAAGAAAAATTATTTCAGTGTTAGATAGCCCATTTATTGAGGAAGGCTATAGGCTATATTAATATATTTTATATATTTTATCACGCTAAGGCTAATAGGAGAATGTGAAAAAAACGGGGGAAATTATTTGAAAGGGTCTATCTCGCGAACTACTGGAGCAATTTTTATGTTATTTGGCACAGATAAGAAGTAGACCACATGAAGGATCGTGATAGGCTATCGATTTTAATCATTTTTTCCTGTGGCTATAATATATTTTATACCCGTGCGACGCCGGGGCGGGTCGCTAGTTCTAATAAAAAATAGAATTACCTAGAATTTACCCACGCATAGACAAGTAGGTTCCGTTTTTCTAATGACGACCAAAGAAGTACCTTCTGTCACAAAATACATATTAGTTTAACAACTTCTATGCATGCTACCAGGGGGTTATTATGAATTAATTACTATGCACAACATAATATTATTTCAACTTTCAAGCAGTTTCTTTTTAACTCGAATGATACCTATGGTATTAACATAAAGATTAAAGTTCATGTCAATTGTCAGCGGTATCTACAACTGCTTTATAGGTCTATAAGGTTCTTGTATCAATGTCATCCATGCCGTCAAATTGAAAACTTACGAGTACGTTGTTAGCTTACGCACAAATTAAAACTATCGTTGATGCCAAATCAAGTCATAACTTTTTCGCATTCCCGCATGACAATGTCATTCAAGAATGACAATACTTGTATGTGTGTACAAACTGATTATTAAAGCTGCTGTGACTTTAATACCGGGCGCGCACTAGCGGCCAGGCTGCGGCGGCCATCGAGATAGCTACCTTAGTATGAAATCGCCATTGACCACGCGCACTTGGCCGCACGGCGCGGCGCTCAGCGGCCACACCATACTTTCGATAGCCGCCGCGACCTGGCCGCTGCGGCTTGGCCGCTAGTGCGCTATTGGGCTTAGTGAGTAGTGACACCTCTTTCGACATCCACGGACCACGCATAAGAATATCATCCAAAAATAACAATCCTTGGTCTGCTGTTATACAAGGTGATCTAATGATGATTTGCAGAAGCGCACAAAAACTCTGCTCTCGTGTGATAACGTCGTTTGTTTGCGGGCCACGTCAGCTGATAAGTAGGTCCTACGTGCTCGCTCCTTGCCACTCGATTACCTTACATCTCCACTTTTTACATTTTTGCAACCAACCATGCTCACGCATTTCGCTGGAGTGATAAAGCAGGAGGACGCTTAAGAGTTGGTAATGTATTTGACCTATTTTTAGGCCAAGTTTCTTGTTTATTTAGGAATGTACCTACCTAGGTTGCAGAAAATATTTTTCAACTTGGTGATTTTCTGAAGATGTAAAGATAGCCCTAGAGACTAGAGTACACGTATAAAAGCTAGCAATACCGAAATGTAGAGTTCATGTCATAATATTTTTTATCTTTATTCTAGAATCTAGAGTTCCTATTACAAAATGTTAGTGTGCAAAATGCAAAAGAGGTAAACAAGAGTAGCTGTACCTACTCAGATACAGCAAGACTATAAATGTAGAGAAGAATGTAGAAGAAGAATATATTGCTTGATTTTGTATGTAAAATAAATACAAAATCAAGCAATATATTGCCAGTGTTTTTTCATGCATAACATGTTTTACGAATTGTAAAAAAAAAAACACTTAAAAAGCTTTCTTTCATTTGAAGCAAATATTTCATCGCTAACGAAATCGCAGGCAATTGCCAGCAATAGTAATAATTTCATTTGGTCGTCGTGGAAATACACAACATAATTACGAACAAGTTTTGTTATGTTAACCTTGTTCGCGTCGTACTGAATATACTGTAGCCGCATTACTGACAGCGTAAGAAGTAAGCGATAGCGATTGTATAAAAATGACTACGAACTTATAAATAGCATCTATAGCCTTAACTTTTGTGTTTATGTATTAACGGTTTAAACGTAAAGAGAAGTCAGGTAAACAGACACATCATCGCACATAAAAAAAAAAAGATGGGTTGCACTCCGGGAGTGCCGGCAGAAGTGAAAACTTGATTAACGTTGTGCATTTTTTTTTAACCCATTTTTTTATGAAAATCGATTTTTAAAAATCGATTTTCTTAATTAATCGAAACCCTTACAATCGATTAAATTTTTAACCCATTTTTTATGAAAATCGATTTATTAAAAATCGATTTTTTAATTAATCGAAACCCTTACAATTTTTTAAACCCATTTTTTATAAAAATTGATTTTTCAAAAATCGATTCTTTTAATTAATCGAAACCCTTACAATCGATTAAAAAATATCGACAATCGAAAAAAAACAATCGATTGTTCGATTAATCGATTTCGATTTTACAACACTACTCTCCAACCGTCTTACGGTTTTTCGATCAGCACGAGAATCTGACGCGAGTTTCACAGTTTTTACCCATCCCACAAAAGTGATCAACGCCGCTAAAGAAGTTTTCACTTCAAAATTCGATTAGAAGTAAATATGTATCTATCGATGGGTGCACGTGTCTAATGAAGATACATATATGTACTATTTCTTATTTCATGGAAGTCAGTAATCAGTACTGTACCTTATTTAATTTTTTTGTTGTGACAAAATGAAATCATGGTAACTTTAATAACACCTGTCATGATTGTTCTGTGTTTGCCAATTTCAAATTGTGATTTGTGATTCAGCTCGATCGATGATCATTATAATAAAATCGCTCACCGCTTAAGTCTTGACACCGAAACAAAATACGAAACCACAAACCCATGCAAATAAAGAACGTCTATCCGTAGTCGTACACAGATTCTATGAATTAGCACCTCCAACCACACTTACCTATGCATTGTAGCTCCGTCCCGTTTCTTTAAACACGAACAGAGGGAGAGAACGAGAGCGTGCATTGAAGAATCATTGCAGGTGTGCCACAATCAGCGACAAATATAATAGTTTAAACAAAGGACGCAGGCAATTTTAACTCCTATTTCTTGTGCGGGTAATCGTAGTTTGGTTTGCATCGTCAGTATGCTGTGTCGTAATTCAATTATCGGTGTGGTAGCTTTGACGACTCCGTTACTTTTTATAAGGTAAGCATTAATAGTTTGTGAAAACAAAGCTAATTTTCTTAATTCTGACATGTAGGTACAAAGTGTGTTGGGTTACCTCTAAAATACGGACTCCTACTTACGTAGTACTAACTATTTAATAATCTGAGTTACTTCTAGTCGTACATCTAATATCTATGTTCATAACTTTACTAGTCTCTACGAATATTGAACAATTTCGATTTAGATCTAAAACGAAATTGTACAATAATTAATACTTTTTATTTTCTTAGATTGTATTGCTATAAAGGACTAATCTCGAGAACGGCTGAACAGATTTCGCATTTTTAGAATATTCTACGAGGATGATTCTTAGGGAGAGAAAACTACTTTTACGTGGAAAATTAGAATTGTTTAAAAAACTTTACCACTGTATATAATTATTTCAAATTGAGAACCCTTACCGCTTACCTATTCAGAAAATTTAAACTTCATAGGTTAATGATAATAATTCATAATAATGTTCAAATTATATATTTATTATTATTATATATTCTTTACATAATAATAAATATGTATATGTAAAGAACTACTTCTTTAGATGTGTTTAGAGCACGAACAACATAATATCACTTCGTCGCACTAGCGTCAGCGCCTCACGCAAGCTAATTCCAAGGACTGAACATAAAACACGTGAGTAATAAAAAATGTTTATTTTAAATTTAGAACTGACATAACCGTGACAGCTGTCAAAGGAGTAACGACCATTATCCTGACGGTTGTGGAGCGATGAAATGAACCGTTAAAATAACATTTTTCTCCATGTTTTACACCCTTTTGTATTTGCGTTGTGTTTTCGTATTTTTCTGTACGAAACGTTGTTACGGGCGATTAATTGCTGTTAACCATCGATCATTCACAAACGCTAGACAAAATATTATTATATTTGGAATAAAAATAAGGGCACATTGGCACACTTGGTACATTTGTAATTTAAAAAAATCGGCCAAGTGCGAGTCGGACTCGCGCACGAAGGGTTCCGTACCATTATAGAGCAAATTTAGGCCAAAAAGTGTTTTTATTTGTATAGGAGCCCCCCTTAATATTTTATTTTATTTAAATATTATTATTAAATATTAAAGTAAACATATAACTAAGGAATTTGTGTAAAAGTTAAGTACCTACCTGTTGCCATTCTTGATATAGAGCAAAAAAAGCCAAAAAAATCACGTTTGTTGTCCCCCCTTAAATATTAATTTTATTTTATTTTTAGTATGTGTTGTTATAGCGGCAACAGATATACACATTCTGTGAAAATTTCAACTCTCTAGCTATTACCGTTCTCGAGTTACAGCCTGGTGACAGACAGACGGACAGACAGACGGACAGACGGACAGACAACGAAGTCTTAGTAATAGGGTCGGGACCCGTACCTTTGGGTACGGAACCCTAAAAAGTAACACAAATACATATTATTATATTGTTCCATTATTATTTTTTTTAGTAATTTTTACAATTTGCGATAGGAATATCGAACGTAGAATAAGCAGATAAAATAAATTTAAAAAAATTTGAACGTTCAGCTCTCTCTCTCTCTTTCTCAGTATGCAGTAGGTACCTACATACAACCAAGCAGGAAATTTAATATTTAAGGAATCGGCTAAGTGCGAGTTGGACTCGCGCACGAAGGATTCCGCACCACTTAATTTGTCTATGGCACCACTATAGAACAAAAATAGAAAAAATGTGTTTTTTGTATGGGAGCCCCCCCCCCTTATTATTAATTTTATAAAAATTTTACTATATCACGTTTGTTGTATGGGAGCCCCCCTTAAATATTTAATTTATTTTGTTTTTAGTATTTTTGTTATAGCGGCAACAGATACATAATCTGTGAAAATTTCATCTCTTTAGCTATTACCGTTCTTGAGTTACAGCCTGGAGACAGACAGACGGGGACAGACAGACGGACAGATAGGCGTCGAAGTCTTAGTAATAGGGTCCCGTATTTACCCTTTGGGTACGGAACCCTAAAAAGAAAAAAATCACGAACGAAAAATATCTAGATATGTTAGATCTATGGTAACATTGGTAACCTACGAATTTATTTTTGGTGTGTAATATTAGGGTGTAACTTTTTTAGGGCAATGTTTATTCCACAAGTAGCACGTGTCGAGTGGCCGGTCAATAAAAACCCGGGTCATGATCACTTCAGTTTGTTTTCGGAGTTTTTTTAATACACCCGCAAAACACCTGCCACCCGCGCCAGACTGCTCTCGAAATAAAAACCACGGTTAAGCCTCTCCTAAGTAAAAACCCATTAACAAACGCATTAAAATGCTTAATAGCGTAAATAAAACGTCAAAATTGGGATCCCGAGACTTTTACGCTCCTTTTTCACGCTGGGAACTATATATATATATATATACATTATACAGTGTATAGTACTGGTACAGGACTAAGTTAATAATTAACAATAAATTTGAAATTGAACCATAAATTTAACATTTTACGATTTAATTACGGCGATGAAAAGGGCTTACGAACGCAGTAATTAGGCCTTATTGAAATTTATGTATCGCTCATAAAAGCGAATTTCAGGATAAATAATGAAAGAAGCAGGAACAACCACACAGTAAAACCATAATATTATATCTATTAAATTAGAGTAAAAACCTTTCATTAAAGTACTATAGTTAATAAATATAATATTTTATATATAATTAATTACTTATATTTTTGGTTTGGGCATTGGGCCAGTTATTTTCAGCAATTTCCTACATTCTTTACAAAATTTATCTTGTATTCATATTCAGAGTCAAAAAAAAGTCAAGAAATACTGTTGTATTATGAAATGGTTATCAAACGTGAACCGCATTTAAATGATCATTTAAAATATTATGTAAAATTTATACAAAATTTATACTAAATATTATTTAATTTTAATAAAATATGCATTTTTATTAACTTTTTAAGGATACTAGTGTTTTGTATTTGAAGTGGTTGTGTAATGTCTAAGAATTATAATATGCCAGATAAAGACAAGCAAACCTTGCACGGTCTATAGTTATTCGTCGTATTAAAATTCTTTTGGTAAGGGGGTAAAATTGCTTCTAATTATATAAGATACCTAGGTAAATGCCAAAGCTTAAAATATAACATGTTATAAAGACAATGAAAATAAACTAACTTCTGAGGTTAAACTTAAAGGATTCTAAGCGAAGGATAAGAAAAGATAAATCCTTTCAGAAAAGGGTAGCAATCTTAATCCTTTTGTTAGTTGAGAGAATCCGTAGGTGGTAATTCTAGATTAGTTAGTGGAGTTAAGCTCAGGTAAGCACGTGTAGCTTATGATAAACTTTCCGCCCACCAAGTTCGAGTAGCAAGTTTGTGTTATATGTCCAAGCGTTTTGAATACTTCCGAACTTGCTACTCTATTTATTACTGTCGTAACTATTATGTACTCGTACATCTCAATTAAATAGAACCGGGAAACTTACATTGAATATAATAGAATAATGCAATGAATAACGATTTTTTTTAGATTAAAATTTAATTTCTGGACTAAAATATCATGTTACATAACATTAGGGATTTTTACGTGTCAACCATTATTATTGGACGGTTGTTAAAATATGGATTTTGAATAATAGAAAACAAAACGTAGGTAGACTTTCTACTTTCCAGAATTATACGTTTTATTAATACTATTAACGAATTTATTATGGTGGCATTACTTAATGTGGTAACTGATAACAAAGACAACCAATAAATCGAAAGTTTCTAAAAACATTTAGATAAAATCGACATCCGACGTGGAATAATGCCCACAAATGTTTGGACTTCAGCCAAAATAATCGAATAACAAACATTCAAATTTCCAATTGTATGGGATTTTCCAAAATTCTTAAACGAATCTTATTTTGGCCAAGAGGTTAAAATTGTCGGGTTGGACGAAACTTGTTGAATTTAAGGTTGCGGTCCAGATATTATTATGATTCAGTATTATATAGCAGACCATTACATACTTAAAGTATCATAAGTGGTGGATATTTGCACCAAACTGAATACTTACATTTTTATTACATCAACAATATTTTTCATATTTAAAAATGGTAAAAGACATGACTTTTCATTCGGCCATAACTTTTCACTGTCAGTATATTTTTTAATGCGGTCTTCTTAATAATGGTTATGTATATATAGGTCTCGTTAGTGGTGGAAATTTGGACCAAATTCCATACATTTTTTGTCATACTCCTTTTTAAATATTAAAATATGTAGTTAAAATTATATTTTATTATTAAGTACTTACATTTATAGGTACCTCTACTGAATAAGAATAAAAATTTTAGCCACAGTTTGAATTGTTATTTTATTTTAGGAAAGAAGTAAATTAAGTAGGTACCATAATTCGTTGTTTTTTTTATAATTACATACTTGTTTTATTGTTTAATTTTGCAACGCTTGAAAATTAAGCAATAAAATATTGTACGAAAGGTGGCAATTCTGCCCTAAATAAATAGCCAAATGATTTTTTGATTAAATACTCTTCTTTATAATGTAACGATTATAAATAATTTCTTTGAACTGAGATATTTTTACTGTAGGTAAAGTATTTGAAAATGAACATTTTGAACCTAACCTTGAGCCGGTAATTTCAATATTGATGAGTATGACTTACGAGCACCTCAGCTTATCATTATGACTATCAAAACTCTTTGATACGTTCATTTATGAAATAAACTTTAAATTGTGACTAACCTTATAGCAAGTAGGTATTCGGATTACGAGTTAAGCCCCCGAATAGTTTCCAATTCTCAAGCACATTAGTATTTAGTTCACTTTGCAACGTTACACATAGACGTTGACCACATCACATTTTGCACATATTACGGATGGAAGGAGCACAAAATCCAGTTTGATATCAATCCCTTTGAGAGTACACGTGAACACAACAGTTTTTGAAAACGTTCGTCGATGTACGAAGACAGTGATGACGTCACACGTGCACCCGCAACACAGCCGGTCAAGTGACTGAGCTCAGCGAGACCGAGGCCCGACTCCCGAGCGAGGCACGCCGAGGGGAGCAAACGAACGGAACGAGTGAATGTATTTTGCTCGCTTGCGTGTATAGTTTGCAAACCATTGACGCTTTGGCCGCTTCATTTTGATTACCTATAATAATATTAATTATATTTATTAGGATTTTAGCCTATTGTCATAGTATTATATGTTTATTGTAAAATATATGGAAATTATACAGTAAATCTTTATTATTATGATTTCATAGTTTTATATCAATAAACGATATATTTTGACTTTAGAATGAAAACAAAGTTATTCTTAGTTAAAATTACGTTTGTGTTTCTGATGTTAGTTTTAGACTTTAGTTTAAGTATTTTTTAATAAGTAAGTTGTTTTTTATTAAGTAAGTAAGGCATAAAAGAGAGGATCAATTGGACCAATTTAAACAAAAACGACCCAAACCACAAAAACATCATTCCGAGATATTTGAAGTTTAAGTTTAATTTGGAATTTAACTGTCTTTTAATGCAAAATGATGATTTTTTTAATTTGATGTAATTGTATGTTCACTAATCTAATAAACCATTACTTACGCAGTGAAAAAATAGTTACAGACAACTAATTAAGACAACTTGTTCTTGGATCATTATTGCAATATACATTTTATATGGACAAAGCTGTACAGGTTGCTAAAATAAAATCGCAAAAACGTTCCAAACTCTTTTACTCAAAAATGTTTATTAAATTTATCAAAATCTTTATTAAATTATTAAAAAACTACACTACCCTAATCCTCCTCTCTCACTCATAGATCACGACTCACGACTCATCCAGTTTGTAAACATTGTTTGGTAATGACTTATTGCCTAATTATCTCTATACTTGGAAAATTATGATTTCGTCCATTACAAAAAATAATTCATTTTTTTTCTCTGTAGATAAAGCATATTTGAAAAAACAACATCTATAAAAGGACGATTCCATTATCGCGGGTGCAACAGCAAACTGAAGCTTTAAGTGTGTCAAAACACACTTAAAGCTTCCTACAGGCAAAATGAAGCATATTTATTAATAAAATATCCCTTGAAGGGATACATTTCAACTAGTTTAACAATGATTTGTAAATGAAAACCTTCATCAAATGTATGAAGGGCCACAAAACAGGCCGAAGTGCCATCGCGGGTGCAACCAATTTGACCCTCCATTAAGAACTGTGATGAGTTCATATGTGATTACTGGTCATTGCGAAACTTTTACAAAATAACTTGCCTATATTTAAAAATAGCATAAAACAAAGAAACTATGTAACTAGATAAAAGTAATTATAGTAATGAGTACTAGAAATTATTAACCATTTTACGATCGCGGGTGCAACATCAAAATTCTCAAATCTTTTAAAGGTGAATTAAGTCGTAATTCTCTAACAAATTTTAAAATTTTCGATATTGTATAAATAATTATACTAGTAAGCTTGTAATAAAACTGCACCAAATTGTAGTTTTATTTTTATTTTCAGTTGTTTATTGGCCTGACAAAATTAATCGTCTAAATCACTAATAACGATTGAATAGTGTAATTTATACAAAAGATTTAGACGTATTGCTGTAAAACTATACTACAACTAAACATTAATTTGAAATATATGCTATTTTAATTAAAATATATGAAAAAAAAACATCGCGTCCCTTAAATGATATTGCTTAAAAACGCTCTAAATTATTCGAATTCCATTTTTTACCGATAAAAGTTGTTTTGTTAGTAAATACACATCTTCTTACATATATTCGAATAGAAAAATTTAACTAATACCACATTTTAAAAATTCTCGTTTAGGGCCGTCTGTAGCGGAATGGTCCAAAAGTCACTTGTAATTGCATCAGATGCTACAAAAAAAAAATCAGCTGCATCCACTGACCAAAAAAAAAAAAAAATAAAGTGTCTGTAGCTCTAAAAGGCGCAAAAATCGCAGTTGAGTGTGTATGACAAAAATGTACGACAAGAGTCCCTCTATAAGCTGTGCTATGATTTATTTTGAATACGTTTGAATCTTGGAAGAAAATGACAAAATTATGATTTCGTCCATACAAAAAAAAAAAAAATAACGCGACTGACGCGAGGGCGGGTAGTACCAACTACCAAGAAATATTTTAGGTACCTACAGTCCTACATACTCACAATTAGTCATGTTTTCAATGTACCTAGGCAGTTTCGTTTTAAAAAAATATTTGTTGATTTGTCATTTAATAAGTAATAAATTATCAAGTATTTTTACGTAGTAGATCCTTTTTGATTCGTTAATTTAATAGTTCCTACCTACTTAAGACTTGTATGTTGTTATTAATTATTTACTTACATTAAAATTAGTTGTTTTATTTCATCTCATCTCTCTCTCAGATCATATGATCAGTAATGTTTAAATCAAGAAATTTTGCTGCAAAGCTATATTGCAAAAATGATCCACGTGATGTGGATCATTATTGTAGTAAGGAAAAAATTTAATTCACTGCACTTAATTTTACAAGAACGATCCACACCTCATGAATCGTTATTGCAATGATGTAAAAAAAACGTAACTGTTCCAGACAGCTTGGATCATTACAGCAAAATACAAATTTGTATATGCTAGGGCAACCAAGAAATTGCTAAAATGTTTCAAATGACATGGAACACTTTTGCATTTCAAAAAGAGTCTGTGACATGACTACTGTGGGTTGGATTTCTGCGTTTTTCGCTCATTTGTCAACATAGAGTAATGAGTCTTTGATATGTTAAAATATACCTTATTTGGAGTACATACGTGTCAAAATCATAAAAATGAGGAGGTTGTGGTTTGGATCGTTTTTGCTTAAATTGGTCCAGTTGTACCCATTCTCCTTTGTATAAAATAACACAAATAGTTTTTTGTATGTTCTGAAACATTTTTACAACCCGCGGATAAATCTTACATTAACGAATTAGCTAATGCAAGATTTTAATTAGACAATGTTTTATATTATTTTATGAATAAGCTTAAAATCCTATTATTGTGAGATCCCAGCTTAGACCCTTCAACACTTACGAGTTTTGTGAATCAACAAACTGCTAAAAATTACACCTCACTCAGAATACCCTAAAAAGTTAGATTGAAAACAAATATTTACTGAAAAGTATAATGTAGGTAGACACACAACAGAGTTGAAAATAATATTCTATTAAACTTGGATTTGACGAAAAACTTTAAACGAATGTAGTATCTTAGAATTTCCAAGAGCATCATAGTATTTAAATTTAATTTAAAAGTTAATTTTTAACTTAAGTTGCATAAGCGTCTAAAAATATTTAGGTAGGTACTTTCTTACTACTTAAACTTTACTATTTATTGTAAAAGTAAAAATAGAAAAATAGATCTTATTTTTTGGCACCAAAACTAATAATTATTTTAAAATGAAAATTTTGTGCTTATTTGAATTTTAACTGGTGAATTTTCAATGTTACAGTACAGTGTATGTTATGAGTGCTACACAAACATAATAATAATAATAATCGTTCAAATAATACAAAAATCAATATTATAATATATTTTAATTAATATTTAATATATATTTTAATGTCTATGTATATTCAGGGTAAGTTCACAAACGATAAGCACTAGCAAACTTGGAAAACGTTGAAAAACTTACAATAACCGAAGTCCGAACAGTTTACCGAAAGCCTGAAAGAGTTTAAAAGTGAAGTTGCTCGAATAGTAACAGGATGTAATCACAAATTTATGGTGTAGTTACGTATTCTTGCCTTCGCTCCTTATCTGCAGTTTAATCTCTACTTTGCGAACGGAAGACTGCTATTAAAACCTCGCTCAGCAAGAATGGAAATATATTTTTAAAGTATTAAAGATTACCACTAGTAGCCCTCTTGTTTTTATCCTCTTGTTTATAGATTGCAGACTGGTACTAATTAATTGTTTATTGAGCTGCTTTTGTATCGTTATGAACGTCGTCCGCAAAATGCATGGCTTTGATATTTAGAAATAAGAAAGGTTTATAAATTGTATTATCTATATACAATATACATACCTATGTTGCCACTTGTCTGCAAGTTTGTTACGCAGAAATTCGTCAATATTAGTGCGGATTATGAATTCTTACTATCAGATAACTTTCAATGTAAAACTTTAATGATCTTTTAAATATTTTGTGGCTTAAGTTATGTCAGTAGGCTTTCTGCGGTCGCGCCATCAAAAGATCCCTCAGTCAAAGCTCTAAGCAGAGGGTGGAATTGTTATGGCTGGATTACCGGGGCTACCGTAAAGAATGGATCCCCGTGCTGGCGGGCGGTCGAACCACTAGGGGAGATTTTTAAGATAAGAGTTAAAACTCCACTAAGATTAGGAGCAAAGCATCATAAATCGTACAAGCCATTGTTTGATGTCGGGGAAAAGAACTCTATTTTCGTCCAATTCAAACAGCAATTAACTACACAAATATTCAGAATATGATAGCATTAAATTATAAAACAATAGGACGCGAATGGAAACAGTTTAGTAAACACGACGTTAATAAGTTACAAATTGTTCCCCGTATCGAATATTTTGGGGAGCCGAACACGAACACTATATTGTCGAGATCTCTTACCTAGATAATGAGGAAAGCACGGCCTCTGTAACGATTTCGGAACGATCAACTGTCCATAATCGAATCCCCCGTTCAATTTTCACCCCTAACATACCAGTATTAGGCGCCAAATTTGAATACCCGCGCTGCTCGATGAGAATAATATTGCCTGTATTTGTTCGTATGATTTCAATAAACGGGCACCCTCGGGTACATAAATAATGCATGTCGAATTATATACGCCGGCCAAGATAAGGATCGTTATTAATTGTACTGTTATGGCTGGTAATTTTCCTTGCACTATTAGAATTGGAGCTGTATGCATAACTTTTAGATTTCGGTTCGATATCGCTTATCTCTTAAAATTAAAATCTAAATCACAGATAAGCTTTGGGCATTTTGTCTGAATAGTTATGGCTCTTCAAGACATTTTCTTTTAAGCAATAGTTTTCTTAAATCTCCGTTTCATTTGCAATTAACATCGTGATCTGTTTTCGATTCACTTTCTCTTGTATGGCCGAGTCGGATCGATCACTTTTACTTATGGCGAGAGCCATTGTTTTACTGAGAACGCATTATTTTAACACCAACATCCATACCTACATGAAACAAATCTCAAAGGGCCACCAGGTTTAATTTTATCTGAGTTTTAAACTAAGATAAACTTAAACCTGGTAATTAGATTTTGTCGCGGCGCACTTTTAATTTCATTAACCTTTTGTTTTTTTTTGGTTTCTTATTTATCCTATTTTTTGTTCTAAAATTATAATTATAATGCCACTTTGCAGAGGTCATTTCAATGAATTACAAAAAATATAAAAGGTTCAGAACAACTGAGATCCTGGAGAGACAAAAGCGAATTGTCCCACAGTGGGGCGATTAAACTCGGTGTTCACGTGTGCCGGATGTGGGACAAAACCGTGCACGCTATTGACGGCCATGCGAATAATGGCGGCGATACCTGAGCCAGGAGCTCCAGCCAGGTAGGCCTTACACCCAAAATATTATTTGATTTATTTCATAATTTGATACTTTAAGCTTCTTTGGAGCGTAAAAAGTGTCGGCAATGATTGCTTTGTAGTGCTCCAATTTTGGAATTTGGTACTAATTAATAACTAATTTGAGAATTGAGATGGCGACGCTGCGCTCTAGCTTGCTAGGAATAGCTAACTAACGTAACAACTAATATAAGCATTATAATATAATTATGTGTTGAGCCTCCCAAAAAGCTTCTTGAGAGGTTCTTCTTTGTGGCTTTGTGATGTATTTCTGGTGTCAAAGGGATATTTACTTATCTAGGTTTAAAGGTCTTTGTATTTACCCTATAAAACTTCCATTTTAACGTTTTCTGGATCGAAAATATTATGTCAAATATAAAATCAGTTTGCGAGGAACTGATGGTCTTTCAGTCGGTTTATGTGATTGTCATTGACGCTCCCGGCTCGTAAAATCGAAACAGCGACGATATAAAAGAGTGGCAGATGAATATCGACGCCAAAACCACCATTGTGCAAACGCACAATAAAATATTGTCAGTGCTTTAGCTGCTTTTATGATTTTTTAAATCAGATCCACATAAAAAGATACGATATTCAATATTACAAACCTCTTTCATTTAATGCAGGCCATAGCCCATAAGTTAAATTCTAAGATATATTTTTTTTAATTAGATATCTAATAATTTTGTAAGTCTTCCAAAGAAGGCAAATTAATTTGGATCCCATCGAGGCATCTTTATAATAATATTGATTTACTGAATATAATTATAATTATTATATTCAGTAAAATATTATAACAATTTGAATATCTGATTTATTTTTGCAATCAGGATTTTTTATTCTTTATTTCTATTCTATAGTTGTTTTATATTGGGTTCGAAAAGCAAATAACTGAAATCTGATCGTATTCAATTCGAGGTTTTAAAGGGGCCGAAAGACAAAAAAAAAAGACTTCCTTTCAACGAAATTTTTAACAAATACTTCGTCGTAGCTTGCGAAACCAATAAGTAAGATCTTTATGCTATTAATGCTGTCTCAAACTGAAAACGGAATGTCTTAAAGTTAGACGATGGTTTTAGACAATGGGCATTGGCTAGGAGTAAGTTATTCGCTATTCCACTCCAACTTGCCTCAATATACTTTACTTATAATTTTGTTTTATATCGCTCAGAGAAACTTTCTTCGTGCTTCATTTCGATTCACTCGAAGAATTTCAACTAATTTTTATCTGAGTTCCCCTTTTTAACCGGCTACGAAAAAAGGAGGTTCTGTTCCGCTATATTTTTTTACTTTCCATGCTATGTAAAATGAATGCTCTTGTAAAATATATTAAAAGCAATTTAGGGGCTCCAACGATGACTCTAATTGTTTAATATTAATTTTATTGTTATGATATTAATAATTCTTACGCCATCGTTAGGTCTCAAATTTTGAAAATTTCAGAAAGACTCCAAGTAAAAACCTTGTCAAAAATGTGGCCCTGAAAGCTGGAATGCTTTTGCATGATCGGACTTATGCGTAAGAACTAGATATATCTCAAATCTTAATTCATGAAGCCCCAAGCGGCCACATCCGGCCGCGATAACAATGAAAAAGCTATTGTGTCTCGTTTTGCCACGACTGATGGGTTAATTTAGTTAGAGATTTCTAGATCCGTTATTTTGCGGATTCGAATCGGATTCTGGCCGGACGTAGTGTAGAACCGTTCTGTATTTTCAAAAGGAACGATTGTCATTCTTAACAATTTGTTTTACTTTCGCTGTTTTAAGAGCTCCCGCAGACTAGACTTTTAGTCGGCCGATAGTTGTCTGCAGTCTGCAGTGGAAGTCTGCGGTCTGCGAGGGCTCAATGTTCGATATAATATTATGTAATATGTATTTTTCCTTTTCTTTGCCTATAATCTATAGCACAGAACGCAAACTAAGAACAGGTAAACGCAATCTGAACGGAGGCGGCCACATCAGTACTTATTTTTTGTTTCCTGCCCTTCATTAAACCCTCAAAAGCGCATCTGGAAAGGGCAGGTAGAAATACTGATAATTGCAATGGAATTTATGCCTTATTTTAAAGACATTGGGCACATATTTTTTTGAACATTCGGCATTGATATAAACAGGTACTAAATATGTTTTATTGAATTTAATTTGTTTAAGTTGTAGTTCGTGTCTGCTTTAAACGTTTTTTTAAGCACCCTAAAAACCAAACGGTGTATCGGTCAAGTTTTTCATTCAAAAACAAAATACCTCCTGCTACCACAGCCATACGCCTCTGATATAAGAACCTATCCTGTCGAAATTAGAAATAGACAATTACGTACGAGGGCTCATTTGTATTGAAGTCAGAGGTTCAATTAATTAAACATGTCTTTAGAATAAAGGTGACCCTTAACCCAACCCGAGTCTTCGGGTAATCTGAAATTTAATATACAGCGTATAACTCGGTGGTATACATCCACTCCAACTTTGTCAATAGATAATAATATCATGATATTGCGAAGACTACGCCGCTAACTATTGTTCGGAATCAATTTGCCTTTCCACAAAAGTTTTCTTTGTGCAGCAAAGGCTTTGACGATTAGGTTGCAAAGTATTTGCTACAATAATGGATACTAAAAAGTATGCTGAATTAAATCCTTGAATAGCTCTATTCAGTTTTGTCCAGATTTTAATAACAGGCTATTGTTGCTTCATATTCTAATTTATATTAGAAAGATAGTCTATGAATTGATAGAATAAAATAATATTAATAAATAAAAATATCGTCATTCGACGCTCCCATGCCAACCAGCAATTGCAAAGCTTTATTACTGGTGGTGTTTGCGGCTTAATCATTTAAATTACGGTAAAAAAAACTATAAAAATATTTTGGGAATAATTTGTTCTGTGGCCTCCTACGTGACCCCACTATTTCTTATGAATAGAGTCATGAACATGATTATTTGAGAAGTGGAAGGAAGGACTTAAGAGCATTCACAGAAACACTGAAGAAATGTTGTTATCGATTTTCGAAAGATAATAAGGTAAGTAACAGGTACTTAGTTCAATTATTTAAGTAGTTAAAGCTTGCAATCTAGATTTTGCTCTGAAAATCATTACATTGTTTGTATTTAATCAATATAATATTGAATTAAATGAATTAAGGGCTATTTTTGGTTATAAAATTTACAGTAAATTACGTATTGTAATTTGGGGCACCAGTTATATTGATCTAGGTTGCTTTGAACTACATAATCGTCTGGCTGACGTGGTTCAGTCGGATGATAGTCCCCAGCTATACATAGAATATATTATGCCTGGGAATATAATGTCGGAGATGTCGTGAGGCGATTCTCGATGGCTGAACGAAGGCGTCCTCTATGACACGATCGCCGGCGGCATGAACGAGCTAAGAGGTTGCCCTGTATCCACTGTCACACGGCACGGCATCATTGTTTAAATCTCCAAACCAACTAGCAACAGACTAGTTTTAGCCACGATTAAACTACCATGGTCTTAACCAGACCAGTAGCTTAGACCCTTTCGAAAAAAAAAAACGGCACGGCATCTTAACTTCCCATGACAACTTCCCAGGCGCGACGTGAAAGACTCTTTATAGGGTAGTAATTCTAGAGCGTTAATGAATGAATATAATATTTAGAATCCACAGAATTGACAACATTTCAAATATTTTTTGTACTTGTTTTATGACGAAATATAAAAGTAGGGGTTAAATTAGGGGACCCATATTTTTTTATTTTTGAAAATGTGGTCATTTTCATTTATAAAACTTGGTTTTTAATTCTGATCATTCTAAAATGACTTAATCGCCAAATGACGTCATTGGTACGGTTGAACAACAAAATACCTTTGCACTTTATATCTGATTTCTTTAAAAAAAAACTGTCAGTGTGTAAGCTTCTTAGTTATTACTGTCAGTTAATAAAGGTTGCCAAGATTTAATATAGGAACAGAGATGAAGCCTAAAATGATCTTTCTACCTAAATCGGATAACGTTATTAATTAATTGACCCATAAATTCTGTTCAGAGGTCTAGAATTTACATTCATATAAAAATTAATAACGCTGTATCTTCATATGACTTATATTTGTCATCATTTCGCATAGGATATTTATTGCAGGTCTTCTGTAACAGTATTCAGACATAATGAAGAAGAATATGACTATAGTATCTTTTTGGTATTAGGTGCTTTTTTGATTACTAAAGGGCAATTTACATTTTTCTCTCTACAAGACGTGCACGGACATCTTGGTGCAATGGAAACACACTTAAACCCATATAGGGTAGCATCACACTAAACGCCGCCGGCTACCCGGTGTCCCGGCGAGGGACGCGCATGCTTGCCCTATGCAAATACGCGACCTCTACAATTGACTATCATTTCCTTGCAGAACGCTCATATCCTATATGTATGTACATTTAAATTTCCATATTGTTTGCTCAGTAAAGATGTATTGTACATCTTTCGTTTGAATGAAATACTTTTAGCATTTTTATTAGGGCATGCCCAAATTTGGAGCTTAAAAGTGAACTTGTTCTCGTCAAATTTCGAGCGATTTGGCTGTACCTACGCCGTAAAAAATAATAAAGTCCCAAAGGTTATTTATCGAAATCAAAACATAAAGCGAATTCCAGTATTGATATTTAATAAGCTCGGATAGGCTCCTACTAAATCCGTCCTTTTGTCTGCATACTCCATCGGAGATCCTTGATCTTTTAGTATTCCAATTATTGAAAATTTTTCTTAACAAACTTTCTTTATCGAGACAGCTCTTACTTACGATTCTTAAACAATAAGTTCACTCGAAGACGCTCCGCTTCATTGTTCCCTTTGACTATGAAAATCGAGATGACTTTTTGTAATCATTAGACATATTCATTCAAACTTTATATACCTGTTCTTTAAATTCAGCCAGCTCAATTTAATAAGCCGCGAGCGAAACAAGCCTTTGACTGCAAGACAAATAAACACACCGATAGGATCATTCCATGCGAGCAAATATATTCCGAGAACATCAGTCTGTATACACATGATACAGGACGGACAATGGTTCAATTATATACCGGGCAGCCTAGTCCTGATAGCGAACGTCAGAAAATATAAATCTAGATACAAACAATAGGTATATCTGAGCCCACCGGGAATCGGATCGAGCATCTCACGAGATATCGTGAGGCGAGAGCAGCTCCACACGCGCCCGTGGGCACCGATTTCGCCACGGATAATGCCCTGTCTTCCGATGTTAAATGATCCATGTATTCTGACTTATAACTTTCGGTTGGAGAATATCGATTACTGATACAAAGGCTAGTTTAAAACGAGTTTCGATACCTGCACGATTTAAATATTTAACGCTGAGTTCCCTTGAAATACATACTTGATACTGTTTCTGCCTCCTGGAATGAAGAATAAAATGACAATATTTTATAGTATTCTTGTAGAATTTTCTCCAGAGTACGAGCATGTAACCGCAGAGCATCTGTTACCTACTTGAAAGTTACTTAAAATGTATTCTAATTTCTTTGCCATACCACCTTTTAAGATCTTGTTTTTGTATCTGCTATTTAAGCGAAAATCTACAGTAGCTCTAGAGACGCGCAGACATCATTATATGAAACAAAAGTAGCGGATTACCATGATGTTGATTACAATGGGATGTGAGTTACAATCCCATTGTGAACGTAACGATCACCAATAAATTAACATCATGAACGAATCTCAAGAGGGCTCGTGCTTCCATCGCTGCGCCCACTGAGACACCTTTTTACTGCGAACTATGAGCTAATCCAGGGTTTCCTAATCTTTTTCAGGCGCAACTGCGCCGCAGGCAGAGCAGGTAGAGTAGGGCGCCGTGACAAAATAGTTTACGTGTAACATGTAAACTATTTTGTTACGGCGCCCTACTCTACCTAGCTATTACAAAAACATACATAGAGATAGAGGTAGTTAGGTTTGTTGATATTAATAAACATATTTAATCATCTGCCTGCTTTGCATAATTAATATTATAATTTTCTTTTATAATATATTTTGTGGTTTCGGATAATGATGGAGGATCAACTCACGGCGCCCCTCTTGCCTTTCCACGGCGCACCAGGGCGCCGCGGCGCACAGTTTGGGAGCTCCTGAGCTAATCGATATGATGTGCGAAAATGATGTTGTAAATTGTGTCCCACCAAAAACATAAATGTAAAAATGCTGAGCCAAGTTCCATACAAACATTATATTTCTTGTCTATGGACTTCGCCGTAAAAAGGATGGAGATCTAAATGAGTGCCAAGTTCCATGGAAAATCGAAATAAGTACGTATAGGAACCAAATAACATTATGAACAAATAATAGAGTCTATTTCTTTGCTTTATTGAATATCTATAACAATTGATTTTATTTAAATAATGTGAGATCTTAAACTAGATTAGATCTAACTTGGCCAGTTTTTATTACATCAGTCATTTTTCATAAAGTTATACAGTTAAATTGAACATTTTAATTCTGATGAAAACTAGCCAAGTAAAATCTAATCTAGTTTAAGATCTCACATTATTTAAATAAAATCAAATTATATAGATATTCAATAAAGCAAAGAAATAGACTCTATTATTTGTTCATAATGTTATTTGGTTCCTATACGTACTTATTTAGATTTTCCATGGAACTTGGCACTCATTTAGATCTCCATCCTTTTTACGGCAAAGTCCATAGACAAGAAATATAATGTTTGTATGGAACTTGGCTCAGCATTTTTACATTTATGTTTTTGGTGGGATATCACTACTTTTTGTAAAGAAAACTTTCCGAGCAAGGGTAGACACCTTCATCTTCCCAGTTCAAACATCCATAATATTCGACTATATTCAATGGCAATTCGCAACCTTAAGGTGCCGTTTCACCACTTCCCGACAAGTGTCGGCTATGCTATCCGCAACTTATCTGGCAGATACTTCATCTATCAGATAAGTTGTGGATAGCCTATCTGAAACTTATCAGGAAGTGGGGAAACAGCCCCTAAGCCTTGTTGAGACTTGAGTATCAGACGAATAAAAGAAAGAAAATCCAAGCGAATGGAAAATGCAGCTACCATCAGAAGGCATTGGAATAATACGGTATAACACAAGTGTATTTCCAACCATTAATTACTATATAGTGTACAACTTACTATGCGGAAGTTAAGTAGCTATTATTATAGCTGTCTAACAGACAGACAGACAAACGGACGGACGGACAGACATATTGAAATAATTCTATGTATATTCTCGGGACTCAAACTATATCTCCATACCAAAGAACAATCGGTACAAGCAGTTTGGGCGTGAAGACGTAACAGACAGACAGACACACTTCATAAAGTCACCTTCTATTCATTTCAAGTTTTTTCAATTCACAAATAAATGTTTACGGGGAGCTCCCATACAATAAACGTGATTTTTTGGCCTTTTTTGCTCTAAATCAATAATGACAGCCAAAAGGCACTTGAAATGTTCACAAAATCCTTAATTATATTTCTTCTTTCATAACAAATAATAAAAGTAAAATAAAATAAATATTTAAGGGGGGTCCCCATACAAAAAACACAATTTTTGCTCTGTACGACTCGCACTTGACCATTTTTTTTGTTTTCGGATTTTTTCCTACGGTTACACACAATTACCGAGCTGGATTCCAAATTTCAGCCTTCTAGGTCATCTGGAAGTGGGTTAGAATTTTGATCTATAGGTCAGTCAGTCAGTGATAAAAATTTAGATTTTCGGACGTTAATATCTCAACAACCGTTTAAGCTGTGCTTATGAAATTTAAAGCATGTATTTACCTCCCAAGTCTCATTATATGAACTAAATTTGAAACGTTTATGTGAAATAGTTTCTGAATTATGAGGGGGTCAAAAGTAGCAGCAAATGGTTCGTGTAATATTACACACGGTGCATGCTAGCCAATCTGTTATGCTGGAACTTGGCTTGACACTCTACCGCGTGTCTAGATATTTGGATTTTCAGATGTATCTGCTGTATTGGAGAACAGAAAAAAGTATTTCAATGGATTAAAATTTTAAGACGAAACATTTCTTTCGTTCATTAATACTACAGAGGTACACATACTCATACACAATATACTCTATTTACCTAAATTATAGAGTCTATAGTTTAGATAAGAGGACACTGGACACTTTTACTAAAATATTGTTGAAAATATAATTTATATCGAAATTCGAAGCTGAGTATTCAAATGTTTCGGATCAGACTTTTTTCTTAGCGATATTCCTATTTCATATGAGTCCTCAAGGCGACAAGAAGTTGAATAATACCCGCAGACTCCATTTGAAACTTTCTGCATTGAGTAGGTGCGCCGCGGCGCGGTGTGCAAGTCTGCCGAGTCTGCCGAGTCTGCCGAGTTTGGCGGAGTTTGACAGATTTATAAATTCGTGAATGCCATTAGCACTGCATCGGATTTCAATTTGAATAGTTCCGCCATATTTTTTGTCTAATCTCAAACCGAGCTACGGTCCAGGTTTCTTGCTTGAATATTTTACTTTGGATTTTTCCAGTTTTATCTCGGTTTAAAGAATTTTATATGACCACATTATGGAGTATGCAGTTGTAGTATCTTTATTTGAACTGTTATTTAAGAGACACTCCTTGCTTATTTTATTTGCAATATATATATATATATATATATATATATATATATATATATATATATATGTATATTTAGAATACATACTAGGTCTAGTATTTTTGCATACCTATTACCTACTTATTAAGAAAAATACTGTCCGACATGAAACCTGCAATATCATTATTACTTATACAATTTATTTAAACTCCTTTTCATACCAAATTTACTTCCACGTTCGGGTCCGTATAATTATTAAATTGTCTTACTCAGTATTTTAATTAAGATTATTCAAGGGTATAATATATATATATATATATATATATATATATATATATATATATACATAATGGAAATTGTTGTTGTTGTTTTGTACTTACTTTAAATTTCATTTCATGAGGAGGCTAAAATTAGTATACATAAATCTAGCATGGAAAATCTTACAGTAAATAACATTCGAAGCAAACCTCAGTTCTCACTCCTCACAACTAAGTACCTACCTAAACCTATATTATGTTGTGAGTTAATGAATATAATCATGATTTTAAAATTAGCTTCAATAAATCTGAAAAGAGGAAATTAATGACATTGAAACAAATGCCTGTTGATAAACAAAATCAAACTACAACCGAACGTTTAAGTTCAATTAAAAATTTCCGTCGTCAAACCTTAAGCATTTGTCACTTTGGTCACAGTATCGATTTCAACTACCGCGTTTCGGAACCGCTCAATTCACCGTAATTACAAAGCGGTAAGGTTGATTATTCATAAACAGGAAAGTTCGGAATGAACATTCCTAATCATTATATTTTGCGTTAAGAGCAATTGACACCTAACTTTGAGATTTAGCTAAATAGAGCGATTGTTACGTGAAATTGTGCCTTACGCTTCGGTGTTAGAGTTCATTATGAGTTCTCGGGGCCAGACCGCAAACAGACGCGTTGTTTTATGCTCGAGTTGAACTTTGACAAGTTAAGCGCCTAATATCGAGTACAATGTGTAGTGGCGGGTCGGATCTGACCCACTTCCTAGACAAGCCCCAAGATAGATACGACCATTGCTAAGACTAAGTCGTTTAATGCGGATTATTAAAATTTAAAATTAAATAAAGCTTTTGGATGTTGCTTTGAGAGAAACTGATGGTTCTGAACTTTTCTTATGCAGTCACATATTGGCGATCGTTGACGAACGTGTAGAGACTATACTCTATATTAGTCACTAGACTCTAGCTAGAGGGACAATATCTAATATTATTCTTCTGTGATTTCCCATGATCGATGTTGATCGTACATCTTTAATGGTTTCGCACCATGGTTATCCATCATGGTTGCCCTACATGAATAGAGGCCTTTTATAGATTTTAAAAAATTTAATTAGTAATAGATTAAAATTTTATGTGTAAAGAATTCAAGTCTATCCTACTAATATTATATTAAAATCATAAAATATGCGAAAGTCCGTTTGTTTGTTACCTTTGCACGCCCAAACCGCTGAAACGATTTTGCTAAAGTTTGGTATGGCGATAGTCGATATCCTGAATCCGGGAAAAGGACACTTTTTATCCCAAAAAATCCCAAAAAAAAATTATGGCGCAACGGAGTTGCGGGCGTCATAAAGTTATTCAATATTCAAAGTAGAGGCACTAAATAAATGTTATTGTTTTAATATCTTCCGACATCGCTCCCCCGGACGCGTCATATCGGTAAGCTTGTAAAGTTAAATCCAAATAACAAACCACACGACCGAAAAACCGAAAAGTGTAACAATTACAATTTTAAAATATCGGGGATGAATCCGAAATCTGACTGCGGTCGTGACATGTTTAAACCGATCCGAAATATAATTATTATAAATCCAACGGCCATTTTGTTTCAGACCGCAATATTATTTGACGAGTTCATTTCAATTAATACTTCGAATTACGATTCGTGCTAATTGTGATTAATCTGCGTTGCTGTGGCAACTTCTCAACTTGTCACAATTTTGAGATTTTGGATGGATGAATGTGTTTTCGTTACTTCCTGTTTTGATGTAAATTATAATGTAACGAGTATGTACGGTTATGTTTAGTCAGTCTTTGCCAAGATTTAGATATAATTTATCTTTTCATTGACACTAGGTAATTAACCTAGTTAACCGATAGGTAACTGTTAGACGTTACTCGATCAATAATATTATTTTCAAAATATAAAATGACTTCAAAATTGTACGTAATTGAGAATTAAAATTCCCCACCTCAAAAACTACTGAACCGATTTTAATGAAACTTGTAGTGTTCCCTAAGTTAAACAATACCTAGTACAACAAAAAAAGAATTACTCAATTCGAACTTGTAGTTCCTGAGATATGAAAACACAAATATAAAAACAGTCATACATACATATTATATCTACACTTTTGAAATTTGGCATATTCGTTCTGACGCTGACATAGACTAACATCTTATGATCGGCGAAGACCAATCATTAATCTAAGACAAACATATTATACGAAAATTGGCAACTCTGGAAATATTACATACATACGGGCCGAATTAATAACCTCCTTTTTTAAGACGGTTAAAAAAACTAGACGCACTTCAGTAGTAAGTAAATGAATATTCAATAATTGTTTATGTGGCATTTAATTTTTATCTTAATTCATAATCCACTATTTCTCATGCTAAAGCATAAATATTGTTCTCACGTATATTTTACGTCGCATGCTGTAATTATAACATATAAGTTATAACTGTAACAAGTAGATAAATACGAGTACGGAGGCTGTAAGGGCTCGCCCTGTTTTCCAACCCTCGCTGTCTCGCATGTGAGTGCATCTCAAATAACTCACTCACAATTGAGGCTAAAGCTCTAAGTGAGGCACAGTAAAGTCGATGGAGGTTTGTTATGAAAATAAGAAAAATGGAAATTTTTATTTTACACATTTCAATGTATTATTACTTTTTGAAATACAACGTGAGATTTATGCTTTACAGAATTATCTACTCCTATTATTTGATCTCTCGCCAGTCGTGTCGGTCGTCCATCCCACTGGGTTATGAGAGCAAAAGGAATAGAGAGTGCTCTTGTGTACTGCGCACACACTTGGGCACTATAAAATTACTCCTGCGTAGCCGGCCTGGTTTCAATGAAACTGGCCACCGTCACCGAAACCGGTGTGGGAGCTATTAATCCACAATTTTACCTCGATGTTCTATGAACTTGCACGAAACATGTATTTTTCAAAACTTTAAGCTGTGGGAATAAGCCGGTATGATATAATACTTGAATTCATTCTGAATTGTTCACAAAGTAGCGGTGGCTCACAGATAGTTGAAACCACATATTTCAGTACGGCCTGCGGTGCGGCGAAAAACTTAAATTGCCTGCTAGTTGCTTTTATCTTTGACGAGTTAAAACTACGTCTCGAGCTAACTCCGAGTCGTATGATCAGCTTTCGAAAGCAATTTTTGAAAACTTTTAATATCTCCTTTATTGAATAACCCGGGTTTCAATCTCTACAATTTGATCCTCAATATAATAATATTATTAAATACCTTTTCAGTGATCTTTAGGGCAGGGGGCGGTAATAAATCTGAAAAAAAGTTCAGTTAATGCCACAGAAATGTTTAATGACTTTATCATAGATGTAATATTGTGGTCAATTGGTAAAAAAATTGGTGAGAGAAAGAATATAACAACGTTTTCAATAAAAGAAATGTTAACCTATTTCTTTGTTTCATAAAACAAAATAAATGCCTGCAATAGCTGTAAGCCCTTAGACCGAACATGTTAGAACATTTTTCACAGAAAATATTTCAATTATCTACCTGTGTAGTTATATTTTTCTGTTGAAATACAAACACTTAAGTCGTATGGTAAAGTTGTAACATGCTAATAACTAATTACGCACCAGATGAAATATAATAATATTGCGAAAATAATCACATAAATAGATTTTTTAAATTTATTATTCGTTAATTTGAAGTTCTGAGAATGTGTAAAAAAATAAATATTCAATAAATAAAAACTGTACAAGTTTTATTATGTCAGTGTAAAAAAGTGTTTTTTTTTTGTGCTAATCTGTCATCGTCTTTTTTCATTCCCAAAATACTTTACAGTAAGTATACATACTAATTTTAACACCAAATTACAAAACCAAAAAAATATCTTCTGTTTAAAATTAAAGGTTTATAGAGGACCTGAATAATATTTTATAGTAAATGGAATCAGAATATTAGCGAGCGTAAACATCAGCAGAACCCGGCGAACGCGCGTCCGCAGTCCCAAATACTGGGCTTAATTCATCGGTTATTGCTCGTAATTCCGAATATTATTCACGTTTATTTTTCGGCTTTTTTCACCCGGGGCTCGGCACGAACGCCATAAAAAATCGGATGATCCCCTTGATGGTTCACACGCGAGATATTTTGAACTCGATTTCAGTTTATATAGGACCTCGCTTAGGTAATAATTTTGTAATAGAAAAATGTACACTACGTTATTCGGTCTAAGGTTAAACCTAGTATGTTTTATAGCCTAATACACGGAATATACAAAATTAATTTATATTTTTACATTTTTATCAAATATTCGATGACGCCCGCAACTCCGTTGCGCCAAAATTCGTTTATTGCGGCGGAACTGTAAATTTTTCCGGTAAGTATAAAAAGTATTCTATGTCCTTTCGCGGGTCTCAAAGTATCCCCATACCAAATTTCATCAAAATCGGTTCAGCGGTTTGGGCGTGAAGAGGTAACAGACAGACACACAGACAGATAGACAGACGGATAGACAGACACACTTTCGCATTTATAATATTAGTATGGAGGATATATCTAGGCTACTTTTCATTTCTCCAATATTACGCGGATACTGAAAATCCCGTAAAAAGTACAAGTACTCCGTTCCTTTGCAATTTTACGATACGGCATCATCTGCCTTCGCGACCCAAAATCCCACGGCGGCCATAAAATATTATAAATTGTTACGGTGTCACCACTACGTGACCCGGCCTTATAGAGTAAGCCGTATGGGAGCGAATAGGCGAAAATAATTCGTTTATCCCGACAAAATTACCTATTGGGCCGAGAAATTAGCTTTTCATATAATTTGGAGCGAGGCTTTCTTTTGCGACTTAGAACTTTACTTCCTATCAAGCGCAACGTGATTATTATATTCTTTTGATTAGTGATGAGTAAAGCAAGACCAAGACCAAGACTCGACCAGTCTTGTTCTTGGTCTTGGTCTTGCTTGTGCAGTCTTGGTCTTGGTCTTGCTCAAATCTGTCTGGTCTTGGTCTCGGTCTTGGTCTTGCACGCTTAGTCTTTGTCTTGGTCTTGCAAAAAGCAATACTCTTGCAAACATTTTTCAAAACTTTTTGTAAACGTTTTAATTTTCTCGAAAATACATTTTCAAGCCTAAATTATTAGACTAGCTACATGATCTTATCTTAATTTGTTAAGAAAATGATTCTTGAATTGAAAATACATGTACTTACTAATCCCACCAAAAACATTTTCATGTAAAAATGTTGCCAAGATGAGAACATAATATTAATATATTCGTGGTTCGTGGTGTCAAAAAATAGTGAGATATCATGTAGAGCCAAGTTTCTAACCTTACTTTTTTTTTAAGAGCCTATGCTGTCCCACTGCTGGGCAAAGACCTCCCCCAAAGTCTTCCAGTTCTCTCGATCCAACGCAGCCATGGACCTTACATACTCAGCCCTAAATCTAAAAACCTTAATTTTACACTAAAGTGCGGCAAAATATTTGATAATAATAATATAATGTGTCAGCCGTACGAGAAGAATCTAAAAATTCTACACATTAGTCAAAATCGGTGGCCTGGCCATTTTAAAATAAAAGTTATTAAGTACAACAGAAAAGTAATATATTATTTCAAAGCCCATAGCATGACGAATTGGTTTGAACGAGAACTAGCAAGTAGTTTTTTTTATACGTCATAAATGGTAAACCTTAACTTAACTTTCATTAATTCAACTGAAATATAAAAATAAATCAAAAACCTTTTAATTTCATAAAATAAACCTTTTTGCTGCTGCGGAACCCTTCATGGGCGAGTCCAACTCGCACTTGGCCGGATTTTCAAATTCTCTCTCGGTTGGGAGATCTTCCTTTTCGGCCGCCACGTATCTTCCCAAATTAGTTTAAATGCATAGTTACATAATCAAAAGGGTAAAAACGAGACACAATTACTTACACATTGCTGCCTGTTCGTCTGCCTGTTTCCAGGCTGTATCACAAGAACTTAAAATTCATGTTAAGTAGATAAATTGTTATAACTTATAAATATTTTATCTCATATTATAGTCACTGCGAGTAAGTAAAATTTTTTAGCAAGAGTTTTGCATGGAGCAAGACTCTTCATTGTCGGTCTTGGTCTTGGTCTTGTTCTTGCACACCTAGTCTTGGTCTTGGTCTTGCTAGTCTTAGGGTAGTCTTGGTCTTGGTCTTGGTCTTGCATTTTTTGCAAGACCAAGACCAAGACTGCAAGACCAAGACCAATTTTGCTCATCACTACTTTTGATCAAGTTTAATTCTTAATATCATCAAAGCTCGTACCCTGATTCTGCCGTCAAAATTAACACAGCATCAATACAGTTTTAATACATTCGATAAACTCACTTTCCCGTAAACTTTCAGATCAGTTCTTAATCAAGGCTCTAAAAATTGGGCGTTTCACGATTGACCCCTATTATAAGACTGTTATTTTGCTGTTTGATAGTTTCTGCATCAGAAGCTGTACTAATGATTCAAATAATTAGAAGCTGTTTATAAATAGCAGAATTGAGAATTGGGAAACCGAAATCCTGCTCTAATTTCACATTTTCTTCTATATTTTAAAGTTTAAACCAGATCAGTGGTGCTCTCACGTGGTGTTAAATAGTGGATCAAGTTGAAAGGCTAAGGCATCCCTCATTAAAGTTTGATGCACGTCCGCCCGTACGTGCGCGAAATAGTGTCGGGCGCAATTTAAAATACATCCTCAATAATAAACTGGCACAGCCTTATATAATATATGCACTTGACCAAGTTGCAGGTGTACCGTGTAACGGCGTGATGACTCACGTCTTTCATTTACTGTCAAAATATCATAATATTAATTTGATTGATGCTTATGGCCCGGAAGCCAGGTAAATTTTTGGTCAATGATTTCTTCCCGGGCGAAACTTTGTACAATGCATAAGAGACTTATACTATGAATTCTAGTGACCGTCAGCTGCGACTCCGTGGGTGGGGTGGGCACTGGGCAGTGGCAGCCATGAAGAAAAAAAATTTTCAGTAATTTCCTCTCATTTGAAAATTTATCAGAGTATAGTTTATGTAGTATTTTGAAAGAAAAACATAGTCAGCTAACCATAACACGGTGGATTATACGTCGGCTGGCTCCTTGAACATGAAAAAAAAAAATTATAATATTTTCAATGATTTCCTCTCAGCTAAAAATTTACCTGGTGATCGTTTATATGCTACTATGAATGAAAATTAATGACAGCTTGCTGTATCTGGAAAGTTTGTCAGCTGGTACCTTGAAAGGTGTAAGGCAACAGCATCTATACCTACTTAAACTTATCAGCTGACGACTTTTCCACTGACTTACAGCTAGCTGATTTTGTTTAATTGTTTACTTTTTATTTTAACAATACTCTGATAAATTTTCAAATGAGATGAAATGACTGCAAAAAAAAATTTTTTTTCTTCATCTTTGGGAGGCTGCCACTGCCCATCCCATTAACGGAGTCGCAGCTGACGGTCGCTAGTATTCATAGTATAAGTCCCTTATTCATTTTACGAAGTTTCGGTTGGGAGGGACTTGGTCATGAAAATCTGTCACTGGCCCCAGGTCTATAACTAAAAATTAAAACAATCTGACTTACTGGGTACTGGCTATCTAAATTGGTGAAGGCCTCTTTTAATGCTATGATCTACGCTATGATGGATAACCACGCTTGTTACCATGGCGCAGCTGCCTCTCTACTCGCTAGGTGTAATCACTAATCAGGCACTAAGCTTGTCATCATACTATTTTCAATTGCATAGACACCTTTGGTATGATATCGATAAGAAATATAATATGTCTAGAGCTTCAAATAAAATTTTAGTAACTTATTGAAATTTTATTATGGTTTTTGATGTCATAGTCTGATTAACAAGTGCCATTTTCCTCAAAACCTGATCTAATGCACCGAAAATTATGATTTTGGTCTCATTCGATTCGGAATACCATCTAGAACATTCTATCAAAATTCCAAGAGGGGCTGAAAAAAAATGCAAAAGTTATAAACAATTAAGTAAACATAAAAAGAAGGGTTTAGTTTTTTTTTATATTTCGAAAATTATTTAAGATAATCAAAATTAAAAAATAGATCCTTAAAGAGCAGGAAATTTCCTAAAAAAAATCCTAGATCTTGGAACCTTATCAACAATCCTTATAACTTTAATTGAGCGGCGAAAGTAACGGTAAAAACGCGTAGTTCGGGTTTCGCGTGAATTGCCGCAACCTGTCACGTGAACTAAAAAATATATTTTAACTGATTAAATATTAATATAAAGAAATAAAAAAAATTGGGTACTAAGTAGACATATCAATTAACAATAATCCGTCAACAAAAATAAATTATCACAATTTGTTTAATTGCTTTGCTTTTGTTCATTTGTCAATAGTCACCATTTTAATGTTAACTTAAAAACGCTGATTATTTCAAAACAAGAAATCTAGAAATTTTTATTATTCTTTTGAGCTAATTTTAAAAGGGTTTAGAAGAGATATCCGTTGGAAAAATTCAAAAATTCTGATTTTTCACTTTTTTATGAACAATCAAAGGCATTCATGAAATTTTCATGTAAATAAAGCGATTAGGGTTTTTTCATCAATAAAAATGATTATTTAAATTTTATTAGTTATAAATAAAAAATATATATTGTTATCTGGCTTCTAACAATAACAAAACAAAATAGTAACAATAATTGGATATAAAAGTACCGTAATTGCTTTATTTACATGAATAATTTTGGAATGCCTTTGAATGTTAATAAAAAAGTGAAAAATAAAAAAAAAAATTTTTTTCAATGGGAATCTCTTATAAGGCCTTTTAAGATTAGCTCAAAAGAATAATAAAAAAATCTGGATTTCTTGTTTTGAAATAATCAGCGTTTTATTTTAACAGTAAAATGGTGACTATTAACAAATTAAGATAAGCATAATAATTAAACAAATTGTGATAATTTATTTTTGTTAACGGATTATTGTTTATTGATATGTCTACTTAGTACCCAATTTTTTTATTCCTTAATATTAATATTTAATCACTTAAAATATTTTTTTAGTTCACGTAGCAGATTGCGACAAATCACGCGAAATCCGAACCACGCGGTTTTACCGTTACTTTCGCCGCTCAATTAAAGCTATAAGGATTATTGGTAAGGTTCCAGGATCTAGGATTTTTCTCTTTAAGGATCTATTTTCAAATTTTGATTACCTCAAATAAGTTGTTGAAATATTTAAAAAAAACCAAACCCTTCTTTTTATGTTTACTTAATTGTTTATAACTTTTGCATTTTCTTTCAGCCCCTCTTGGAATTTTGATAGAATGTTCTAAATGGTATTTCGAATCGAATGAGACCAAAATCATAATTTTCGGTGCATGAGATCAGGTTTTGACGAAAATGGCACCTGTTAACCAGAGTATCACTCTAAAACTGTCGCTACCGCCGGTGTTCAGCATACCGTGGAAAAGTTAAGCTATTCCTAGCAGCTATAACTTTAAAATTAACACGAGAGAAGCTGCAAACACTTATTTGCTTAATATCTAGTTTTGCTGCGGCTCGTACTATAAAGGAAACTGTAAACAATATTTTACAGCGGCGCGTTGGAACTTGGCCAATTTTCACTTTCTCAAAATGGCAATGTTAACGGCTACGTATGAGTATTAACACGATTTATATGTTACAATACAAATTTATTTTTATTCGCTTTTATTGTGTGAACATTGTTTAATGTTGACGGTTTTTACTTGACTACGGCGAGACAAAAAGGTTATGCTTCGGGCAATAAATGTATAATGATATTTTTATTATTCGTAGTGTTATTATAATTCTATTAATAAAATAATGTCATTATGCACTTAAGCATTCTTATTTGATAATTTAAATTTAAGGATTTTCGTCAGAAGATTTTGATGTTACAACAATATCCTGTGGAACTGAGCTCATAGTATGAGAGTTTTATGTGATTAAAATTTAAATGAGTATCCTTTATTCTGAATATTTTCTAAACAAGAACCTTTTAATGAAAATAGGACAAAATATATTAGTATAATGCGCTTCGTTTGTTCACTTTTTCTCATAAAAGCCATCATTGACTCTCTTTGTATTCATAAAAGCTAAAAGGATTTTCTGTGGAGCTAATCACCGTCTATTTTAATTTTTATTTTATTGTTAGAGTTAGGTTTGAAGGTTTAGGCTTATATTCTCGTAATCAACTTATGTCTCCGAACTATGGACGTGATCTAGTCATAATTTCACTGGTTTTAAACCCAAATAATAAAGTCATAATTCAATGACAATATAAAAGTATTATTATACTAACCTAGTTCAATATGGCAATCAAAAGGACACATTCATTTGAATCGGAAGGGTAATAAAGTTTATGGCTACCCCGTCTTTTATACGGGGCGCTTAAAAATTCGATTAATGGAAGAATTTACAGCGCAACGCTCGGGAGAATGGCGACGCTATCAAAACAGGACGTGCACGTCTTTACGATGCACCAGACGCAGTGTGATAATAGCCTTAAGTGTTAGATAATGCAGGAGCGTACGGGAAATCCGAGGTGTGGAATGCCACGGATCTTTTCATGGAATTTAAGCACGGATTATAATCTTATATCTTTAAACGAGCAATTTTTGTATATAAATATATATGTATATATATAATTGGAATCTCGGAATCGGCTCCAACGATTTTCATGAAATTTAGTATATAGGGGGTTTCGGGGGCGATAAATCGATCTAGCTAGGAATCATTTTTAGAAAATGTCATTTTATTCGTGTTTTTTTGAATACCGAGCAAAGCTCGGTCAAATAGCTAGTAATAATATTATCAGTGACAATTGCCTTATTAGCTACTTTATCGTCCTTTTGAGTAGCAATGTATCCATCCAAATCAATTTACATTTCATCCAAATTCCATAATTAAAAAGGTAGCCGTATGAAAGTATTATAATATTATTCATATTCCTAAAAATCATGACTGAAACTTGTATTAGGTAAAACCACAGAATACATAGTAAAACTGAGCTTCGTTTATAGAATTTATTTGCGAATGAAATGCAGAAATGAACACGAAACGAAATGAAAACATACATTTTTCAATTTGCAAGACTTCAGTCACTCCTTCGGTGAAGTGGTACCTTGACTTTCCCAATTTCCGCATTTTCATTTGCGCTTTATGCCCGCATTATAGTGTCAAGAGGGCACAAGTTTTAATTACTCTCTCGCTGCCGAGCACTATAATAGTAATTAAACTATTTTGAATAGATATAAGATTATTAAAACCGAGTTTTAAAATGTTGTCGAGCTTTTATGCGTCGCATCTAAAAATGTCTGATAATGTAGTCAGTTTTCATGGAGCTAAATTAATTGACGAGTAGAGCTTTGGACAATATCATATTCAGCATTTGCGGGAAAGTATTGATAGTTATAAAGACAGGTATAAAGAAAAAAATTATATTAAGTTATTTGTGTTATGATTTTTAAAAAATGTTGAAATTATAAAAGTGGACAAAAATTGAAAAATATAGCTAAAGTCCGGTTGCCGAATAAAAAGAAATATCTATCTTTTTTGGCTGATAGTTTCCACTTTTATTAGGGCATAACCTATTAGATCACCCAAAAAACCCTACAAAGGTCAAATGCCGAGCCAAAGAATACGAGAAGAATATTTTCTTTAGTTTAACTCGATGAAGAGATAAAAGTAGAAAGTGGCGTTCCCAAAGGAGGATTTCACCCTATCGTGTACATAGGCCATCTTTTTATCCCTTAACCCGTCAAATGACATATTACTTTTGAAGATACTCTGAAAGCTGAGATCCGTTTTACGACATCTTTCCGATTCCAATATTTTCGGAGACAAAGAAATTTTTTTGAAACGGATTTCATAGGTCAATGAGCGACAACATAATATTATGTTTTATGTTCGAAGACACTTATGTCAATTTTAACAAATTATATTAATTTGATCCAAAACTTTGAAAACATACAAAATTTTTCCACCAGACAGAATTTACCATTGGATCCTCTTCCAGATATTTTTCTTTGATTTTTGTTAATTATAGCCAAAACAATGATAAGCATATAGGCAAATCTAATCATATTATGGTCAAATCTAATCATTTTTACAGTCTAAAGACTGTAAAACGATTGCTTTTTTGTATTATATACGGTACCTAAATGCTTAGTTTGCAGTACTTATAATAATACCAAATTTTTTTACAAAATTTATAGTTAAGTAGGTACTAAAGATTAAAATCAAAACTTCCATAACAGTATTTTAGACTCTAAATGTCGTCTTGAGGATTACGGAAACACCAAGCTAAATCTAAGCGTGTTTACAAATGGTATCAGATAAAGGATAAGCTCGTTTTAACGAGTCAGCCCGTCACATTTTGCGTCTACTTAGCAAAAGACAATATGGGCGACCTTAGATTAGTTAAATGTTTTATGCGTCGGTGGTCATTTATGCCCCATCATTAGGCTAACGGTTATGACGGTCGGGCTGTTGTTGGGTTGTATGTCAGTAAATGTTGCCGAACATGACGCTGCTGTTAATTTGTCTATCAGCACAAAGGATTCCTGGAGAGCCTCTAATGTGCACTCGCTAGTACATTTTGATACAATATTATGTTGCCTTTATCGACAGTATATTTGGCGCGCTCACCAAATTAATTTTAGAGATAAACTTAAATTTCAAAGGTAATTTGCCCCAATCTCAATCAAAATATCAGATAAACATTCCGAAAATTCCGTACTAATAATATTATATATACGAAAGCGTCTCTCTGTCTAGAATATTTTTTGCTCTACACCAAACCAAAGGTTTTATTTAACTACTTTTTCTGAAATTGCCCCGCAAAGCCCAGTCATAAAAATCTGCGTACTTTATTAACTTCCGTAAAAAGCCTTATTACGGTAATTAACCGTTAAATTACTAGCATTTATGCCCTCACATAAAACAACTTAATACTATGGTAATGCTTAGACGAAGGAGATTATAATAAGGAGGTTCACTTTGCTAAAACGATGCTTTTAACCCGTTGACCTAAATAGCTATTAATATCCTTGTTGTACTAATACACTATGGATTTGCCAGCACTATTTGTTTTCTAGATTAAGTCCACGCATACTGCCTCTTAAGATTAAGTGTGTGTTGTCTAAAATTTTTTTTGGGATTTCCAAATTCGTGTTAACTATGAACTAGCTCTAGAGTTCTTTTTGGTATGTCTATTATTATGTTCAATCGATTTAATTTAAATAGCTTTGCTTTACTGTCTAACTAAATATAGATACGGGGAGTCCCAGATACCCTGACATCGGTCAGGGTATCTGGGACTCCCCGTAGGATCTACCCCCTAAAACCCCATGGTGCTCCACTCTCCGCTTAGGCATAGTTCCGGGCACGATGAACCCACCGCAATTCTACCAACAGTTGTCCGCGTCTCGCAGACTCATCACGGCATGCAGGCTTTTTCTAACTAGATATCTATTGAATTTTATTTTAAAAACGTAATCAATCAAGTCTAAAAGCCGTACAGGCACTCTTTGTCTTAAGACACTTTATTTATTTACAGGAGGATTATTTTTGTGTCCAAAAGCGAATTCTACCTTAAATTTTTAATATGGCGCTTAAGGGGAAGACGGCGTGATATTTATTTTATGGCGTTAGCTTTAATAAGACGATAAACCAGCTCGGGTGACGAAAAATGACGTCATTAAGCAGCGAATTTTCGGCGTTGAGCTTAATCACGAATATTCCAGAAGCGCTGATACCTGCGATTGACGAGGTTACCTTGCACTTGTTTCGTTATATTCAAGGTGAAATTTGGTTAATGCTGGTTTCTACCAGTTTCTATCACATGAAGTTATGTCAAAACGAGCGGACTGCACATTACTTCGTTGCGTGGACTTGCGGTGCCGCGACTTGCGAGGCGCAAAATTGTCATACTATGTCTTCTATGAAATACTTATCTTAAACATTCATGATAACATGATTTTATTTTATTAAAATTTTATGGTTTTCGGTGCAAAGGATGTCCTCCTAGATAACTATAAAATGTACAGTCGAAGTTCAAAATCTGTTATTCTAAGTTCAAAATAAATGTAAGTTCAAAATATATTATTATTTGACGACCTCTGTGGCTCAGTGGTGAGCGCGTTGGTAGCTCAAGCCGGGGGTCGCGGGTTCGAATCCCGCCGATGGAACAAAAAGTTTTTAATGTTCCCGGGTCTGAAATCTGGATGTTGTATTAAATATGTGTATGATATATAAGAAAAATCTTAAATATAACGGAAATATATTTAATACTTTTATACTATACATATTATGTATACTTAGTATAAAAGTATTAAATATATTTCCGTTGTCTGGTACATGTAACACAAGTCCTTTAGGTACTTAGCACGGGGCCAGACTGACGTGGTGTGAAGCGTCCATAGATCATCCATAGATAGTATTATTATATATTACAGATATTAATATAACGATTAAAATTTAAGTGCATAAAATGGATTAGCTTAAAAGTTTTTGTGAAGAACCAAGGAAATATCAATATTATGTAAATAATTTTAACAAACAAGTACTGTGGGTACCGGAGTGTAGACTTAGTGAGGGCAGGTTAGCGGTCCCTTTGAAGTCCTTTACCTGACTGACTGCCGACTTGGTGTAATCTGAGAAGTATATTTATGTAAGGGAATTTAATATAACAACAACTACAGAATTCCTTACTAAATACATTTTTGGAGACGTAGGTATACGGTTAACAAATGAAGGACGTACCTACATCTCAACAAATATTAAAAATTCTGTCAATCCATTTTAAGTTAATTTCATACCAATGAACAAGTTCTTTATAACAGAAAAAGAGAGACTTTGGGCTCGAGTACGGAGGATTCCTTACAACTATTTTGATTAGACTCCCAGGTTGCAAGATTTAATAATTACTTAAAATGGGAAGTTTTCAGATTTTTTCTTGTAATTGTATTTGTTATACTGTTACCATTCATAGTCTTAGGTAGATTGGAATGCAAGAAATGGGGAAATTAGCTTTTTTACAGCTTCACGGAACCATCAAATTGAATAGTAATTCAATTTTAAGACATCAAAAAACTATAAGGGTTTCGAACTAAACTAAGGAACGCTAAAAACTTATTATAATTTGGCCATTATTCTAAATAATGTCACCCAAAGGAAACATTGGCGAAGAATATTGTCTCGTATCTTACAACTCTTACAAGATAAGGATTTAATGTCTTGAACTTTTTGCAAGTTCTCAAATAAACAGACGATATCATTATTATAACAATTTGTGAAGAATTTACATACGGTACACCATATTATAAACAGTGTACAGGAGAGTGTAGGATAACATTTTGTACTTATTAGTTTTATAGAACGTTCAAAATTCAATTCTAATTTCAAAATCGTCATGAGCTTTTGACTAATGCATATACAAAGCAAGACAAAAGTTTTCAATTAGTTAAGTCGACGCCTTGATAATTTGGCTGTAGCGATGCCGATTTTTCTCAGCAATGACTAAAGCTAAGAAATTGACGTTCATTGTCAGTATTCATCATGTCTTTGTCTTTGAATTGCCCATAGCATAACACGATTGGACAACTTTTATAGCACAGAATAATCAATCGAAAAGACCTCTGTAAAAAAAGGGATTCCTATTTTTCCAACAGAGGAGAGTGATTTAAGGTTCCAAAATTTGTACATAAATTGGTTCAAGCATGCACTTTAATTTGTGCATAGCTTATATGAAATGTATTTATGGTTCTTAAATTATGCGACAAAAACCATTTTGTCGCTTACGCCCTTTCCATTTTTTTGCTGTTCCATTGCTTGTTTTCTATGAGAGGCCGGGTCGGCCTCTCATAGAAAACAAGCAATCTAAAACATAGCCAACACGGTTTCTTACTTTAACGCTGCGTCACCTTAAGCGAAGGTACTACTTGTTTTATGCTACTTAATCCTTCGATCGCGGATTTTTGGAAATCTATTGTTATTCTATTGTTGTCGCGATCACCGTGCGCTCTTATGGGGCTTGATAGGTTTAAATATATTTAATTTAAAGGTGTTCTATAAAAATATTGTAGGGAATTACCCAGAGCGTAAAGTAGACTAAAAGTAGTCCTATTTTCTTCTGATTAATTTCGTTTCGGGTCCCAAGACAGTTTTAGCATGTCCCTCGGGCTCCCTGAGATCATATCAAAGGGTTTTCATGGTTGGATTCCGCTATCGATCCTGGCGACACAGGAGATACAGTGGTGGGAATGTGTGGTGGGCCAAAGTCCGTAAAAAAAAGACTAAAAGTAGGTAAAATTTAAAAAAGAATGTAACAAAAATATTTACACATTTCGAAATTAAAAGCATCTGTATTGAGTAAAACACGCTGACAGTGTTCCGCGGGCGAGCTTGACATGCTTTTTAAGACAAAACGCTTTGTTACTTCTCGTTGACTGATTGCTAACCTAGATTTTCGGTCGCGTTGTCGCACAAAGGAAAAACCTATATTTTACTCGACTTTCTTATATATTATTGGTTATCCCGCGTTCCCCAACGTGGTTGGCTGTTTGTTTTTCTTATTCATTTAGCCTCTTATTTTCCGTGTCTGTTTTTCTTTGGGGACATAGTACGATAAAGATTTTCTCGTTCCCAGAACAACAATCATGGAGGGCATTACTTTCTTGATTGAATAAATGTTTCTCCCATTAGAAAGTAAAATATATCATTAAAAAGTTTATCTTAAATGATTTTTCCGTGCCTAACGACGATGTTGAATCTTTATATTTGATCTTTTAATAACTTTCAACTTAATAGAAAACTTAACAAAGTTTAGTTTTCTATTAATATTTAGGTAATGAGCATATTACCTACATAAAAAATCCAGAATAATTTGTTACGAATTATTTGTCAATGTTTTAATCCTTCGATCGCGGATTCCTGGAAACCTATTGTTATTTTATTGCTGTCGCGGTCGCCGGTGTCCTTATGGAGGTTGATAGGTTAAGCATGCAGAACCACTCATAGGTAATTTCGTCTACTCCAATTTAATTCACTTGTCTTGCAAATACTTACGTTTATGATATTATAAGTTTAAACACTTACGGATTTTGTCGCGGAGCACTTTTATTAAGGGATTAATAAAAGTGCTCCGCGACAAAATCCGTAAGTGTTTAAACTTATAATATCATGAGTGATACTCGCGAAAACTTAAGAAATCATTATACTTACGTTTAATTTTTAGAGCCATCCTATAAACGGCCAGTGCTATTTAAAAAATTTAGAAAATTTCGCTTAAACTTTATTACTTCGGGCTAGGAATGAAAGCATTTTAAGGAGTCTGAATCTGGTACCGGCTAGGTCGGTATCTGGCGCATCCGTGCGGTCCACTCAAAGGGTTCGCTTTACGCTGAAAACAAGTTACCAGAGTTTTGGCTTTTTTAAGGACAGAAAATTATAAAAGCAATGTTTAAAGGTGATCCGTTGAACTTCATATAAGTGCCCTCCTGATATAAGCCCTCACTGGAGTTCCACGAATATTTTAAAAATAAAATTAGCCAATTTGGTTCAGCCGTTTTCAAGTTTTAGCGAAGTAACAAAATAAAAAAATATATTTTGGTTAAGTACATGGATAACGGTAGGTCGTTTTTGTTTGTTGCTAAACCCCGTCGAAACGCTGGTCGGATTTTGATAAGACTTTGTGTGCGTATGCGATCCTAGGTCTGAGAATCGGCCTACATCAATCGAAATAATGCGTATATCGCAAAAAAAGTTTTGACGGGTCATTTAGTAAAAAATAATAATTTAGTATAATATTTTTTAACATTTCAAAAATGAGTGTATGTATACCTACTTCTTCTTTATTGTATAACCTCTGCTTTATCCCAGCAACCTCACTAGAGAAAATATCTAAGACATTTCCACGTGTGTGAGCCGGAATGTGAGCCATTAACTTTATGGTCACCCTATTCCTGAAGGAATTTCAGATTTAATGACTGGGCGCTGCGGACGAGCTAAGCGGATTTAGCCTGGCCTTAATACCTAGCCACAATTTTAATCACTTCTTACAAGTGTAGCCTTAAACGGCCATTGAACAGTCGCTCTAAACATGTTTCAAAACGGTTTACTCTATTCAAAATTCAAATACACCCAACTTTGACTAGAGGCAGCTAATTCGTTCGCTTTTCTTTTCAAGGCTTCGTCATTCGATAGATTTATTAAGGCTTTTTATTTTTTCAACTTCAAAATTTTAACAAAAGAAACCATCCTGTTACAAATTGAAAATTGGAACCATTAACTATGAAAATATCGAGTGTTCAAATGACTTTTCTATCGTTAACGAGTAACGACCACACACCATTTATCAAAGAAAAGTTCAAGGGCGTTCTTCAATAACTTAGCTGCTTCAAAATTAAAGAAAATTGATTATTTGCTCGCATTTAATACGATACCTGAACCTATCGATATGTAAAATTTAATGTCTGCACCAGATCAAACTCATTACCAGCGTGTATGAAAAACGTAAAAAGATACATTGTGAGATGTACCTTTAGATACATTTTTCATAGAGAGATTGCGAATTAGTCTGCAGTTTAGCTTCGTATGACAGAAAAACGTACCTACATAATTATAAATCCACCCATACGCAGCGGCGTATGCGCCTATTTACGTTAAATTATGAGCGCGAACATAGAACCTCCTTCTTTTTGAAGGTCGGTTAAAAAAATCGATTGTCGCACATACATGGGGATTGGGGATACTTTATTGGAAGATCAGTGACTAGATAGGTCGTTATTAGCTAATTGCGATCAGTAGCTATAATTGTTCGTTATTGGTTTACAAGCGCTGATTGCCTCCAATAATAATTATTACACCGAGCAGTCTTTAAGTTAGGAGTAAATAATGAGTTTATTTTATCAACTTTAGTCATAAAATGGTTAATAGATGTATTATACCAGTGTTTTTCAAACTTTTTTATGGTATGAAAAAAAATTCCTACCCCTTTTACTAAAATAGTTTTTTTCAAATCTTGCGACCCACAGACTAAAAACACTGTAGGAATAATACCACTATACACTAAAAATACAATTTTCTTTCCCCGAAAAATTGCCAACGTTTGATATTATGTAATCTATTTTCCTCTGTAGCTTTAGTACTTGAGAAAATAGAAGAAGTAAAGTCAATCAGGTAAGACGAGCGGCGTTTGCTTTGTTCACTTTACAAGTTATTGCGTCCACACTCCACGTACGAATCTTCTACTTTCAAACTTCAATTATATTTAAGCGTTCTGAAAAACGAAGCCAGGAAGAATCGACTGCGGTGCAGGGTTGGAGCAAAAATTGTGAAAACTTGAGCTTATGTACTGGCGTAGGTTTACGCTATGCAGTAATATTATGTGATAGATATGTTTTTAATTCCTCTTATATCCACATCATCAATTGACTATCCGTCGTAATATGAATTTGAGATACCTGACATGAGTTGAAGAATTTTTGCCCATCCCATGAAAAGGGCACAATGCAGCTAAAGAAGTGTTTACTTCTAGAAATGACTTTAATCTTTATTATGAGTTTTATTCATTAACAAAAAAACTCACCATAAACGTCGTGCTAACTTTTATTGAACTTTAATCTTTTGAATAAAAACTTAACGTTTATTCCCGTCGTGACTCGTGCTATCTAACTCCGGGGTTTTTCTTCCCCGCTGTCGCCATGTGGAATATAAAATTAAATATCTTTTTAATTTTAATAGAGAAACTAGTTTTTCTAGGTGCGAGATAAGCCACGCTGTCTCCGGCGAGCTCATGAGTCATGTAATCTAGCAAATCGTCCAGAAAATGTTGTGTAAAATGGAAGAAAAACGTTATTTATTCATGGAATTACGTTATCACTTTGTATGCTAAAATGTAACAAGATTTATTACCGGATTGTGCAAAACTGAAACAAAAAAACGTCATAGATATTTTTAAATTTATAAAAACACAATCTGCGTGCTGAATATGATTAAAATGCGCTCGAAAGAGTTACCGGAATTAAATTACCAAAGCGCAAGTTTTACTTGCTTACTGTTTAAAATATTATATTATATCAGTGAGGATCAGTGAGCATTATTTTAAATACAGATATTTGAATGAATATATTTCGATTCTTGTGAAATACGATATTTTGCGTCAGGGATGATTCCTATTTAAATGATTTTTATATCGTTCTTCTAAAATTCAGCCATTTATCCATGATTCAAGTTTTTAAAGGACTGCGCCAGTATTTTTCACTCTACGATACATATTATAATACATTTCACTACGTATAGTGAAATATATTTAATATGTCACCTTCACGGACTTTAAAAAATATGCATTTTCCCGTCCATCGTTGATAGTAGGTACAGTTAAATAACGAACACTGTTAAATATGCAAACGTGCATAATATTATGAAATACTCCAACATATTATGGTTTAAAATATTTTGTCTCTGGGACTCTGGGAGTACTATTGTTATGCGGAAGCTCTTAACAGCTACATTTTAAATGGAATGTTTTGTAACGTTTGCGCGCCCCTGTGCCCCTACTATTTAATTACGGTACAGTTTTGTATATTAGTCTGTGATACTCCAGCATATAATGCAGCAGATCGTCATAAAACTTTGAAAGCTGTGCACGAAAATCATGTTAAACGTTAAAATCATTTCATGGTACGACTGTGCTAGGTCAGGTCAGAAGAGATGCAGGCGCATTGCCGGTCTTTTAAGAGGGAATACGCTCTCTTCTTCAGGGTTTTTGGATACACTAAGGGTCAGTTCAGACCGCAACGTGACGAGGCAAGGCGAGGCACGGCGCGGCATAAAATTGTATGAATTTGTCAGATTTCAATTGCATGAGTCTTGCGATGTATGTCAAATCCATACAAATTTAGAAATGCATCTACGCGTCACGTTGCGGTATGAATCAACCCTAATAATTCGAGGTGTTTGAAGTAAAGTCAAAGATTTTTAACTCAAATTAAAATACGCGTACAGTTTGAATGATTGGTGAGGAAAATAAGTAAATTCCAGTAGGTACATGGTAGTCATTCTCCAGCAAGTGTCACCTTAGGCCCGCGCCAGTCTCGTGAGTTCTTGTCGAGTTTCGAATAAAACTTGTGCCCACAAAGGAGAAGAGCTCTTATATAACATACATTATTTTAATTGCTTATTTTGTAACGGTCTACATAGAGAGACGATTACAGTCTTTCTTGAGAAAATGATTTATATCGTCCCAGTTATCGTCTTTGCTACAAGAGGTTTTCTTTGGTTTGGTTAGTAAAAATGTAGAAATTCGACCTTTGACTACTTTATTTTTTAGTGAAATAAGTAGTCCAAACAATTTAATAGAATTTACGAACCATTTTTATTGACGACCCTTCCTATTGGTAGACAAAATATGGAAGTATTTGTTTCTACCTCTACGTTCAAACCGTACATAACGTTTTAAATCAATTTATTCAAAACTATCTACAGGCGAACCTCCTTTTTGGTAGTCGGCTAAAGCTTATACTCAAAGCTACTCATACATCCCATACAATGCCCAGTAAAGTTCTAAATTAAATGAAACGGAGCGAGTCCATTTTTTTGCTGTGTGGTGGGAGCTCGAACTATACCCGGCTTGTGTTTCTAAGCGTTTTGGAACGAGATCACTCTTGTCAATACAAGTTTCGCAATTGAGCCCAATTCTAGACCGAACAGGATGCGAGTTGCTAGACTGGGTCTAGATAAAGAATCTGTCATTACATGGGAAACGCTTTGTTAACGTCGGCTAGATTTATTTAATTTGTTAGACTATCCAACTTAAAGGGATTTATTAACGAGTACGAGGATAGACCCAGCTAGGTCTTAGTCCACTGTTTGATAGATATACAATACTAACCTAGATATCTCATATATGCCGTATGCACAATATTTAATCTTTCTGTTAAGGTATTTTAACATACGGATCCAATAGCGCACTAATGTCATAACACAAACCTTCTCATTGATTAGCACTTAGCAGAGGAATGATTAAGTGACATGAGATGTATACCTTATATATTTTTTTTATCTTTACAGAAAACAAGCAAACAAATCACCTTATGGAAATCTTTCCAAGTGGCGGCCTTAATCTTCTCGACTGTCTTGCACCTATAATTAATGTTAACAAAACTTTGTCAGACAATATTTCTCTCGGTTATTTTGTCTCGTCACGCAAAAGCACTAGGATTCTAGATGCTCTAGTTATCCCCAATCAACATTTAGGCTAGATAAACACTAGGCACCGCAGGCGAGCCCTAAGCTTGTCCGTAATAACCTTAGTCACTGGCCATGTCTAATCGTATCAGGCGAGTCGCCAAAGGCTTTTATTACGTAGTCTGAGAAATTTGCATTTTGTATCGCGATAGTCTTATTTAAGCGTATGCACTGTGAATACTTGACTACTAATTTGCCTAGAAGGCATACTGTTATTCCAAACTATCGATGCGTTTCTTTTCAGCTGCAATGCAACTATCGACTCTGTGTTTAGGGCTGTAAGGCTCTTGATGTAGTATTTGGGTATTTGAGTTTAGTTTTATATATCTGTGAGTTTTTGCATTTCATTTAATTGGGATTGCTGTATTTTGAGTCTTATTACACAGTTGTAGAGTCTATGGTCGTTTTAGTAACATTTTTTAGAAGATTGGAATGCCTACCTCGCCATTTAGGCTGTAAATCGTGGACAGATTGGTTTCTAATAGCACAGATTGGCATCAAGTGTAATCGGAATAAGTTAAACATTGAATATTAACTCTGTACGTGACGTCGCCCGCAACTCTGTTTAGAAAAAAGCCTATCCTAAGAAGCTTCCTGCATTTTCGGGGTAAAAGAATATTAAATAATATGGCTTAAAATGTGGTTAGCCTGTATAAAAATGTTTTGGAGAAAATTACAATTAAAACCATTAAAATACCATTGCTTAAAATGGAAACGAGAAACTAATATCATAGGAGGCAGACATCGTTCCTGAAAGTGCCTTTTTAATTTATTGAACCTGATTGCCGTAGATCAATAATTAATATGGCACCTGCAACCCGCTACATGCATTCAAAAGTCTACCTTAATTTCACTCACACGACTGAACATTGATAAAAACTTCATAATCAGTTGATCCACTCGACGTGACGCGACGATGCCACAGGCACCCTCTTTCAGCAGTCGGGAGAGGGCAGGGGGGGGGGGGGGGTTGAGTTTACACACCGCTGCCACGAACACTCACGTTCCTACTCTCATTTCCAAACACAATTACATTTACATTTCAATATATCTTTTCGTTAAAACATCGTCGGCAGAGGTTTGTACAGCCGCTGTTGTGTGAACTGTTAAATGTCAACTCCAATTATGTTGTTCGTAAGATTTTTATTTATCGCGAAGTTGTGTTCTTAAATTTTCTTGTGATTTGTGATTATTTCCTTCTTAGGTTTCTATTGAATTATTGTTAAAACTTTTCGCATACGAAAATATTTGAGGTTTTATCTTCACCATGCTCAAGAGTCATGATTATTTAACACGTAAAATATTATAACTTACCTGGCTACATTTTGTATTAATAATTATACAATGCTGAAAACCTGAAATATCTTATCTATTGTCTAAAGGCTTTACATATTTTATAACATCAGCTGAGCTCTATTCTGTGGCGTAGCTTCATTATCATTTATTTAAATAAAGATTAAACATACACAGGATGTCATAGCTTTCAAAACAGAATCCAAAGCTCGAAGCAAAAAGCACCCTGTATACGTACGCATGCTAATGGTTGGTCATTAGGTTATATATATTTAAAATAATATGGAACTAACCACCATCTGGCCGAGACCACGGCGCGCCCACAGGAGCGGAAAATTGGTCGCCATTAAAAGAGGCTTTAAGGTTTATTTTTTACTTTCCCCTGTTGGTAAATAAACGACAATTACCGGGATCTCGGAAAACGACTTTTGTATTCCTATGTTCGATTTATTTATTGTATTTTGATCGTAATTAATTTTTTGACGAAGATTTGTCGACGTAGACTTCCATGTATTGTAAAAATATATATGTCGCAGTCATCTGGTTTAATCTGCGATTCGATCGAATGACTAGCGCATTCATTGAATGACAGCATTCAATTGAATGACTAAAGGACAACTCGTCAAGACGTTGACTGTGACGTTTAACGTCTTGACTAAAAGTCATATAGCGAAGTCGTTAAATGGGATGCTATATTTTTTTTCAAGTAGCTGTTGACGGGGTAGTTATAGGTAAATCCACGCCATTCAACGCTTTCATATTATTTTATTAGTTATTACAAATAAAGCACTTAAATGTAAATGTAAAGGTATGATTCGGATCAAGGCAGCATGTAGCGGGTCGCCGCGACCCGCGACCCAAACAGCCACTGCTCACTATGAAGTTGTATGGAGGACTAAACAATCACGGCGACCCGCGTCGCGAGACAGAGAGACTGGTCGCCGCGTAAAATAGCATACCGATGTCCGCGACCCGCGACCCGAGACTGTCGCCAAGCCACTGCTTTGTATGCGTTTATATGGACGACATTCCGATTACCGCGACGCGCGACACGAGACCGGTGGGCGTGGCGCGGAAAATTTCGATGAGCGCGACCCTGTCGCGTCGATAGCAGTACCGCGACAGCCGCAGGTCAGCTGCAGCTGTGGTAGATATTCTATCTAGAAACACGCCGATAGCACAGAAGATATATTAGTTGTACCAACAGAATTCCCACTAACGAAACCCGTTTAAAGAATTAACGTCTCATGCTACGATACTATAAAGTTCAAATTCCGACCGCGCAGTGCTAGGTGCCTACAATTATATTTGCCTACATCTCCGCTCTCTTTCTATCGCATAACTCGTACCTTTTCTGAAGAAATCAGGGTTGTCTCTTTTTAAAAATAATATTATAATCTTTATATTTAATTAACTACATTTTATTTAACTCGAAATAATCTAAGATATTATGTCTTACTACTAGTGCTTGAGCCCCCTGGCTTGAGCCGAAGCGACGGCAAACGCCCGGACGGCCTTTCCCTGATCCCTTGGAAGAAAGGTCGGTGCCTCATATGGGATGCCACGTGCGTTAGTACGTACGCTATCTCGCACATTTCCGGCACTGCCCAAAATGCGGGATCTGCCGCCGAGTACGCTGCTCGGCAAAAGCACAACAAGTACACGGATTTGGAACAACAGTACCTCTTTGTGCCGTTTGCCGTCGAAACGGGAGGTCCGTGGTGCAACGAAGCGAAAGCTTTCGTTCGCCAGCTCGGACGTCGGTTGCGGGAATCGGGTAACGATCCCCGCTCCGGGGCTTACCTGGCCCAACACGTCTCCCTAGCCATTCAGCGCGGTAACGCGGCCAGTGTGATGGGGACGTTTGAGCATGGTACGCTGCGGGGTGGCCTTTTTGATTAAGATCTTTTGTTTTTCATTTTTTTTTATTCTAATTATTATCATTGTTAAATTATTTTTTATGTATGTAGATTTAATAAATTTTATTTTCCCTAACTATGACGTAGATTTAATTATCATAAATTCGCGTGTAACTAGTTACGCGTATTTAGATTCGATAGGTACCGTATCTTAATTATTGAAACCGGTCTTATATTACGAGTACCTACTTAAAGTGTTTGTATAACTTAGTTATTTTTGTAAACAAATGAGGCTTCGAATAGTACGCATGAACTGAAGAAACTGAAAAAATAAGCCTAAAATAATAATTTCTCACACAAGACCCTTAACGATTGCAGTGGTACAAAAAGTAACTTTTCTAACATAATACACAATAAAGTTAAGTAAATCTTAGATACTTTATCAAATGTCACTGGTGATAAAAAATTAGAAATAATAAACAATAAACATTACAGACCTCTGGAAGTTGTAACAATAATTGGTCTGCATTTTACTTTTAAAGCTACTAGTAAATATGGAACTTCCACTTCAGCCAATTTTAATTTTATTTTGTATCTACATATAGATCTGTGATCATCTGGTATTTCCAGAAAAACTAACACAATATTATCTATAGAACTTCAAATAGTAATCATCTGATATTCCCAGAAAAACTAAAGCTTATACATAATATAATATATATCGCGTGACAACGATTTCTGCATTATAGCACGAAAGTAAAGGTCGTAAGTCCCAAAAATGCTTTTGATGATTAGGTACTTAAAAATTAAATACAATACTAATATTTCCTTTATATATATATATATATATATATATATATATATATATATATATATATATATATATATATATATATATATATATATATATATATATATATATATATATATATATATATATATATATATATATATATGAAACAACAAAATAGCCATGGCGGGATATATATATATATATATATACATATATCCCGCCATGGCTATTTTGTTGTTTCATTACACTATTACACTGTGACTGCATCGAAACGTAAACAAAGAAGAAAATCGAATTGACGAAAAGTTCGATTTGTCGTTCGATTCGTCGTTCGAGCGAATTAGCCGTTCCAGCGAATTCGCCGTTCGAGCGAATTTGAGCAAATTCACCGTTCGAGCGAATTAGCCGTTCCAGCGAATTCGCCGTTCGAGCGAATTTGAGCGAATTCACCGTTCGAGCGAATTCGCCGTTCGAGCGAATTCGCCGTTCGAGCGAATTTGAGCGAATTCGCCGTTCGAGCGAATTCGAGCGAATTCACCGTTCTAGCGAATTCGAGCGAATTCGCCGTTCTAGCGAATTCACTCGAATTCGCCGTTCGAGCGAATTTGAGCGAATTTGCCGTTCGAGTGAATTCGCTCGAATTCGCCGTTCGAGCGAATTCGCCGTTCGAGCGAATTTGAGCGAATTCACCGTTCGAGCGAATTCGCCGTTCCAGCGAATTCGCCGTTCGAGCGAATTCGCCGTTCTAGCGAAGTCACGCAATGGAACGTTTAATTATTGTATTAAAACGGCTATTCGATCATCTATTATTGGCAAGTAATATACGATTGGCAAGTAATATCTATGGATATTACTTGCCATTCCGCGAGTCCTTTTTCCTCAGTTTCTGTACAGCACTGAAACTGTACAGAAACTGAGGAACCAGCTTTTTGGTAGTACATAATATAATATTATGTTTGAAATCCTTCAGAAAACTGGCCAAGTGCGTATCGGGCCACGCACAATATTCCGTTGTAACACTAGTTTTTGATCATTTTTGTACGGTCAATGAATTTACATTTATAAAACGTATTTTACACTACTAACAAGTAACAACATCATATTAGTAGCATTCAAAGGAATCTTATCGAAAAATTCCTTTATGTAGTTACTTTTCCGAATACATTTTGTTTGGGTGACCGACTATTACTAAAAAAATAACTTATTAAGTCTTCTTAGCCGTGATAGTTTTCCTTTTAAATTCAGCATATTTCCTACTCCCGTAAATTTTTTCACATTAACAGAAGCAAATCCTTTTAAATTCAGCATATTTCCTACTCCCGTGAATTTTTTCACATTTACAGAAGCAACCGTTTAGCTGGTAGAATGGGATGGACTCGTTGTTCAACTCGTTGTTCTAAGTAGAACAACAAAAAGAGTTAAAACGGCAATCTAACCCGTGCCTGGCCCTTACTCGCACAATGATTTTGGCTTTTCGAACATTAAATAACATATTTATGCAGTTCATATTACTTTACTGTAATGATAATTTAACGTAGTTTCGTTTAACTAAACTCTACCACTAATAGAACGTTCTATATTTTATAAATAATGACGAAAACTAGTACCGTCCGATTAGAGCCCCGAAAGGGTTTCGTCACAGACAGGTGACAACCCGCCTCCTCTGAGTTTTAATGGCCGATATTAGAATGTTCGCATAACATGGAATAGCCGGAATCATTTTGTTGTTGGATTACAAGAAAGGAGGCATTGAGACAAAGAGACTTAAAAATAAACGGACAAGTGCGAGTCGAAATTTATTTATTACTTTTTGATTCAAAAAAAAATAAAAATAATATATATGTATATATATATATATATATATATATATATATATATATATATATATATATATATATATATATATATATATATATATATATATATATATATATATATATATATATATATATATATATATATATATATATATATATATGTATATATATATATATATATATATATATATATATATATATATATATATATATATATATATATATATATATATATATATATATATCGGGAATGACACGATCTGTCAAGAAAACAACATCTATATTTTCCTATAAAATTTTCAAAACCTAAAATTTGCTTTATATTACAATATTTTAGAAGTGAAAATACTGAATTTTCAAGAAATAATTACAAGATAACTTAGAACAAAGCTGCAACATACGGTATGCAAAAAATAAAATGGTGCTCTTAGAAGGAACGATCTGAGCCAGAGCAAGTCATTGTTGGACAAAAAAAAGAAGCAAGACATTGAGCTGCCGGCCTTATAGAAGTACTCCCCCGACCGCACGTTGTGGAAAGTAAGATCTGATCAAGAACTATACCTCAGTGTGAGAGAGGCCTGAGCTTTTTCTACAGGGTAATTCAGTGCGGTCCGGTACTCTGATGCTCGTCAATGACAGAGAGAATTACTAAAACAGGAGCTACAGCCAATTGATAGTATAATGTCCACACCAACGGTGCATGATGATGGATAGAGAGTGCGGAGTGCGAGAGTCTATCGAAAAATAAGTGAAGCAGCGACTTCTTTACACAAGCTACATTTTGTTTATAGTTTTCTTTAGTTAGTCTACCTTATTTTTAATATGTAATTTATGTAAATAAAATATTTCCTAAGGCTCTAGTTTAAGTTACATTTTTAAGTAGGTACGATGTCTATAGATATTAATAATGGTAACCAAGGCATTGCATGTCCGCACTGCCCATGCTCAAGTCGCCGATTTAATGGTACTCACGGGTTGAATATACACATCAGCCGCAAGCACAAGAACCCGTTCCCGCAATCTTCGTCCGACTTATCCTGTATCTCGACATCCCTCGGCGGCACCACCCCGCCCAACCAGGTCAGTAACGGCCCATTCGACTTCGACAGACTTTCCAAACTCAAGCGCAGTGTCCGCGTATTAAAACATGTGCCCAAAGAAGCCAGAAGTCTAGCAGCTGGCAAACTTGCAGACCTGATCGATGTTTGTGTCAATAGGAACTCAAAAACAGCCTGGTATGAATTTTTAACCTTTGCCTACTCTGCACTGAGAGTACCAGATCAGACAGGCCAATCATCTCTAACGACAAAAGTAAAACACAATATTGACAACCCCTGCTCTTTGCCATGCGAGATCCCATGTCGGCTGCCTTTCGATTTATGCAAAAGGGTTGAAGCAAAAGTACACGAAGGTGATTTAGCAGGAGCGGCACGTCTGCTCGTCTCAGACTGCAAAATCGCCCCCACCAACACAAACACTCTAGAGTCCCTAATCCAAAAACATCCTGCTCCCTCCCGCCCACTGTCCATACCACCCCTGTCTCCCGTAGTGTCTGTACCTCCTCTAACGCTGTCCCCTGCAGACGTTGCTTCCGCTATACAAAGCTTTAGTAACTCATCTGCCTCCGGCCCAGACGGCATCCGCCCCCAACACCTTAAATAATTAACATCACCGTCTGCCGGCAACAACGGCCCACGTCTGCTAAAATCACTTACCAATCTCTGCAATTTCTTACTACAAGGCACATTAAACCCTGACGTTTCTCCACACCTTTATGGGGCGACACTATGTGCCCTCTTAAAAAAAGATGGAGGCATACGTCCAATTGCCGAAGGTTCCCCTTTTAGACGCCTCGTAGCGAAGTGCGCATGTCGAGCCGTTAGGGAATTTATGGCATCACACCTGCAACCTACCCAAATTGGCTTCGGTACCGCCCTCGGCTGCGAGGCGGCAATCCACGCGACGCGGGCTTTTGCTTTGAACCCAGATAACAGCGACTGTGTCATCATCAAGGTGGATCTAAAAAACGCCTTCAACGCCGTCGAAAGGGATATCATCCTAAACGAGGCAAAGGAATTAATTCCTTCGCTATATCCCTTTCTACATCAATGCTACGCTTCACCCAGTAATTTAACATACAAAAATCACATAATTCCTTCGCAGGTAGGAGCGCAACAAGGTGACCCCCTAGGTCCCCTGATATTTAGCTTAGCCATCCACCAATCCATATCCTCCATAAAGTCTCCCCTAAACGTCTGGTACCTTGACGATGGCACAATCGGGGGTAGTCCAGAGTCAGTCGCGGAAGATATACACACTCTCTCCAGCAGTCTTAAAGAACTGGGACTCGAAATAAATACAAACAAATGTGAAATATTCGCTTGCGGAGACACAGCTGAACACAAAATCACCATTTTTGACTCTTTGCTTCCTGGAATTAAAACCCTAAGCAAATCTAAATTTTCTCTGCTAGGCGCGCCAATATTCCTGGATGCCATTCCATCAACTCTAGAAAGTAAGGCCAAAATTCTAACACAAGTCCGAGAACTTCTCACCAAAGTATCTTCTCACATTGCCTTAATACTGTATTGCAGCTGTTTCTCTCTGCACAAGCTCACTTATGTAATAAGGACGGCCCCCACCTGGCGATTTCCCAAGGAGGTCTGTCAGTTAGATAGTATTATCCGATCCACGCTAGAGGAAATACTCAATATTTCTCTAGATGATCCGCAATGGCAACAGGCTGCGCTACCGGTAAAACACGGTGGTTTGGGCATCAGGAGCATAGGGTCTGTCGGTTTGCCGGCCTTTCTTGCGTCGTCGAATGGGGTTGCTGATCTTGTGACTAACATTTTAAAAATCCAAGGTGCAAGATGCAGCATCCCCTTTTTGAGCGACGCAGAAACTGCCTGGCAAGAATTATATCCTGGCATCAACCCCCCCGAGGATGTCACCTCCCAGCGTGCATGGGATGACCTGAGCTCCAGATATACCTTAACGCTTATGTTGAACTCACGGTCGGAATCAGCACTGGCCCGTATTAAGGCAGTTTCCTGCGTGGAATCTAGTGCCTGGCTCCAAGCGTTGCCGTCACCGCATCTCGGCACCTTTCTTGACGATAACACCCTAAGAATAGCAGTGGCCCTGAGACTAGGCTGTGAAGTGTGCGAGCCTCATCGTTGCCCCTGCGGTACTGAGGTTGACGCGTACGGCCACCATGGGCTCAGCTGCATTAAAGCTGCCGGTCGTTTTGCTAGACACCACGCCCTCAACGACATTCTCCGTCGAGCCTTGGTGTCGGCAGACGTGCCGTGCGTGCTTGAGCCCCCTGGCTTGAGCCGAAGCGACGGCAAACGCCCGGACGGCCTTTCCCTGATCCCTTGGAAGAAAGGTCGGTGCCTCATATGGGATGCCACGTACGTTAGTACGTACGCTACCTCGCACATTTCCGGCACTGCCCAAAATGCGGGATCTGCCGCCGAGTACGCTGCTCAGCAAAAGCACAACAAGTACACGGATTTGGAACAACAGTACCTCTTTGTGCCTTTTGCCGTCGAAACGGGAGGTCCGTGGTGCAACGAAGCGAAAGCTTTCGTTCGCCAGCTCGGACGTCGGTTGCGGGAATCGGGTAACGATCCCCGCTCCGGGGCTTACCTGGCCCAACACGTCTCCCTAGCCATTCAGCGCGGTAACGCGGCCAGTGTGATGGGGACGTTTGAGCATGGTACGCTGCGGGGTGGCCTTTTTGATTAAGATCTTTTGTTTTTCATTTTTTTTTATTCTAATTATTATCATTGTTAAATTATTTTTTATTTATGTAGATTTTTGTTATTGTAAATCTAATTTTAAATGTTACTTAATTATATTATAATTTTCCTCCTATATATATATATATATATATATATATATATATATATATATATATATATATATATATATATATATATATATATATGGAATATTATGAAGAATTAATAAATATTTATTTATGAAATATACATGATTTTTTTTTTATTGGGCCTCCGGTAAACTTACTCACTCGACGAAACACAGCGCAAGCGCTGTTTCACGCCGGTTTTCTGTGAGAACGTGGTATTTCTCCGGTCGAGCCGGCCCGTTCGTGCCGAAGCATGGCTCTCCCGCGTGCGTGATATTTGTGACTGAAATAGAAGTAGTTGGCTGTGCAATAAAAGAGGCATTGATTTTGGGTTACATTTTGGGTTACAAACGCTTGCACAATGCATCCAAGTACTAGATGAAAAAGGTCTTATCCATACTAATCTTACACTCACTTAAGAAAATTTTCGCATTTTTGCAAGTTTTCTTTTCATGTTTCTACTCAGTTTTCCTTTAATTCATGTAATTTGGAGGATTTTATTTTGTACTTTGTTTATTATAATTATAAGAAAATCAAACTTCTGTGGATAAAAGTTACTACTTATTTCGTAAATTACATTAGTATCAAGGTAGGATTTTTCATGAACAAAAGAGATATCTTTTTGTGTAAAGTCCTACATATCATTTACTGAACCTACAGTACATATTGATACTCTTGTACCACCCAGATAATAACCTTAATTTATTGTTTATATAATATTGTAATGCCTAGAGTATGAAATGACTTTAAGATATCATGTAATACACAGCCTACTTGAAGCTGTTTGAGAGGCAGCCTCCATTTTTGTCCTGTACTTAAATCGTTGATTTTATAAAATATTTGTATGAGAGTCATGACTTGAGTGATATTATTTTGTAAATAGTACTATAAAGTTATAAATAAATACTCTTAGCTCGCTAAATAGTGGTTTATTATTAAAATATGACCCAAAATCTAATGAACATTTTGGTACCCAGTAATTATACCAGCTGTATAACATTATTACTGACAAATATATTATAAAAGTACTATTTTCAGGGTAGAAAATTTAATTTAAAAATGATTTAGATCCTTTTATGGGCTCCTGCAAGACCAAGGAACAAGAAATTGCAGTTTTAGTGTATGCTGGTCGTGTAGAAACGTCGGTATGTGGCGAAACCCCTTCAGGGCGCCACAGATATGACAAATCTGCCATTTTGCATGCCACTGTCGAGTGGATAAGTTACGCAATACGCAGGTATGCAACGAACAACTCGTGCGCGTGCGTCACCGCTCGCTTGTGAGTCCCTACTGATTTGCCACCCGCGGGTGGTACATACAGTTCGATGCCTATTCGCGCGAGTGGGACAGGCCTGCCGATAGGTTATTAATCATATCGAAACCGAAAATAAAATTTTTCGTACAAAATATAAGCCATGGAGGTATCAAAATATGTAGGTATGAACTATAATATTATTATAACAGCTACTTCTCTCATATACTTCCATACTAATATTATAAAATGCGAAAGTATCTGTCTGTCTGTCTGTCACGCTTTCACGCCAAAACAACTGAGCCGATTGTAATGAAATTTTGTACACAGATAGTCTAGAGCCTGAGAAAGGACATAATCTACTTTTTAACTGGAAAAGGGGGTTGGGGGGTAACGGGGGGTAACAAAGCTTTGGGAATTGTGTTTATTAGATGGATTCTGAGGAAAATTTGCAGTAATGTAGGCTTAATTTTATCCCGATTCCCGGCATTGCCACGGAAACGGGAAACACCATGCGAAACTGAAGTCCACGGCGGACGCAGTCACGGGCAACAGCTATTTTATATGTGTATATTGTGTTAATTTGCTTCCTTACTCGGGGTTCCCTTTGCAAATGGCAATAAAATCGGCCGACGTTTGTTGTTGCTGTAGCGCACTGCGCAACAGAAATGCACAATTTGTGTGTGAAAGCCTATCTTCCCCTAGACTTTTAGAAAAGTCGGGCATGATCAATTCCCAAGAATCCCAATCCTTAGGAGTCCCTTACCTAAGAAACTCGAGTCCAATTCAGGATAGTTCAAATTTAAACTCTCAATGTTACAATTTTACGTACGAGTACATACCTTAAACAAATAAAAAGCTTTTCGGAACTGCTAATGATTGATGTGCCTTTTCTTTTTGGTTTAATGTCGTTATCTATTAAACTTAGAACAAAATAAAATTGCTCGTGGCTTAATCTGCAATACATTCAAAATTTTTCCTCATTACACATTAAGTGACGTGCAATGAGTATATTGTAGCATCCCTCTTCGACCCGCGACGTAAAAATAGGGTCAATCTTTCTCCTCTTTTCCGGAAATGATAAAAAATACAAAATAATTTCGTCATCCTCTTCATCTGCCAACAGTTTTTGGATCATTTCTTCCCTTAATACTAAATTCCCTGCCATAATATTGTAAAATAATTCACAATTATTGTTTTGTTTACACTCGTAGTTATGGTGGAAAAAAGGGCAAAGCTTCTGTCTGCGCACAATATCACAAAATTGTAGATCGCAACATAGTTTGAAATGCTACCTAGTTACGTAGTTAATAATGTTGCATTTTGTTCAAATGTACTTATTTACGCGGCGCACTTGCATGCCGCGGGTCTCTGCGGCAAGCGACGCTGGCCACGTGGTTATTATAATACTACTTAGTGACTTATACAAAAATGATAGCTATAATCATGTTAATAAAGTATCATTTTAATTAAATTTTTGTCGGTCGCGGCTACGCGGTCGCGGACATTGGTAAGCTATTTGCTGCTCCGCAGCAAGCGACCGGTCGCTTACGCGTGACGCTATACGCTTGCCTCGCAGATCCGAATGGTACCTTAATCGATAAAATATCAACACAGTGCTATCAGCTGTGCGAGCTGTTTGACGCCACATTTGTTTTAGTGACTAGTAGTGCCGCAGTAGGAAGAAAATGAAATACGTTCAATTACCTGACTGATTTCACGCGCGCTATCTTCAAAACGCTATGCTACAAATCGCTAACTTAGTTTAACGTTGAGGAACGATCGTTCAATCGACGTTCGGCCGAGTCATTCAATTGAATGCTGTCATTCAATGAATGCGCTAGTCATTCAATCGAATCGCAGATTGAACCAGATGACTGCGACATACACATTACGGCTGAATTGTTTCAATTACTAAAAGATGACCCTTGCCTACTAGGTAAGATTTATTTTGTAAAACTAAAGTTTAACAAAATAGTTACCTAAGCGTAGAACAAAACTGCCCAAAAATCATGCCACTTTTTTTCCTCTAAGAAATACACCGATGGATCATGGACATCTCGTTTCTGGAGGAGTACTCTCAGCATAGCGAGCTATTTATAAGCAGACGTTTCAAGTGGCGCACAAGTTTTATGAAAAAATGATTAACAGTCGCAGACAGCAATATTCTTTTACTGCTTGATGCGCCATTTCCCATTTAAATCTATTAGTATTCATACGAATAAATTGGTATTCATAGCGTCTATTTCTGAATGAGCGTTGTTAGCAAAAGTGGCATGTTATTAAAAATAGCGAAGAGCTTTTTGTTCGATACAATAGTGAAACGCTTTCTAATGTTATTCAGAGACACAATAGTTGACACATTTACTGGAGAGGTAATTATTGCCTCTACGGCTGAATGATCGGTAAGGAGCGTGTTAGGCTTAGCAGGAACTGTTAACTACTACAAATTCTACGAATAATAACAATTAACAACTAAAATGTTTATAAAAGTAGTGTTTTCATAATTTTCAATCTAATTCTAGAGAGTTTTTAAAATAAGTACGTAGTTTTCAATTGTTCCTGCTAATTCCACTGACGTTTGATTGAATTTTATGATTCAATATTTACAATACGATGTGATATTTGTAATACGAAGGAGAATACTGATCAATGCAAGCTTAAAAAGCAAAATTTAACCACTATTGCCTTAATCAGTAATTTTGGATTTTTTAACTTTACTAAAACATTAACCGACAAAGACTCAAGAAGAATCTCAAGGACTTAAGATATTAAATCAGGCATAACATGTCCGTTCTGAGTTATAGCCTAGAATCAATCGTAAATCGCGGTTTGCAAGTCATCAGTTAAAAATGTTTCGCCGGAAAACATAAACTTGTCAGGCCCAACCAGATTTATTAGTACTAATACATCTTCCAACAATTAAATTTCTTCGGCAGAGGTCTATGTAGGTATAAGTGATATGACTCAAACTAACCCTAATACAGCATACACTATAGCGTACGGGTATCTTGAGTCTTGACTCGGCTCTGTTTTCCTATAATCTATAGAAATTATGATACATGAAATTAACACCGAGGTGAGTGGTAACGGAGGTTCAATTTCCAGCATTTTTTCAACCTGAGCATTTATTTGGCTGTGGTATGTGGACCGTGAGATCGTTTTTCAATTTCTCCGGTGAGTATAGAGAATAAGAGTCGATCGGTATTTCATTCCCAACGCCTATAAGCATAAAGAAAGGAAACAATACGTATCCACTCATATAACTAGTCATCTATTAATCTTTAAAATTATACACTTTTAAACTTTTAGGACATAATATCACATAAGTCGGATAAAACTATAAAGTTATTTTGTCTTCGATTTATTGCGTTCAATTGTGCACAGCCTGTACAAGTGCACAGTTCTTGTTCTAGCCGTATGAAACTATAGTATGCGCGAGGGCTTATACTCGTAGCACTAATTACTAATTTTTAATAGCGAGGCATTCAATAATTACGGCAATAAATTATGACTTCCATTTTTTATCTAGAAGTCTGTAATTTAGTCATAAATAACTCACATTCGTTCGATCTCTAACTTATTTTATGTATGTGAAGCAATAAATCGTTTGGCTTGGTTTTTCACCGAAATATGCATTTCATATTTGGGAGAGAATAGTTTTAAATCTTTTAAATTTCAATGGAAGAGACGATTACGACGAAGCAATATTTGACCTCCGAGTGAAGAGGATACAGAGCAGCTTAAAAAGAAAATTGTTTGAAATATTTTTACTTCAAATAAAATGGGTAAATTTTACAAACATAATCATCCAATGTGACTTCACTCCATTAAACATTTTGTGTGGTTGTAAGTACAATCATAATTTTATTTAGATTTTTTTTTATGAAATAGGGGGGCAAACGAGCAAACGGGTCACTTGACGGAAAGCAACTTCCGTCGCCCATGGACACTCGCAGCATCAAAAGAGCTGGAGGTGCGTTGCCGGCCTTTTAAGAGGGAATAGGGTAATAGGGAGGGTAGGGATGGGAAGGGAAGGGAATAGGGGAGGGTAGGGAAGGGAATAGGGTAGGCCGTAGGGGATTGGGCCTCCGGTAAACTCACTCACTCGGCGAAACACAGCGCAAGCGCTGTTTCACGCCGGTTTTCTGTGAGAACGTGGTATTTCTCCGGTCGAGCCGGCCCATTAGTGCCGAAGCATGGCTCTTCCACGTTGTTCTCCTAAGTTACATTAGATTAGCATCCAATTAGGAGAGATCTCAAGACATTTCTCAATATATTAAGGGCGCAAATTGCATCTTGTCACCAGACAAAGGATATATTACAGTCAGCGGCAGACGCGCCCGATATATTAAACATCATATCGCCGGCGATAACCAAGGTTTAATTTTGCTCTATGCAGCCGTAATCGAGTTCAAGATCTGCTACCCGGATTATATAAACTAATTTGACCTACTACTCTTAATTAAATTTCGGTGATTCGTCTATATTACATTCTATTGGATGAAACAATGTCTGTAGAAATTGTCAGTCAAGTCAGTGATTAATTGAATATTTTGTTGAATCTTGATTTACATTAACAGTGTTGATGACATAGTAGTCTTAATCGAGAGGAAAATATTATATAAACTTACTTTTAGTCGTAGATGACCAAATAAATTCTTTACAAACGAGTATATATTGTATATTCATATCGATACATATGTGCTCGCGGTATCTATTCTTGTACCACAAAATATACAGGGTAGTAGCATTTTTAGATCTAATAAATTTCCATTCCGTTAGACATAAAATATACTAAAATTAGCATAAACGCTTTATCGAATGAACCCGGCATAAAATATCGGAGGACTTTCTCTGGCTGCGGTACGGATCCGACGCGAGGCTAAGGCTGCGTTTCTACCGTAGCTGCGTTGCGAGGGATGTATTTTAAGATCCAATAGAATCGCACCGCTCTGCGATGTCGTGCAAATGAAGGTTCTCAAATATACATTCCTCGCAACGCAACTCCGTTGGAAACACACACTAATATTTCTTTAAAAATTGTCCCACTCCAATTCAGTTTTAAAGGAGAAATGGGCCACCACACATTCCCACCGCTGTCTTGTAATTTCAGTATTCAATAATAATTGTTTAATATATTATTGTAGTTGCTTTTTAGAAAGTATGTATAGTGTGTATACCTGATGAATCATTTGACAGTTATAGTCTAGTCACCCTTGTCTATAATGTATAGTTGTCGCTGCTAACCAGATGGCTTGGCCAACAAATCCTGCCGTAGCTTGGTACATTGATGTAGCCAAAGTTTACTTAAGAAATAATAATTCGATTATACATAATTAGAATTCTGATATACATAATGGCAAAATTGCCTGTTTTTGTGTTCCTGCACTTGAAATACAGACTTCATAAAATAGAGAGACAAGAGGCTCTTACAAACAAAAATATAATATACTTAACATTGTTATCGTACTGTCTAAAGTTCCTTACATTCTGAGATGCCGATATTTCAGCTTCCAGTCGGTATGTTTATCGGTAAACTTGTTATTTTGTGCATAGCAAATCATTGTTTATGTTTGCATAAAAGTATAATATATCTATAATATTATACGTTCTCTCAAATCTCAATACATAATTTTATTTTACTATTATAATTTTAAAATACACAACAATATATTCAAACCAACTTTTCATCATTATTATTTTTTGCAAAGGTTCAGCAGCATGCAATTTACATCACGAAAAGAACATAAAATATGTTCAAGATTTCACAATTAAGTAAATAAAAATTACGGATCTAGCTTATCCATATGTTTTGTTTCTGCCTACCTTAATATCAAGCGACTCAGACAAAATAATTTCCGGATCAACTATTATTATATTTTATCACTAAAAAAAACTAGGCATTTTCATCCGTTGTAGATGATTTATACAGCGACGGTTAAAAGGAAATAGGGTATAAGCGCCAAAAAGTGAAATGTTCAGGAGAGTCGTTTAAAGTTTTGAGTTTAAGAAAAACTGACGTTCTCTGTTATTTATTGAAGTATCGTCATAATTTAAACAGTTATAAAATGATAAAAAATGGGCCTCTTACCGGTATTGTTAGTTTTAATGATTTGGTGCTATTTAAAGTGTTTTTTGTCGCTTATAACAATTAGTTTAAAATTTTGAATGAGGTAATATGGCATAAGAGACAAATGACAAAAAAATATTAGAGCATAAGACGCCTAAACAACATTCTGATTTCTTACATCGCAAAGTAAAAGGGTATACGAGACTAGACGATTCAGTAAGTGTTATAGGAAAAGAAGGATAACGATTTTTTACAGTGGTCGTTTACTAGTTTATAGAACACAAGTAACAGTAGACTTTCACAAAAACTAGAATTATAAGACTTCATGTGACACACAATGTCGTTTGAAAGTGAAGGAATAGAAGAATAATCAACATCAGGCGACTGGCATTGCGTGAGTCTATGGAAATATGGTTGAAAAAGGTTGTAGGGTATAACCGACAGAGTAATATGAAAATAAATTTTGGATATATAGGGTACAAGCGCCATGGCTCGCTTGAGGTCATGGACCTGTCAATCTTATGGCTCCGCATAGATTGCGACGACCACCCTCGCGTCTATGCATGCCTATATAGGTTCCATAGTGGGGACCCCGAGACGGACCGACTCTTGGAGCACCTGCAAGCTGCTTCAGATTTTGTGCAGCAGCAGATCCCATCCGCAGAGATCCTAATACTTGGCGACTTTAATGCCCACCACGCCGACTGGCTTAATTCCAGTAAAACTGATCATGCGGGGAGATCAGTCTGCAACTTTGCCCTTGCGAACGACTTGATACAACTGGTTACTACGCCTACGCGAATCCCAGATGTGGATGGTCAGAATCCTTCCTTGTTGGACCTCCTGCTAACTTCAAATCCTGACGGCTACAAGTATCCGTAACCGCACCACTTGGTTCATCGGATCATTGCCTTGTTAGGAGTTCTGTGCCACTTACGACGGTGTTAAGACAGCGTGCTGTTAAATACCGTCGTGTGTGGCACTACAAGTCAGCAGACTGGGATGGGATGCGGTTGTTTTTTGTATCCTATCCTTGGGGGCACGTGTGCTTCTCGCCGGATGATCCCGACAACACTGCCAACTCTGTTGCCGATGTGGTAACGCAGGGGATGGAACTTTTCATTCCGTCCTCTGTAGTGCTAACTGGCGGCAGATTTCGTCTCTGGTTTGGTTCATCTCCCAAAAAAGCTTCTCGCCGGAAGCAGGAGGCTTACCAATCCTGGGCCAACGCAGTGTCTGCTCGGGATTTAAATACCAGCACATATAAAAAGAAGTACAACCTTGCCTCTAGGTCCCTCAAGAAAGAGATTACTCGGGAAAAGCAACAGCACGTCAATAGAATTGGCAAGAGACTTGAGCGCCTCCCCTCGGGAACCCGTGCATTCTGGTCTCTGGCCAAAGCTATTGAAGGAAATTTCTGCAAATTTTTGCCATCCCTACACGTAGGAAATGGATCGTTGGCCCAGGACGCAAAAGACAAAGCCGATCTTCTGGGCAAGCTGTTTGCGTCAAACTCGACCCTGGATGACGGGGGGCAGAAACCGCCGACCATACCACGATGCACGAGCATCATGTCGGATATTCGGTTTCATCAGCGCTCAGTGCGAAAAGCCCTCCGTCCCTTGATATCCAAAAGTCGAGTGGGCCTGACGGAATCCCGCCTATTGTGTTGAAAAAGTGTGCTCCAGAGTTGGCTCCGGTCTTGACGCATCTTTTTCGGCTCTCCTATTCCACTGGCATCGTCCCGGCTTCCTGGAAGACAGCCTTGGTGCACCCGATCCCCAAAAAAGGTGATCGCTCAAATCCTTCCAACTACAGACCAATCGCTATAACCTCTCTCTTCTCGAAGATAATGGAATCCACTATCAATAGCCAGCTTCTTCGATACTTGGACGGCCAGGGATTACTAAGCGACAAACAATACGGGTTCCATAAGGGTCGCTCGGCTGGTAATCCCTTGGCGTACCTGACTCATCGTTGGGCTCATGCAATTGAGTCGAAGGGAGAGGCATTGGCTGTTAGTTTGGACATTGCGAAGGCCTTTGATCGGGTTTGGCATAAAGCGCTGCTATCGAAGCTGCCATCATACGGGCTGCCCGAAAAATTATGTAAGTGGGTCACTGGTTTCTTAGCAGACAGAAGCATAAAGGTCGTAGTTGACGGCGAATGCTCGGAAACTCAGTCTGTCAATGCTGGTGTCCCTCAGGGCTGTGTGCTATCGCCTACTCTATTCATACTGCATATCAATGACATGTTGCAGACCAGCGGCATTGCTGTGTATACCGGCATGCTGTGTATACCGGCTCTCCCAATATTTCTCGGCACTTGTGTCTAAGGTGGAGAATTCATTGGAGAAGGTCTCTGAATGGGGTAGACGTAACTTGGTCCAATTCAACCCTGCCAAGACACAAGTCTACGCGTTCACCACTAAAAAGTCACCAATGGTCGTATATCCTCGTTTCGAGGGCACATCTTTAACCATCTCCCCTAGCATTGAGATACTTGGCGTCAACATATCGAGCGAAGTCCAGTTCCGATATCATCTAGAGGGTTAGGCCAAATTAGCCTCGAAGAAGCTTGGTGTTCTTAACAGAGCGAGATCAACGCCTACAACTCTACAAGGTGCAGGTTCGGCCTCATATGGAATATTGTTCTCATCTCTGGGCAGGGGCGCCAAAATACCAACTGCTCCCTCTGGATCGTATCCAACGAAGGGCTGCTCGAATTGTTGACTGCCATAGTGTTTCAAACAGCTTGGACCCCTTGGAATTACGCCGAGATGTAGCTTCACTCTGCATCCTCTATCGGTTGTATCACGGGGAGTGCTCTGAGGAATTGGTCGGAATCATACCACCTGCAACTTTTCGCCATCGTCCCACGCGAAAAACATACCATCCTCATCACCTTGATGAGTAGCAGTCTTCCACAGTGCGTTTTTCGCGTAACTTTCTTCCGCGCACTGTAAAACTCTGGAACGAACTGTCACCAGCAGTATTTCCGGACCTATACGACCTGCAAACCTTCAAGAAAAGAGCGTATTCCCTCTTAAAAGGTCGGCAACGCACCTGGAGCTCTTCTGATGTTGCGAGTGTCCATGGGCGACGGTAGTTGCTTACCATCAGGTTTCCCGATTGCTCGTTTGCCCTCTTATTTAATAATAAAAAAAAGCTATGATCAATTACGAAATGGAAGAAGGCCTAAAACGACGTTTGTAATTTTTCAGAGAATTGCTTAAAATATACAAGCAGCCGAAAGCTGTAGACAAATATTTTTTGCAGGGGTACAAGCACCTTTACAGACAAACTGACCTGGATTTTTGTCGGTTACAAAAAATACTACTAGGAAATTGCTTTTTTTTGCTAGGGCATAAACGCCAAAAAACTCATCGTAGAGTCAGCAAGAGTCAGCGCATTCGAAAGAGCGGGAAATTTTGAGTAAGATGGCATTTAAAAAATATTTTTGACAAAAATGTCGCTTATGCCCTATTTCCTTTTAACCGTCGACAATATTTTCAGAGCGAAATAACCACTCCTCAAATACTGTAGTGCCTGGGACAAGATTTTTTAAATGTCCGTATGGTTGCCCAAGCACATACGGCATTCTCGCAACATAGTCGGCCTAGTCCAGAGGAAAGATAACTAGTCAATATGTCTGGGATCAACTATGTGCGGGTTTCCTCACGATGTTTTCCTTCATCGTACGGGCGTCCGTATTATGTACTTGAGATCAGAAAATGTCTCATTGGTACACACCTCCACTCGGGATCGAACCTGCACCCTCTAAATGTGCGAACCAAAGATTAGAAAGATTAGGCCACGGACGCTCTTTATCACTAAAGGCGATTATTAAAATAAGGTTTTCGCTTTTGTCGTTTCTTTGAGGTACATTTTTTTTTTCATATGAGATGTTAGATGTAAACTGCTTAGTTGTTGCGAGTCTAGCCACTCTACCCTACAATATCAACATTCTTACCAAATATTTTCACTATCCTGATTCTAAAATATAGCCACTAGCGGTAGACACAAATGCGATGAACACATTTTTCTGACTGGGAATTTAATGAAACCAACTGAAAGTGGAGTTTCATGTAAACATCGCTGTCGGAGCCCCGCGGCGATCGTTCTGGATTAACGGCGAGAGAGAGAGAGATAGAGAGATAGAGAGAGTGGTCCTCTTAAGGGGGCGACTAACCCAAAATTTTCGATTTTATAATTCATTTTTATACTTGAAAATAAGCCCCAAATTGTTTAATTTTCTAAAATTAGATACTACATTATATTTTCAAGAATTCGATCTGAGCAAAAACACGATATTCTTAACATTTTCTCGATAGAAAAAAATAACAAAGATGCATCTAATTTTCGCGAATTTTTATTTATTGCCTCCGTACATTGAACTAAGTTAATATTTTAACACATTGTATAAAATTCTATCATTGAGAAACCGACCTAGCGGATTTTTAAAAAGTTGTGTATTTATCGAGTTATTGAGAAAACTCTAATTTGGCGATGAATCCGCGTCGTCCTTTTTCATCTGGCATATGAAATATATGCGTGAGTGTGAAGAGAGAAGGACGATGTTTGATTTTTTGTGTTAGTCGCCCTCTTAACGAGAGCTGAATAGCGCCGAACGTGTCCAAATGCTTTAGGCTTAGGATCAGTGATACTGTGTGGAAGCCAGCGCAAAAAAATTACTCTGCCGTAATGGAAACTTCGATTGGTACTTTTTACACGTGTAAAAAGTAAAACGAAGCTTCGAGCTACGAGTACACTGCAGTGCAGTAAAGCCTGTATCGGTTTTGAATGTGGGAAAATTACTTATTCTGGTTTTGTATGTGGTAAGTGGTAACTATGCAGCTATGGGATACGGGAGTATGCTGTATGCCACATGTTAATATTTTTGTGCAGTTGCGACTAATTGCACCAGAAATAATAAAATGACCTTAAGGCTTAATTGAAAATGTACCTACAGGGTGTAACAATACTATACTGGGGTAAGTGTCCTCGCGTCGCGAGTTTTCCCATACAAAAGTGAAAAAATTTGGTCTTTCAGCGCGGCTACTTTCACAGTGAACTCTCTACAATGAACACATACACACCCTTACGTATTATCACCTAGTTTGTTACACCCAAGAACTTAAAACGACAACAAAAATCTCATTAAAGAAGAATTACTTTTAAGACGAGAAAATTGTTATTTTTTTATCCTGAAACTCGTCCGATATAATTAACTGTATGTATTTTTAAAGTGAGGCCATAGGCCTTAACCAGCGAAGTACGCACAATCGAACTCACCTGGGCAAAGTGGGCATACAAATGACAGAACCCCATTCATTTCTCAGTGAAGCACTGCAGTTGGCGATCCTCACTCCCTCCGAACTTCGTCCCCAAATGAAATAAGTTTAATAAAATATTACCACCCATTGTGACTTTGTCAACATTTCAATGAGGCGCTCATAACCGTCACCGGTAATGACATGAAAATAATGAGAGGGCAATTTCGCCCGTAAATTGTAGATTTGGGTTGACTATTGAAATTAAAGTCACCTATGTATGAATGGCGACTGTAATTACTATTTACATTATAATTTAAATTTATTTTACACTGGAATTGTTAAGAGTAATTTGTTCGTGGAATTTTAAACGCGATGATTTAATTTTCATTATTTATCGTGTTCCTATGAACTGAATAATTAATGTTTGTTTTGTTAATTAAATATTTTATTTGACTCTCGATTGAATATCTCAGATTCGTGAAAATTATACCAGGGTAGGTACTCTGGCTTATGGCGAGCGAGTGTGTGAAGTTCGCGCGCGCTGTGCAGCGCAGTGTAGAGAGAAATTTTAATTCTTGAATTGTTCTTCTTCTCTTGCACATTAGTCCACAATCATTATAGATATGATAAGTATGTACTTACTTGTTAACCTTTGACTGATCATTAATCAGTTAGAATTATTCACAGTAGTGACCTTAACTGCTTCCAAACATTGTTAACGGCTGAACTGGTTTTAATACTATGTATTATTATTATTCAAAGGCGACGGGTCATTTGTAACCCAGGCCCGACACAAAAGAGACATATCCCATTTTTTTCGTTATATTATGGGTATCCAAGATATGTAATTCTTATATTCAAAATCAGTGGCAAACATGTTATTTTATTGCTTTCTTTTTTTCTGCAGGCGCAGTATGAAAAGTGTTAATTACGAAGAATAAGAATCGTTATTTGCATGTAATTATATTCAATATCTGTGACTTACACTTAGAAATATATTATTTTTATACCGTGCCTAAAAAAAAACACAAAACCATAATAAATATTATTTTGTTTACCTAGGTAGGTACAATAATTAAAAAAAAAAGTTTTTTTTTCACTACCTTCTACTATAGTATGTTTCAAACAATTAGAAACGTCGTGTCTCTGCAGCAACAATATTTTATCACGCGTGATAATCATAGCACCGAGGGCGAGATACCTACATGAGTTTTTCTTTAGCTAATGAACATGAAAACGAGATGTCTAGCCTTTTTTTTTGATGTGCAGGGGAAACCCATCATGGGTCCCCCGGGTTGGGTATGTGCCTCAGTAGGCTGAAGCACCCCGGGGGTATGTGAGACTCCTACCCACTAAAACCACCTGCGGTTCGCCTTCAGCCGTATAAAGGAGGGATGTCCCGGATCTAACAAACACGAGACTCCCTCCACGACCGGCCGGTCTACCTCAGGGACCGGACTTCCACCAAAAGTAAGGGAACGCTTAGGCAAACTAATACGTTCCCCTCGGCGCCGGGACTGGCTAAGCCGGGGAGGTTCCCATCCTCTCCCGGAGCCCCCTTAGACGAGAGTTAGGAGGTTCGCATAGCGTCGCCTCCACATTCCCGTCCTACGCCGGCGGAGTGGCAGAGAGGTGGGATCGTCCTCTCTGTCCCGCTCCGTGGCCTCTTTCTGCGACATAACAATTTCGCAGAAAGAGACCGCCGCCTGCCAGGCCTCATCGCTCTCGAGCATACAGCGCACCATGCTCGGGAGCGAGAGGTCCCCGCCTAGCACTGCCACAAGATCGTGGCGCTGCACGGCCCAGCGATCGCACACCTCGAGGGTGTGCTGGGCCGTGTCCTCCGCAGCGCCACAGTCGTGGCAGGGAGATGTCTAGCCTATCCTAGGCTATAATAATAACACTTATCACGTGTGCACAACTTCTTAATGTTCGCTTTCCATGATAACATATGTACAGTAATATTCATTAATAGAATATCTTTCATCAATGGTGGGATTGTACATTACATAAGTGTCAGGGAGCCCTAGAACAATTTTTTTTATTACTAACATGCTGATTTTCTTTGAGTAGCTTCATTTTGATAGGACAAAAAACATTTGTATTTGCGAAAAATCTTGAAAGTGGTAGCTAATAGAGATAGAAAGGATTTTATACGTTGATTTGATGGTCCTAAAATATGGATTATATATAATATAACTATTAACCTACCAATATACAAAAAATCAGCTGGTTAGTGTGATTTATGTAAACCGTTTTAGGGTACCGTAGTCAACCAAGTTTTGTTGATTACAGAACCCTAAAACGGAACCCTAACCAGCTGATTTTTTGTATGTTGGTAGGTTAATAGTTATATAATTTAAGAGTAACATTATCCTACAAATAGAACAATCCATAATTTAGGACCAACAAATCAAAGTATGAAATCCTTTCTATCTCTGCTAGCTACCACTTTCAAGATTTTTCGCAGATCCAAAATATGTTGTTTGTCTTATCAAAATGAAACTACTCACAAAAAATTAGCTTGTTAGTAATAAAAAAAATTGTTCTAGGGCTCCCTGACTATAATAATACGTTTTTGAAGAAACATGTCGTGATTGCATTTTACATCTAATAAGTGCATTTACATGATAAGCAATGATATTGAATAAAATTGCTTAATATTTGCACTTTTCATACTGTGCCTGAAGAAAAAAAGGAAGCAATAAAATAACATGTTAGCCACTGATATTGAAAATAAAAATTACATATCTTGGATACTCATAATATAACGAAAACAATAGGATACGTTTCATTCATGGCGGCCATGGGTAAAATTTGTATGGTCCGTGACCAGTCTTCTTTGTGTTCAACCGGTGTCGAGGGAGAATATATTGAGTAAAACATGGAGTATTAGAAATGATATCGATACATAATAGAGATATCTCTTTCCATCAACGAAATATTAAATTATTTTTAACAAAAAAATTAAAACCGACTTTCAAGATAAAAACAATAGTAATAGAACTAAAAAGTATTAAATAACTCTTACTCTTTAATAGTGCCTCGGTACCAGCTAATTTAATCGTGAGTTCAGTAATGTCAGAATATCTGAAACTTTTGGGACTGGTACCGACTTCAAAATAATGAAGACTGTAGTAATATGTACAGAAATAGTTGAGATTTAGACGAATTCTGAAAAAGGCACTATTAAAGAGTAAGAGTTATTTAATACTTTTTAGTTCTATTACTATTGTTTTTACCTTGGAAGTCGGTTTTAATTTTTTTGTTAAAAATAATAATTATTTCACTCTTTTTAGTTATCTAAAAAATGAGGCTTTATGTGTAAATAACCAATACGAATGTTAACTATTCACATTATGTTACTGTAAGCGAAATTGTGGTAAATGCTTGCAGTTATCGTAACATAATAATATGTTTAACTTACTAGAAACAACATTCTAACCGCTATGAGTGTTTTGATAAATTTGAAGGATTTCCCTCGATTTCTCATAGATCGCATCATCAGCTCACCACTTTCGTAATTGTTATACAAAATTAAGATTATAATATCCCATACAACAACATGAGAATTTTGAAAGTCGGTCCACAAACAGCGAAATCATCATCAAAAAAATCGGTTGTCTGTTAAGTCGGTTTACTGACGATAGTTGAACGTGACAACGTCATAGCCTTAACCCCTCAGTTCCGGGAAAAATCTATGCAAAAAAGTTGGCAGGTCAATGTGCAAAAAAAATGGCGCCCGGCCTACCCTCTTTGTAAAATATGGATTGTATGTAAGGATATTATCCTTACATACAATCAATATTTTATGTTTGTGTGAACTACATTATAATATATGTTAAATTTTCTATCTATCAAGCCATCATAATATAGTATTTAGTCCGATGTGATATTAGTTTCTCAATTATAAACTTTCGAAACTATAATTAGTGACTTGTTCAGAAGAAATAAACGAATACTTTATTCTTCATATATTAAGTCATACCTTGACACGTAGGAAATAGAGCACAATTTTGAATAGCCGAAATAATACTAATAGCTCACAGATTGTTTATTTATTTTTCATTCAGAGTGTGGTCAATGTATCAAAGGTACTAACCAAACTTCTTCATACAAAAGTATTCTCTAAGTCATCGAAATACGTAATATAATCGAAACAAAGAGCGCGGCCCAGGTGGGCCTTACGGTTGTTGAGAGACTTGAGAGTGTAAATGGAACGCCTCAGAGCTGTCAGCGAGGTAACGCCGCATGAACTGTCATGTTTTTCGGGCGCGCACCCCATATCGAATTATAAGACGTTATCACGTCAAAACATCTGCTTCGATGCAAAATATCACGAAAAGTACCAATAATTGGGTCATAGTGTGATGACCCATGCTATAATTATGGTTGTGATGATAATGATCAATCAAATTGATGTGTTGGCTTATGCTTTCAGTTGTTTAAACAACGCCGAAATCCCCGAACCTGTACCTATAAGCATTCAAAAGTTCTGTTCGGTACCTTCGGATCCAGGGTATAACCTGGTGCAAAGTCTTACTTTTTGGTAGCATTTACCTTGAATGCTTCAGAAAAAATCGAAATCGCTATATGTTTCCATACAAATTTCCAGGAGTCCCCTCGATTCCTCAAAGATCCCATCATCAGATCACCACTTTTGTGAACATGGTACCAAATTCGAGTTAAACAATACAACACAAAAAAAATTTTGAAAATCGGACCACAAACGGCTGAGTAATCGTTGAACATACATTAAAACAAAAATACATACAGCCGAACGTATTACCTCCTCCTTTTTGGAAGTCGGTCAAAAACAACAGTATAGAGTTAATGTAAGCCAACTAACTACTAACAATATTAGTACTCACTGTGTACTCACTACTCGATCATATTCTCAGAATCGGTTATTGTTCTTTGGTAATCTGAATTCTCATTCCTAGAAAGTTACTTTGTAAAATTTCCTAGTCACTAGCAATTTCAAGAAGTAAAACGTGTTACTTTAAGTTTTCTTAAGGTTTTTATAGATTTATTTTTATGTTCACGTCATATTGTACGCAGTACGAGTATTATGTACCTACTTGTATAGCAAAATGAAAATTTACTAATTAGTAATTAGCTTTCAAATTAGGTGTTACAAAATTAATAATGTCTTAATTTTAAGAAGTAAATTAGTTTGTTAATGAAACAACAAATTGGTATTTTAATAAACGTAACACCAACATCAAACGATTGAGTATTGGACGATCATCACGCGTTATCAACGATCATAACTTATCTTTGGTTTGACATTTCACGAGAATTATACTATTTTGCAGTTTGACAAAAACAAACTTCTTTCAAACAAGGAAGTTTTAAGCTGCATTAAAATAGTACTAGTAGAAGTGGACAGTGGTTGCTTATGATTTCGGTGTAGACTACTGGTCTAGTGGTCAAGTCTAGACTCCGGTTGAAAGGCGTATTGTGATCAACAATGTCGGCTGGAGAGAGCTAATCCAAATTGGCTTAAGTTATTCATTGGGTTTCTCAGCGAACGATTAGTTCTCGACTGATTCGGGCTTAATAGTACAAGAAGGCTCAGACAAAGGCCTATATAAATCGGGATCTGGCGGGTTTGTATTACTATGTTATATAACCTGGATAGAACCTGGTAGTGTTATTCACAAAACGAGCCCTATGAAGAGTTGAAATATTTTTTTTCGGAGCTATTCGTAGGCTCTCAAACTTTCAAATTGTTAGACTACCTACATTTTTCTGCAAATAATAAAAATAATTAAATATTTTGTTTGAGATATAGGATAGAGCATATCGATTTTCATATAAGCGTGATATTGTACGAAGAAACATCTAACATCTTCGTTATGGAGCAGTGGTAGAATTTTGAAAAACCCTTTCTTAGTGGACTCTTACAATTTCAATTTCACTACGGGTTTGTCTGTTGACCAATTTATTATTTTTCTTACCAGTTGCCAAAGCTCTCTCTACTGACATTCGATAAAGCTTTACTTTTTTATGTTTAACATTGTTGATAAAGTTATTCTAGAAATAAAGTTAAAATAGTACATAAATATTCCATAGCTGCATTCTCCTCGGTGAGTTGTGCCCGAGAGCGATCGCGACCCTCGTCACGACGCAGATGCGTCTGAACCCTTTATGAAACGACCTACAAATTTTAATCTCAGCCTGACGTTGCGACTAATATAAACTAACATAATATCTTCGGTTTTGAGAGCTCCTTAAGGCATACCTAACTAAAATTTTGCTTTACTACGACGACGTACATATTACGACGTAGATGTTAATTGTTATTGTTTTATATGTGACATGCGGCCCCTTTTGCACTGTTGGTCCATGATGGACGATTCTGGGCGTTAACAAACCTTTAGCATATTCGTTTGATGCCCATGATCGACGTAGACAGCTGCGGCAATCATGATTATTCATCAAGGCCCAAAAGTGCCTTTGGCTACTAGAAACTGCTGCTAAGCGTAAACTTTTTCTTTGTGTCAAAAAGTTTCATAGGTGTTTCTTGTACGTACCTTAATAAAATGCACTATCTTCATTTATTTGATATGAAGATGACGTGATCTGGAAATAAGAACAACTTGTTAATATATGATTATTCAAACATTGTAGTATTTAGCTAAATGATATGATAATATTATGCTTTAAGTTAGCTAAGCTTTGATGCTATGATAGCTAAGAAATGCTAGAGTCTGAAAAGTGGAGTTTAGCTGCGGGCCTAGACAAGCGGCAAGTGATTATCGTAAACGCTAACGCTAACGCCACAAAATGTATGGATTTGACATTAGTTTTCGCTAGCGAAGCGATGACTTATGTCAAATCGCATACATTTTGTAGCGTTAGCGTTAGCGCTTATGATAATCGCTTGCCGCTTGTCTAGGCCCGCTGGTCAAAGGATTAAAATAGTCCGTATCTGACAATTTTGATAATTTGTTAACATTTAATGCAATAATTGCAAAGCTGACACATAATTGCTTTAATTCAGCCATCATTGCAGGTTGCCACAGGACGAAATAACATAAAGTTTCATACCGGTATTGATTACAGAGGTCGGGTCGGTGAAGGCGTGTCAAATTATGAATGAAGTTAAAATCAGCGTAATGGCCAGCCCTGTAGGTCAGTGCAGTTGTTACACTTAGGGTCTACACAGACGGACTGCATTTCAACTGCAAACTGCAAATTGCAATCCAACTGCAAATTACAGTTGGATTGCAGTTTGAATGCAGTTGACACGACTGCAATACGACTGCAATAGAACTGCAAGCCAAACGCGCAGTCGGATTGCAGTTCAGTTGCAGTCAGCGTGCAGTCGTGTGAACTGTTTGGTTTGCAGTTCTATTGCAGTCGTATTGCAGTCGTGTCAACTGCAATCCAACTGCAATTTGCAGTTGGATTGCAGTTGAAATGCAGTCCGTCTGTGTAGACCCTAACACCTATAGACTATAGCCCAAGAGCCCGTGATTGTTTATTATATAAAATATATATTTGACTAGCTGTCCCGGCAAACGTTGTTTTGCCATATAAAGTAATTCTACTTCATCAGTTGATACAAAATCTTACCCCCTCTTTTGCCCCTAAGAGGGGTGGGGGGGAAATGTTATACACCAAATGTTGTTTAAGTTGAAAAACACAGTAAATAATATAAAGTAAGTCCATTAAAGAAAAAAGTTTGATACAAAATCTGACCCCCTCTTTGGTCGTCTTAGAGGGGTGGGGAGGATTTTTTTTACATCAGATGTTGAGTTCGAAGAAGACAAATATATCTGCGAAAACCGTTTGCAAATCGGATCAGTAGTTTTCATGTTAAAGAAAAAAGTTTGATACAAAATCTGACCCCCTCTTTTGTACCCTTAGGGGGGTGGGGGGAAATTTTTTTATACACCAGATGTTAAGTTGGAAGAAAACAAATATATCTGTGAAAACCACATTCAAATCGGATCAGTAGTTTTCTTGTGATGCTGGAACAAACATACAGACAGACAGACAGACAGACAGACAGACAGACAGACAGACAAAAATCTAACCACATTTTTGGCTTCTATAGCGATGTAGTGATACCGCCCGCTGATTATTTTTTGAATATCTTTAATGTAGAGAATTCTCATTTCTACAGTTTTATTATATGTATACTGTATAGATTACAAGCTTAAAATTTTAATATGAAATACGTAGCCACAACAAATACTGTTTATTGTGGAGCTACGTATTTCGGATTTCGGATTATCCAGTTTTGGCAAGATAATAATATTATATCGTTAGCTTCCCATTTCTGTGTTATCTCGTAATTCGTAAAAAAATATTATTTCTAAAAAATAACCGTATAAAAATTGCAATAATTAACGAACTTATTTTAAAATAAAATAAGTTCGTTAATTATTGACAAATTGAAAAAAAAACGCATTGGTGATGTCAAATTAGTCGATTAGTCGTCAGTTTGCGAGCTCTTGCACTCTAGATTATAATTTAAACGTATCGTATATCATGCCTTAAATTCATCTCGACCGGTAATTTACGATTGCTAAATACTACCGATTATATTGAGACACTAACTTTAATTGCGGTGACATTTTATAGTCGATTAAAAAGTTGAAAAAATGTCATTGAGTAACATGAGTGATATGGTGAATGAAAGCAATTTTCGTTTTATAATTGGATATGCGAGCTGACCTTTTCGCAAAATCATATTTCATTGATTTAATAAATCTTAAGCTCCAGAGTTCGATGGGCAATAAATTAATTGGGAGTAGAAATAGTGACTTCTTGACTTGAAAACTATGACTTCATACAAAACTTCTAACATTGTAAAAGTAAATAAGATAGCAGAAACTAATAATTTTAAAACATAATCAAAAATTCTTTACCACTAATTCAATTTAACAACAGCGAACTAAATCGTATATAGTCCAATTATAACATCCCACAATTGGTCCAAATTTCCCGGTAATATCGGAGTGATAAATTATAACTAGCTAGGTGCTGAAATTTAGGTATAGACCGAGTGAAGTCCTAACTGTAGCGGCCGAACAATGGGAACTTTACCAACTAATAAGCGAGTCTCGGTTCGGCATTAGCTGTTGTTAGTTAGTATTATAATTTGTGGTATCAACTTGTACTACTAAATCTTAGGTCGTGCTTCAACATGATTAGAATAAATCGTTTTTACAACAAGTAAAGATGATTTGATAGTTCCTCTCTAATTATACAAAATCATATCACAAATAACAGATTAGTCCAAATTGAAGACAAACATCTTAAAGTTCGTTGCTTCACTTCGTAGACATCACGTTCTGTTTAATGATTCGATTCAAAATATGAAGACATGAAAACAAATTACAAATAAAATTCCTTTACACCTCGTCACAAAAAACTAGATTTAAATCAAAACACAAACCAATCAGATTATGCAATTAAAAAGTCTATTTATTCAGAGGAGGCGCGTGCAGTCGAAACGAAATATTCTAATCGAACGATTCAATGAGATTAAAAATCAATTATCTCCCGCGGGTTCCGCGTCTAGCGCCCCACGGTGAAGTATATTGGAACAACATTGGTAATGCAAGCGGAATTAATTGTCTTTGTATAATATGCATAACATGTGCATACAGTGCACCCGTTATGCATATTATATCTCCCTCTATCGATTATTATCGGCTATATGTGGCTTTTAAAATCGCTTATAATAGCGTATTTAGTCTTGTTGTGGTTTTGAATAAGAAAATGTTTTTGCTGAATAAAAAAAAAACTAAAGAGGATAAGAAATCGTCTTTTTTATTTTTCTCTTGGTTTTAAGGAAAAGCGTGTACGTGTTCGAGATTACTTACTACTTGGAGGTTTACCTCAGACTATAATATTTTGTACAGTAAACATTGGTTGTAAGTACCTATTTCAGTATGTTTCATACAAAAGTTTAGTAAGAAATTAGAAAATGCAAACATCTACAGAGGAAGTGTTTTGTTCTTTCACAGTATAGGTACTGTGGTGGGTAAAATAGGCCTTAATTTAAACTTATACACACTAACCTATCCGTCCAATTATGAATTTCGTAGCTGCTCCCCCATAGTTAATGAAATTCGGTAATAATGTTTCGGGGCCGTAATATGTTCTATTCCCAATTTAATGGTAACCACAATCGAGCTCTGTTAGTTATTAATATGGGATGCGCTGCAGTTAATGAATCGTTAATCGGTGGAGCAGGTCTATTGATCCCTAAACACTAAACACAAGGCTCTGCAGTGTTAGTCTTGATGTACCGAGATAGAAGTATAGATATAGTAAATATAGAGAAATCGATTCATCGGCTGTGCTGTGGATTTGCGTAATTCTGTCGTGTTAGTGTCAAGTATGAGAGCTTGCGGATGAGGGCTGCCCAAGATCGGGATGGTTGGCGCTCATTGGGAGAGGCCTACGTGCAGCAGTAGACGGCAATAGGCTGATGATGATAATGATGATGTTGATGTCAAGATTGTCAAGTTTACCGCGACTTCGATTTCGAACAAGTTACATCTTGAATAACATTGACTTGGCAAAACCCGACGAAATAACAAAGGTCCTGCCAATAAAGCAATTCCTTTGAAAAGTTGGATTACTGTAAGACAAAATTCCTGTTTATTATTCTCTACTTCCTTGTAGCTTAAGCAAATGTAGGTATGTAGATTGTAGAGCTATGATAAAAACAAATACTGCTTAGTAATTCACGCATAATATATCTAAATATATATAACTCAAAGGTCACTGACTGACTGACTGATTGACATAGCGATCTATCAAAGCACAGCCCAAACCACTGGACGGATCGGGCTGAAATTTGGCATGCAGGTAGATGTTATGACGTAGGCATGCGGTAAGAGAGGATTTTAATAAATTCCGACTCTAAGGGAATAAAATAGGGGATGAAAGATATAATAATACTTCTTAACGCGAGCGAAGCCGCAGGCAAAAGCTAGTTCAACATAAAAGTTAATACATTGGAAAATACGTTGTTTGTGAGTGATGTCGCGGGGATGTTTATTATCGTGACGCACTCAACACACAATACGAGTAGTATTCTACATTCAACTCAGTTCACTGAAAAGTTTGTTGATATATGAGATGATTGGCAAAGGAAGATGTTACGAGTACCAACGAGCGAAGTGGTACGCTGTTTGATCCGGTTACAAATTTAAAACATGCAGTGGAGTTGTTGATATACAGTTGAGATAATATTTTTTTTGAGAATAAACAGCGACGCGTTGTTAGTATTCCTGGGCATCAATAGATGGCGTTTTTTTATTAGTACCTGCATGGTAGGGGCAGCGGGCGTTGACAGTATTCCTGTGCGTCAACTAGATGGCGTTTTTTGAGAATAAATAGCGACACGTTGTTAGTATTCCTGGGCATCAATAGATGGCGTTAAATAATTATTTTGAGTATAATTATGTATTATGTACAGATTTTTTGAACATAAGAAATAACTCAGGTACATTTGGGTGTCCCTTGATACCTCTCAAGTTTATTTTTCTGTAGGTATTAATCCTTAAACCATTGTATAAATTTAACGTCTGTAATCTGTATATACAGAATGTGTATCTTTTTAGTAGTAAGGGGGAATGTCTATACAATTTTAACGTTGAGGCTCAGAAAAGTCGTGTTATTTACACAGTTTAATATAATGAAAGTCCGTCGCATTGAGTTAATTCAGTTCGTTTAAATTATTAGCTGCAGGAGAGCTATTTAAAGCCTATTAATTTGCTGAAACAATTTTGATCAGTTTCAGTGTTACTTTATATAGAATGTGTCCCAACACCGGTGTCCAATCCTTTAATGTCATGATGTATGCCAGCATATTTTATCGACAAATTGGCTCTTAAATTATTTCTGTGTCTAACGGTTGTAAAATGGCAGCCATTTTAGTTTTTCTCAGGCTTTCACACTAATCTGACCTACTATGTACTATCAGAGAAGTTGATTCCTAGGCTGATGGGGGACCTACGTAGTTTGGTCGCGTTACGTCAAACCCAGCCGATAGATCTGACATAAACATTTAATTGACATGATCCGACCAAATGCCGTTGGTCTGTCAACTGCCTAGGAATCAATTAATTCCTTGATGCCCTATGAAGATAAAATGATCGGACTCCGGTGTTGGGACACAATGTATATTCAGAATATAATACGCGATAAAATAATATAAGAGCTTGTATAAATATTATTATCTTTACGAATCAAATATATTTTGTAGCTTAACTCTTAACATAGCAAGAAATAATTTAACTCTACAAAGAAAGAAATCAATCTTTACCAAACCAAAACAATTAATGTACCAATATTATAGCTTATTGAGTAAGCGAAATCAGTATCAAAACCACAATTTAAATACAGTAATTCAGCTGTATTCAAATTTAACTCACTCTCAGAGAAATCAGATATGTTTTAGGTCGAATGCTTATTAGGTCCGTTGCAAATGTAGGTATGAACATACGTTACGTTTTTTTTTGAAACCAGATCATAGTAATTAATTTGCGATAGATCGTGGCTGTTCGCGACACACACACACACACTACTGTTTTGTTCCTTAAAATTATTCAAAATCATACTTATAATGCGTTCGCTCGATTGGAGGGGTCTAATAAGAAGGTGGTATACCGTGTACATTTGTATTGTGTCAAAACGTTGGAACCACCTCTGCGCTAATTGTCTGTAAACGGCGCTAACCCAATTGGAAAATAATATCCGTGCCCGCGCCGGCAGCTCGGAATATTGTCTGCTCGCTGAGGAAATCTATTTGGCCAGGAACTAAATTAATCGTTCAATCAACAAATGAGTATGAGGCAGCCTCAATAAACAGTTTATTTACAATTGTTCGGTCCTACCTGAAAACAAAAAGGTAAATTTTAAACCAAATTAAGTGCAACATACGTATGTACCTACCTACTTCAATAGATGCTCACACAGATGTAGATAAGTTATTAAATCCATACCCATACTAATATTATAAATGAATAAGTGTGTCTGTGTGCCTGTTACCTTTTCACGCCCAAACCGCTAAACCGATTTTGTTGAAATTTTGTATGGAGACACTTTGAGTCCCGGGAAAACGTAGAAAACTTTTTATCCTGAAAAATTTATGCTTTCCACCATAAGCGAATTTTGGCGCAACGGAGTTACCTACTTGATAATAAAACTTGCTGAGTATTACTAAATATTGTTGTACATAGGTACTTATATTTTTATATCCTTCTTCAAGTTAGTAGATTACATAATTATATAACATGCGGGATTGTTACATGCGGGTAGTAGATAAAAATACAAGAAAATATGTTTTTCTGAATTTATTTAAGGTTTATCGATTACCTACTTTCTCAGGTACCCACTTCAATTTCTGATGTAAATTGACAAAGCTAGGTATTCCTCAGAAGTGGCCTAGTTCAGAAGTTCTAAATAACATTATTTAATTTATGCACCTAAATATGCTATGTAGTTTAAATACTAAATTCTGTCTCTCCAGTAAAACTTATATTCAGGGAGCCCTAGAACATTTTTTTTTACTACTAACAAGCAAATTTTTTGTGACTTATCAAAAAAAAATGTTCTAGGGCTGTATGATGGTCGTAAGGTCTCGGAGGTAAACAACAACATTACAAGAATCAAAGTTAGCATCCCTTTACAAATATAAAAACATTGTAACACGACGCCATCTTAGCGAGAGACCACAAAACCACATTGTAGTCATCGTAAAGGGAAAATAAATTTCAGCGTCGGCCCATGCATGACATAAGAACGCTTTTAATGGTATAATAACTCGTGGCCCCTTAGCTACATTGTAACGAATCGTCGTTAAAGTCGTCTGATAACATTGTTCGCAACTTTAATGTTAGTGTTGAAAAGTAATTTGTTATTAACACCCTTTTGAAATAGGGCTTCCATCTTTAAATTTTCATTTCGATTCTAACCTAACTTGATGGCATCTTTGTATTTGTCGCTATAAGGAAATCCATACAAATATTATAAATGCGAAAGTGTGTCTGTCTGTCTGTCTGTTACCTTTTCACGCCCAAACCGTTTAACCAATTTTGCTGAAATTTAGTATGGAGATACTTTGAGTCCCGGGAAGGGATATAGGATACATTTTGTTTTGGCGAAAAAGAGTTGCGGGCATCATCTAGTACTTTATATACAGAATTGATATCGCATTTACAATTAATGCAAATTATTTATTTCAAAAAGTCTAAGTTATATTTTACGTCCTACATACGTCATAATTATATTTTTGGCCTAACTTTCGCATAGTCTGGATTCTCAAAGCAATAACAAAGCTAGCCTGCCTTTGATTCAGCACAGACTGATTAGTCACAGTTAGCTGACGCAAGCCTACGATTTACATACGCATAACTGAGAGATCTCACACCTTTGTGCAAGGCGCCGTAGCGATACATATTATATCTCAGAAATACAGTAAAATCCTTTACTTTTCCCTGAATATAAATTAAAGCTAAAACATCTTATTTTAGGGGTCAAATTACCTTGAAATTTTTTTCTATAGAGTCTTGAGTTTAACAGAAAATGTATTTTTTGGTTTAACAAAGGTGTATTTTTATTTCTCCTTCACGTCATCAACAATCGCTTACAAGCATATCGATAGTGGCAAATACCCAAAGAGCAAGCAGGTTTTGTTAAAGACCGAGGGACGAGAGAGCAAATAGTCAATATGAGACACATAATTGAGAAATGTCGAGTATTTAACTCCCCACTCCTAATGTGCTTTATTGACTACTCAAAAGCCTTTGACTGTGTAAATTGGGAACATCTGTGGGATATACTACGCAAAATGGGAGTACCTCAACATCTTGTGACCTTAATCGCGAATCTATATCAGGATGGCGACTCTATGGTGAAAATCAATGACACAATCTCTGGTTCTTTTAAGCCCGAAAAAGGAGTGAGGCAAGGGTGCATTCTATCACCTATTCTATTCAACATCTATGGCGAATATATTATGAGAAAGGCCTTATCAGAATGGGGTGGTGGAATCTCTATCGGAGGCGTTAAAATGAGTAACCTGAGATATGCGGACGACACAACTCTCTTTGCGTCAACAGAAGCGGAACTTGCTGACCTCTTTAGAAGAGTAGAATACGAGAGTGGACTAGTTGGACTTACCATCAACCAAAATAAAACCAAGGTAATGCTCATTTACAGAACTGGTCAATACTCTAGAACCGGAGTAAGATCATTGCTCTCGAGTCAGGGCGGTAGCGATGGAGAAATCAAAAGAAGGACGCAAATGGCCAAATCAGCTATGAGCCGACTAACACGTATATGGCCAAACCGTAGAATATCAACAAATACGAAGAAAAGACTAGTCCAAACATTGGTTTTCTCTATATTTCTCTACGCTTCTGAGTCATGGACCATCCGGGCAGCAGATCGCAAAAAGATCGATGCATTTGAAATGTGGTGTTGGAGAAGAATGCTTCGCATACCGTAGACAGCCAAAAGGACTAACAAATCTATTCTCGACCAGCTCAGAGTTAAAGTCATCGACAACATGTTACAAGAGAATTTTATCCTATTTTGGTCACATCGCTCGCCGGCAACCAGACAACCTCGAAAAGCTAATATTATAATAATATAATAGTCACGGGAAAAATTGAAGGCAAGCGACCCAGGGGTCCATCACCTACTGATACTATTACGACACTCACTGGACTGAAAATAACAGCCACCCTTAGAGAAGCAGAAGACCGAGCAAAATGGAAGAGCTTAACAACTAAAGGAGAGGAGAACTTTTCCAGGCGCGACCTTCAGTAATGAAGAAAACGACAAAGAAGAAGAAGAAGAGATTTTTATTTCGCATTCTAATTATGTTGCAAAATGGCAAACCCTAACCTTTACATTTTTAAATACTTTATTTACCACATAAAGTGATACACATTAAATTGGCAGACCGCCTACAATGTCGTGCACATACATACATACATACATAGTACGTAATAATACATATATTTGGTAACCCTTCTGACGCAGTCGGGTAAAAAGCTTCTAGCAATAGTTAAATTATATATATATTGTTTTTTTTTTTCTCCTTTTTTGCTATCAGCAATCAGCTTTATGGAAGCTATAATCTGATGAGGTCGCTTTTAATAGGAGTAGGTGGATGTTGTTCCCTTGAACATCATTCCAAGTTTAAAATCTGTTTCCTTTTAAGGCGAACAGTGTCTCCTGTAGTATTGAGGAGATTTTGCGCAAGTACGTTTTGGTGTTCTTTAAGTCTGCTCTTATATTTAGTGGTGTATGAATTTACTGTTTCCTTTATTGTATCTATTTGCAGGTGTTCATGGATTTCTGAGTTCCGAATAAACCATAGCGCATTAGTAAGAGTTCTGAGCACATTGTTTTGGAACCTTTGCAGGATTTCTATATTTGAGTTACTTGCGGAGCTCCAGAGTTCTATGCCATAAGTCCAGATTGGCTTTATAATACTTTTGTACACAAGTAGTTTATTGGTCAAAGATAGCTGTGAGTTACGACCTATCAGCCACAGTAGGCCTTTAAATTTTATATTCGCTTCACTCTTTTTTGCTTTGATGTGCTTGGCCCATGTGAGTCGCTTATCCAGGTGCATACCAAGATACTTAACACAGTCGCTTTTTGGCAGCACTTCACCTCCTAAGTGCATTGGCGAGCATTCTTTTCGTCTCAAGGTGAAACTTATGTGTGTCGATTTTGTGGTACTAGATTTTATTCTCCATTTGTTCAGCCATTTATTTATTTTATTAAGTTGAACTTGGAGTTTTTCAGAGGCCCTTTCTGGATCGCTGTCACTAGCGAGGCAAGCCGTATCGTCTGCAAAGGTAGCTGTTTCCACTTCTTCAGTCTGGGGAGATCTGCTGTGTACAGTGTGTATAGCATTGGTCCTACCACTGAGCCCTGGGGTACTGACGCTTGGATGTCATATAGTTCAGATGTTTCTTCTTCATATTTTACTTGGAACTTTCTGTTGGTCAAGTACGATCTCATAATCATGTAATAAGAGTTGGGTAGCAGTGTTTTGAGCTTGTACAGCAGTCCCTTGTGCCAGACCCTGTCGAAGGCTTGCTGGACATCCAGGAATACTGCAGAGCAGTACTGTTTCTTTTCGAGCGACTGTCTGATTTTATGAACAACTCGATGCACTTGTTCTACGGTAGAATGTCCTGATCGAAATCCGAATTGGTGGTCGGGTACCAGTTTGTCTTTTTCTAGAAGAGGTTGGAGTCTGCTGAGATATAGCTTTTCGAACACCTTTGATAGGATCGGGGGAAGACTGATAGGTCTATATGAACTTAGTTCTGTTGGAGGTTTACCTGGTTTGGGTATCATAATTATCTGTGATACTTTCCACAGATCTGGAAAATATTGGATTCTGAATATTGCGTTAATTAGCATTGTTAAATACACAATTGCTTTTTTTGGCAGCTTTTTGAGTATTTCGGCAGTAATGAGATCAAATCCTGGAGCCTTTTTGTTTTCTAAGCGTAATATTGTTTTGTAAACTTCTTTTGGTGTTACAAGTTTTAGTGGGGGGCTTAGTTGTTGGTCGCTCGCCAGGAATGCGTCAATCTCACGTTCAAAATCGATGTCATCAGATTCGTTTGGCTTAAACACCTGACTTAAATGGTGGGCAAATAGTTCAGCTTTTTCTTTAGCTCCGCGGATCCATGGACCATTTGGTGGTGGACCATATATATTGTTAATAATAATAATAATAGCTCCTACACCGGTTTCGGTGACGGTGGCCGGTTTCATTGAAACCGGGCCAGCTATGCAGGAGTAATTTTATAGTGCCCAAGTGTGTGCGCAGTACATAAGAGCACTCTCTATTCCTTTACTCTCATAACTCAGTGGGATGGACGATCGACACGACTGGCGAGAGATCAGGCGCAGGACCGACTTTTTACATGCCCATCCGACGCATGGATCATCTTACTTGTCAGACAATCAGGTGATGAGCCTGCATTGTCCTATCCAAACTTGGAAATAACATGTGTCCAACGCGGGAATCGAACCCACGACCTCCGAGTCAAGAGCCGCTCTCTATACCACTAGACCACGGAGGCGTTTAATAATATTATCAAGTATCAACACTATCACATTATGTTATGGTTGTAAAATAATTTATAGCTTAAAACTTAAAATTGTATTTTACCGAATTCAAGCAAATATAAATAGCAAATATTCATTAATATGGTGCCATAAATAGAAACATAAAATCTGTTTATGAGTTTGCAATTATAAATATTATTGTTATCTTAATTAATTTGCATGTATTAAAGTGCAATTAATTTTCATTCATTCGTTTTGATTATATGGTTTTCAGTTTATTTTGCGTCGACAATGTTTTTGGTAAAGTTTTCGGCCCTATGTTTTCTCATCGTTCAAAGCAAAGCAGGTAATTAATTTAAATTATAGTAGCTCGGTAGGTCATTATTAAAAACAATATTTATCTAAAAATAAATTTTATTAATATTGCATAATTATTATTAGCAACAACGTAAAAACGTTTTTATTACCTACCTATATTTCAGTAAAAAATGTTTTTTTTGTTTAGTACCCCCAGAAGAATGTTTCGCTAACTTCAGATGGGATGATTGTGGACAATCACCAGAGCCAGTTATTTATTACTGGAAACCTGGGTCCAGGTGTGAAGTAGGTACGTGGCGCGGATGTCTACCAAACCCGAACATGTTTAAAAATGAGCACGAATGTTTAAAAACGTGCATATTTGATAATGATCTACTACAAGAATCCGTGGAAAACCAAACTGAAACCGTTACAGCAGCTTCTGATGAGACGCCTTTATATAATGACACAACCAGTTTCGAAGAGACGACGTTGCCATCCAATGTCACGGCGGCTGCTGACGAAACGTCGCTATCCAGTGTCACAATGGTTCCTGATGATTCCTCACAATCGACAGTGACGGTTGATGGTGAAACGTTGGCTCCCGACGTCGATAACGAGGCTTCTAAGGACAGTCAAGGTGCAAAGTCAAACGATACTACGATTCCCGATGATAAATTGCCTTCCAACGGAAGTTTACTTTCCAACGAGACAAACACACCAGCTTCAAACGATGCGTTCAAACCTGATGATCCCGCAGGGTCCAACAAAACCCCTGTTCAGGAGGATAAAGACGATGAACAAGAAAAAGATAACGATAAGCCTGTCGAAACACCTGCTTCGGCGCCGCAAGAAGAGGCACCTAATGAACAAGAAAAAGATGATGATAAGCCTGATGAAGAAGAGAAACCAGTGGGGCGTAGTCGATTAGCCAGCTTTTTAAAGGGAAAGTAAATTTTGTGAATTAAAATCTACATATTCATTTTTTTTATGCTATAATTTTTATACAAAGTTCATTTAATTGTAAAGTCAATGGAATGATGGAATGTAGGTATTCGTTATACGTTTATAGACCTTACAAGTTTCTCGGTTCAAAAGCGTGAGCAACGCCATAGGGTTACACTAGGAAAGTAATAAATTCGCAATAAATATTGTGCATTGTGTTCGAGATAGATTAATTTAGCCGTTCGACGCTATCGCACGCAGCAGTGCAAGATTTATGTATAAAGCGTATACGGCCATATTGAAAAATATATAAGGTGGGATGGCCGCTACGAAATAGGCCGCAGGATAGCGTGCGTGACGTACAATTTAACCGTGAGTTATTTATCTATGGTTCCCGTAACCATGCAAGCATTTTGAGAACAGAGTAATCCTTGCAAGTGCGCCACAGGCATTTGCACTTTTAGAACATCTTTGTATCTACTTAGTAGTTTATCTGAAAGTAATCTTTGCCATTGCCCATTTCCATTTATATTCTTTATAGAAATGCGGCATTACTTATCCCAACAACAAATATTATGTCTGTTCAGCACGGAAAGAAGAAAATTTATGACTAATCGAATACGGCAGAACGCGTAAAATCTTTTCGCCGCAAATCCCGATTCCCGACTCTATTATTTCGAATTCAACTCCTCACGGAGAGTACTGCTGACACGCTATTCTTCACTTTCGGCGAGTCCCTTTGATATATCGTTATTGTGTCATATGCTCCGGTTACTAGTTTACATCGATCCCTTAATATCAGAATATACTTTGGCCCCGGCGCTGGGAATTACGACTTTGCAGAGGTCAAAGTAAAATGGCATTCTTGTTAGCTGTATATGGAATTGAAGACATATTTCACGCGGCGAGAACTCCAGGGAGCGCGCGAGATGCGCTCAGTGGATATATAAACTTGTTAGTTTATAACATTGTCTTGATCAGGGAAGGTATGCGATAAAACTGTAGAGGAAATATCTTTACGCGTATCCTTTTTTATCTAGTTTTGCTTACGACATTTTTACATTTTATTTTATCATGGAAATAGATATTTTAACATGTAAAACAATGCTTGTTTATTGAGCAGGTGGCTCAACAAGCATTGTTTTACATTTCACAGGTCCCTTTACACATATTTTGTGACTATAATATGACTTGTTTGTTTTGAAATAATAATAATTGCCCGATCAAATTAAAAAAAAATGATTCGCTAAATTGTGTAAGTATTATGAATCGCTTCGCGTAAATTAAAAATTTATTTAATCGAACACATTAAATTTACAATATGAAATAGTGAACGCTACGTTGATCGGTATTAAACAACAAGATAATGTAAATCGGTGTCCGAAAATTTCCTAAAGCATTTGGAATTTCTGATCTAGTTTTATACTATCACAACCAAGTTACCGATAGTTAGAACAAAATTAAACCTACTGCAGGTGCTTTGTTTGATAAATTTGTGGGAGAGTTTCAACTCTACTTTGCTCAGTGTTGGGAGAGGCTCCGAGTATTTCTAATCAATAAACAGCAAGATATAAACTGAGGTTGTATTAAAATAATATTTTATATTAATTATTCCTCAATGTACAGAATGAAACAAAACTAAAAGAAACAGCGTTGAAAGAGTACATTTTTATGATTGTATGGGCAAGCGCGACAGCTTCATGTATTTGCCCTTAAAAAATTAATAAAAGTTACTCTTTCAGCGATGCCACTTTAATAGTGAATATAATAAAATACAGGGGACAAATGTACACCCTAAAATTATATCACTTTGTTTTGTTACACCCTATATTAAAAATAGATTTGTCAGAATGCGGTCAGTTAGTTCGGAGAACAACTGTTAGTACTTTTTTACCAACCCATCAATTTCCAATTATTGAATTCGCATACGTTACGGTTCCTCATACAAAAGATTTCAACAATTTGGGTGTCAAAGATGTTGTTAATAAAAAATTATGTACTATTAAAGAAATTGATTCATAGCTAGTTAGCGGCCCTAAGTAATTTTGTCGCGTTATATTAAACCAAGCCGATAGATCACGAGTTACCTTGAATTGAAAAAAAACTCGACCGAATGACTTGGGTCCGCCGTCTGCCTTTCATTCAATTTCTTTGGTGGTACTATCACAGAAGTTGATTCATATAGACAGATGGAGATGGCGGACCTACGTAATTTGGTCGCGTTATGTGAACCCATCCAACAGATAACAGCAGAATTAATGTAATCCGATCAAATGACCTATCCGTCCGTCCGTCCGTCCGTCAACTGCCTATTAATCAATTTCTTCGATGGTACATCTATACTTATTATAAAAAACAAAGTCGCTTTTTTTCCCTCATGTCCCTTTGTTCCCTTTAATCTTTAAAACTACGCAACGGATTTTGATGATTCTTTCAGTGTTAGATAGCCCATTTATCGAGGAAGGTTATAGGCTATATTTTATCACTAAGATTAATAGAAGCGAAGAAGTAGAGGAAAATGTGGGAAAAACGGGGAAAATCATTTGAAAGGGCTAACTTGAACGCGCTAATCTCAGGAACTACTGGTCCGATTTGAAAAATTATTTTAGTGTCAGATAGCCCATTTATTGAGGAAGGCTATAGGCTATATTTTATCACGCTAAGACTAATAGGAGAATGTGGAAAAAACAGGGGAAATTATTTGAAAGGGTTTATCTCGCGAACTACTGGAGCAATTTTTATATTATTTGGCACAGATAAGAAGTAGACCACATGAAGGATCGTGATAGGCTATCGATTTTAATAATTTTTTCAGTGGCTATATATTTTGTACCCGTGCGACGCCGGGGCGGATCGCTAGTAATTAATAAATTGTAAATTGTAATATAGTCGTGACTTTAGGAAGTGCTGGTTAATTAAAACTAATACACCCCAATTTAACGTTAGTAATGGTTGTACTGCAACGTGAGATAAGACGCATCTCTATCTTAATGCCGTGGAGTCTGCGGTTTCGTCAGCCGACGTCAGTGATACACATCAGTCATTATGTACAAAGGATTCACCAATTACCCCATATTGCAGTGTTTCGACTTCGTTTTGTAATTATGACTCGTATAGTTATAGGGCATATTGACAACAGATGTTTTTTTATTACTATAAAGCAATTTTTTTGTGAGTAGCTTCATTTTGCCAAGACGAACAACATTTTTATCTGCGAAAAATCTTGAAAGTGGTAGCTAACAGAGATAGAAATGATTTCATACTTTGATTTTATGGTCCTAAAATATAGATTGTTCGATTTGTAGGACAATGTTACTCTTAAATTATATAACTATTAACCTATCAATATACAAAAAATCTGCTGGTAATGGTTCCGTTTTAGGGTTCAGTAGTCAACCAAGTTTTGTTGATTACAGAACCCTATAACGGAACCCTAACGAGCAGATTTTTTGTATATTGATAGGTTATTAGTTATTAGATATATATAGTTTAAATTTTAAGAGTAACATTGTCCTACAAATAAAGCAGTCCATATTAAATGTTGTTCGTCTTATCAAAATGAAGCTACTCACAAAAAATTTGCTTGATAGTAAGCAAAAAAAAAATTGTTCTAGGGCTCCCGGATTGTCAGGCAAAGTAGAGCGTCGCCACGCGAATACGTACAATGTACATGGTGATGATCGTTCGGAAAAGTAACTTAGCAAAAACACCCAGCACTTTAAGTAGGTACATGGTGATGATCGATGGGAAAAGTGATGCAAGGCAAAATTACCCGAAAATTAGCACTACACAGTTCATACTACAAAAATTATTGGCATTCCTAGCACCATCAATCAAAAATATATAAGTAACCATTAATAAGTACTACATATTGTGATTGAGTAGTTTGCCCTACTGACTTTTCTTGAGTTAATAAGGACAATTTAAAACTTTTTTCAGATACAAACCAAACCTACTATTTGACGCTTTGAGACTAGATTGTATTATATCTAGATTGTAAATACATAGATGATATTTGCGGGAACTGTACATAAAAGCCTGTGTCTAAAAAATAGCCTGTATCCTTCCCAGTGGTCTACTCTATATTATCTGTGCCAAATAACATAAAAATCGGTCATATTAGTGAAATAAGCGTTTCAAATTATAATTTTTCCCGTTTTCTCCACATTTTCCAATGTTTCTTCGCGCGTATTGGTCGCAGCGTGATGTTATATTATAGCCTAAAGCCTTTCTCTTTATTCCTATACTTTATTTATATAAAATTTTAATTCGAACTAGTAGTTTCTGAGATTAGCGCGTTTAATGAAACAAATAAAGTCTTTAGCTTTAAATAATACATAATATACTAATATTATGTATTATTTAAAGCTAAATACATAATATTAGTATGTATTTAGCTTTAAATAACATCTATACTAATAGATGACAGCTATATCTACTTTACGTTGAAAGAAAATTATGTAGCGCAAAAACCTCATAAAATATTGTTTAATAGTGGGTTATCTATTCTTATAATGAAAATTTCTCCGAAATTCCAAACCTTCCGAGTCAAAACCTGCCGTTGTCACTTGTCAAGAACAATTCGCTAAACCTTCATTCGTTCACAGGTGTATTTAACTACCCCACTTTATTAATTTTGTCAGCACGTAACATAGTTCCAGTGTAAATAATTCGAAATCCACACATCCAAGTTCGCTCAGACTTTGTTAGGTAAATAGGATGACACTCATGTACATTGGCGTGTTTGCGCTCACGAGCGTTCACGAACATTTGTGTCAGAACAATCCGGTAGACATTAATGGGCGTTCGAATTGAATTTCTTGTTTTGGGTCGTTTGTCTCCTGTTTGCCGTCACGCTTTTGTCGATTTCGATAGAAATGTATCCGGCGACTGTGGGTAGATAATGCTTAATAGTTAATACGACTACATATCGCCGCTTTAAACTATTTGAGGTAGCGTCTAAATTGCTGTGAGCTGTCTATAGTGTTACTAAGTTAAAGATGTGCGTCTTTAACCTAGATTTCAGTGTTCAAATTATCCCATCCAATAGGGATGTTGAAAAAGTCAAAGATTAGCAAAGCTGAAATTTTGCAGGTGCTTATTTTTACCGTTATATTTTTATTTTATTTACTACTTTTTTTATATTATAACTGTGAAACTCGCGTCAGATTCTCGTGTTGATCGAAAAACCTTGGAAAAACCATAAGACGGTTGGAGAGTAGTGTTGTAACATCGAAATTGATTAATCGAACAATCGATTGTTATTTTTTTTTTTCGATTGTCGTTTTTTTTTAATCGATTGTAAGGGTTTCGATTAATTAAAAAAATCGATTTTTTAAAAATCGATTTTCATAAAAAATGGGTTAAAAATGTAATCGATTGTAAGGGTTTCGATTAAGTAATTAAAAAAAAACGACTTTTTAAAAATCGATTTTCATGAAAAATGGGTTAAAAAAATTTGTAAGGGTTTTGATTAATTAAAAAAAAATCGATATTCATAAAAAATGGGTTAAAAAAAATTGTAAGGGTTTTGATTAATTAAAAAAATCGATTTTTTTAAAAATCGATTTTCATAAAAAATGGGTTAAAAATTTAATCGATTGTAAGGGTTTCGATTAATTAAAAAAAACGAGTTTTTAATAATCGATTTTCATAAAAAATGGGTTAAAAAAATGCACAACGTTAATAATCAAGTTTTCACTTCTGCCGGCACTCTCGGAGTGCAACCCGTCTTTTTTTTTTAGGGTTCCGTACCCAAAGGGTAAAAACGGGACCCTATTACTAAAACTTCGATGTCTGTCCGTCTTTCCGTCTGTCCGTCTGTCCATCTGTCTGTCTGTCTGCCATTCTGTATGTCTTCAGGCTGTAACTCAAGAATGGTAATAGCTAGAGAGTTGAAATTTTCACAGATTATATTATATGTATTTCTGTTGCCGATATAACAACAAATAGTAAAAACAAAATAAATTAAATATTCAAGGGGGGCTCCCATACAACAAACGCGATTTTTCCTCCTTTTCGCTCTATATTACTACTCAGTTGAATTAACTCCGTACCTGGCTGCCATACTATACAGGGTGCAATTAAACCTTCCTGCCAAACTTTTTCCAGGACTTAGGTATTATTAGGAGAGTCTATTTAACAAAAAAAAAATGGGTGTTATTTTTTTTCAATTACATATTTTATCCCGTTTAAAATTGTTGCAGAGCGGTCACTCGCGGCGCGGGGGAATGACCGGGGGTGACGCGGGATGAGGCGTGCGTGCGGGGGCACGTCACGCGCGGCCGACTTATCGTGTCCATTAATTGTAGTGTTTTTTAGGATAACTTTCGGAAGCTATTTCTCAACATTTTAGTACTGACTACTGAGTGACTATAAAATAAAAATACGTGTATTTTTATTTTTAACAAGGATCAATGTATCAAAATTTGGCAGGAAGGTTTAATTGCACCCTGTATAATATATGGCCGCCAGGTACGGAGTTAACTCGACCGAGTTGTAGTATAAGCAACAGCTAGAGGATTGAAACAGTTATAAAGTACTCAGTTGTATTTTTAGTTGTATGATAATTGATAAATAATAATTTTTAAAAATATATTATTGTAAATAACTAGATGTCCCGGTGAACTTCGTGTCACTTATAAACCTTCCCTGGACTTTCACGATCATTTTAAGACTAAAATTTGCCAAATCGGTCCAGCCGTTATCGAGTTATAGCGTTAAGTAACACAATTGAAAATCCATTTTTATAAATATAGATAAATTTCATAAAATATAAAATATCTAAAGGGGCTTCAATTCAAAGACGAACATTCTGAAAAATATGGTAGTTAAAGTAAAATTAACCAGATAATTAATAATTGTAAGTATACCTATATAAAAATAATAAATAATACATACATTAAAAATACCCAAAATATTTAGATCTAAGTAGGTATATTGGTTCTTATGCGTAAAATATGTGGCTATTCGGTAACCGACAAAAACATTTTTTAAATTTATTAACAATTATAATTTTTTTAAATTTTAACTATCATCTAGTTAACTTTTAGTTCTTTGAATATGTTCTGCCTCTGGATTACGATTTTATTAAGCCTTACTTGTAGTTGACATGTGCGAAAATAGAGGGCGCTGAGAGTTGTCTACATCGCGCTATCGCTTACTCCTAAGTTATTTCTCAATTACACCTATTATTGTAGCATCTAATACTTTTCAAAAACAATATTTAAACCATTTTAATTTTTTAAAAGCGACGCTTATTTGAGCGTCGCCGATCGCGTCGTATAATTATATTAAAGTTTCAATTATCGCTATAGCTAGACAGAGACTTCTGAAATTTTCACGGATTTGTTCATTGTTTTCATTTTCACAGAACAACAAAATATGTCAAATACCAAAAACAAAATAAAGTTAATATTTAATGGAGACACTTCACATGGCTATTTGTATTTGCGTATTTGATGTATTCGCCAAACAATCACCATGTGTAGACGGTATGTTAGGCAAAGAATTTGCCTTATTTGCCTATTTGACAAAATATAATATTATGACCAATACCAAATACACGTATCCGTACCTTTGTCGGACGCACATCAAAAGAGTCAAATAGGCAAGTAAACAAAATCAAGTAAAAGTTTGGGTATTTGACGTCCATGTGTGAAAGGCCGTATTTGCCTTAATTTGCTTTGTGTATACGTCAATAATTTCGCCAAATGCAAAAAATAGTTAGCCAATAGCAAATACAAAATATAGCCATGCCTCCATAAGGGGGGCTCCCATACAACAAACGTGATTTTTTGGCCTTTTTGCTCGTAATCTTTAATGGCAACATGTAGACACTTGAAATTTTCACAAAATCCTGAGTTATATGACTGTGTACTTTAATATTTAAAAATAAAATTAAAATAAAATAAATATTTAAGGGCTCCCATACAAAAAAAACTATACTTATTTTTTCCCAACTTACACTCTATCACAGTACGGAACCCATCGTGCGCGAGCCCAACTCGCACTTGGTCGATTTTTTAAATAAATTTCTTAATATTTGTATACTATTAGATAACTTGTGTAATTTAAGGCAACTTTTTTTAAAACTACTTCCATAAACGCAATAACTAATAAGTATAGCAATCGCCAATCGAACAAAGTTCTCCCGCGATGCATACATTGAACTACTCTACGGTGATATCATAATTAATCGAGTAGCAATTTGTATGGAGCATTTGGAGCAGGTCTATTTTATGAGATTTTTGAATTGTTCTATCTTGGAAAGTTTTTTAACTAACACAGTAATTATTTCACCAAATTTCGGAAAGGACTTGGCTTTAATTACCATCAAGAAAAAAAAACACAGTTATCATGCCTATTGGCCCTAATCTGACATCTACCATTTTGGAACATTCAACAATAATTCTTTCAGTCGAAGAGTAATGGAAGTGTTAACATAAACCCAGCACGATATTTGTGTGATTAAATGAACATTTGAACAGTAAATAACGATCGCGACTGTACCAGATCAGATATGAGCATGGGCGGTACAGTCAGAAACAATTAATTACACTAAACAAATTAATTCAGTCGAGATATCTACAGTACAATCTACATCTCGGCCGGGAACAGCGTTTGTTACATTTTAATTAAGTTTTAATAAAGAAAATAATTAATTAACCCGTAACCCGTCTACAGCATTGGACCGTATTGGATAACACCCGGCCCGCTTTGCGATTCCAACCCCTATTCCCTGAATATTAGGAACCATCATGAACACTCACTACTTAGATTTGTTTATTTGCTAAGGAGAAATTTTGATTTGTATTCTAATATCGCTTTCATTATTTACTGTAGCTCGAATGATATTTGATATCGTTTAGTGATTAATTTGTGATTTATTATACTTTTACGGATATCGTAAATTAAGATAAATCAATCGAGTATAAAATTGATTTTATCCCATCAACTCCCAAGCGGCACCCGGGTGCCGCATTACAATTGAAAATCTATAGTGTCTGGAATTCCCACGATCGAGGTATTACGATAAAAACTAAATAAAATAATAAAGCCCAAATAGTAAGTCCAGTTTTTTTACCAAATTTTAACCAATGAAGTTATAACTAATTCGACCATCTAAATAGAACATTATTGACTTGATAAGTATTTACAGTAAAAGCGTACCTTCTATTCACCTTAAGCATTGAAAAAGAATATCGCACTAAAAGCATCTATTGTTAGTGTAAAGTGTAAACTGTGACGCTAATATGGACCAGTTCGATGGCATATAGAAAGCTCTTAAAGATGCCACTGGAGCCAATCTCTTCGGGCAAACAGTCCCTTGTTTACCGGCTTACATGTGTTCGGAGCTTTTAAGAGATACAATATCCAACGAGAACGTAAAACTGTTGGTTTAATGCAGCTTTTAATGCTTTTTCGAGCTTGCGAGCTTCCGTTTTCCTTGACCGTTATTTTAATGAAGACGAAAAATTCGTTTATTGTTTTTCCTTAAGGGTGTGTTTAGACGTGCGTGTTTCCCAAACGCTACATCAAAAAAAAACAGAAAACGCACACACGACGTAAATGTCAATGGTGCGTTTACTGAAAATAATTACGGCGCGTTTTCTGCTGTACTGTTTGTGAGACGCACGAGATAAAATCGTGCCCGCAGAAAATGCGCACGTTTGAACGCGCCCTTAGAAGTTACATTTTTTCGAAGGGAAGCCCTAGAATGTTTGCAAGAATTAGGATGAAGATCTTCAAAATGTTGTAGGATAAGAAATGCCGATTATAAAAAGAGTTGGAGTTACAGGAACTCCAACCCTAATAATATGACGCCTCAAAGTAGGTTAAGACGTAATTTAAAATTTCAGCTTTCGCGTGTATACCGACGTACTTAAAAAACTTCAATCCGTTACTAGACTCAATGTCCACTGTGATGACTGCTTGGTTTCGAAACTACAACTATTTACGACGCCATAAAATATTATTTTCGATATTGATTTCAATGATAGACATTAACCATCCTACATACACCTTTATAAATTACAAAGTATATATAGATGTATATTAAGAGGTGTACTAACACTTATAATAATAAATGCATACAATTGCAATTCCAAGAATCTCCGATCGAAGGATTAAAAAAGTAGATTGTTTACGCTTTCTACACAGTATAGTATGTAGTAAGATCACTATAAGAACCCTATTGGTAGTGGCTCTCAAACTTCAGCATGAACGAGATTAAGTCTAACAATCCATACTAATATTATAAATACGAACGTGTGTCTGCACGGCCAAACCACTCAGCCGATTTTGCTGAAATTTGGTATGGAGATAATTATTTTGAGTCCCGGGAAAGGGCAGAGGATAATATTTATCCCGCGCGATAAACAAATTTTGGCTCAACGGAGTTGCGACCTTCAACTAGATCTAGACAGACAAAACTTATCTATATGCGACAGTGCCTACTTTGTAACCTATGATGACTATGTTAAATGACAAGTCTGCAATCCCAAGCTGCTGAATTTTAAATCCTGTACTTTAATTAATAATATTATCTTTGAAAAGGCGGCTCTCTGTAAATTTGATTTGCTGATTCCGTTTACATTTTGATTCTCATGATTTGCTCAATCCTAATTGTAGGTAGTATAAAAAATAGAGCAAATACTCGAAGACCTGACTTTAGCATAAATGAAGAGGAAACGTCGCCGTCTTTTGTCAATTTTGTAAATTGTCGTCTATATCTATAATTTCTTTCGTTTACTAAAGGGGCGTTGAGATAATCCAGGCAACTTCGTAACATAGCAGTTAGATTTAATTATTAATTATTTAAATTAAGTTGAGATTTTTACATAAAATTCATACACTATCCGTCAAACTTTTCATTGAATTAAAATTTAAGTATCCAACAAATGTGATTAAATGTCTCTGAGTGCAGCCGTTAGACGCATAATTCCTATCTCAAATACATCTATTTTTCGACTAATACAGTCAATTTAATTATCAATCAATTAAATTGACTTAATTTCAAAATATATCAATTAAATTGACAAAAGAACACGTAATTTCAATTTTAAAGTGGTTGTAAAAGTATCCAACTGTTCACGTGTATATTAATACGAACATAATATATATCTATAATAATATATATATACATATATTATATATATATATATATATATATATATATATATATATATATATATATATATATATATATATATATATATATATATATATATATATATATATATATATATATATATATATATATATATATATATATATATATATATATATATATATATATATATATATATATATATATATATATATATATATTCAACAGTCCAATATATCTATGGACGCTTCACACCACGTCAGTCTGGCCCCATTGGTAAGTACCTGAAGGACTTGTGTTACAGGTACCAGACAACGGAAATATATTTAATATTTAATACTTTTAAACTATACATATATTTAAGATTTTTATTATATGATACACATATTTAATACACATCCATGACCCAGGAACTTTATAAACTTTTTGTTCCGTCGGCGGAGCTCGAACCCGCGACCTCCGGCTTGAGCTACCAACGCGCTCACCACTGCGCCACGGAGCTCGTAATGAAGGTAAATAGGCGTAAAACAAACCCAAAACGAACGCGACGTACCGAATACCGAAGGCGTTAAGATGAGAGATAGCGTATGAGTTGTGCGGTCTGTATGAGATATCGTATTTCATCTTGACTCTACCACAGTTGATCGTCTATGTAGTAGATCATCTTTATACGAGAGTCTAGACCGAATTCAGCGTATGCAAAAAACAAGCGTAATTTTCAGATGTTATGTAAATTTCCTTACGAGAAGTGAGAGCAGCCGCGAAGAGCGTTAACGATTAATAACAAAGTGATAAGTTTTCGAATCCGAGTCGAAAGGGGCTTGTGAATTAACTCCGAAAACAACTACTGAGACCGGAAGAAAGCTTAAGCTAAAGCGCATTATCACAGCGCGCAAGTATATTATATTATTATTTATTAATCATAATCATAATCATATTTTATTTGCAAAGAATGTTGTTTACAAAGATCTTATAGTAAGTTATATTATACAGTATCAAACATTCTGCTTTAGAAGCATGCAAAATTTAAAACATAATATTATAAATATTATTTAGTTGTTACATATACAGTGATTTTACATTATAAATTTTCTATATTTGCCATAGTTAGAAGATAGCCACACGTTAATTAATAACAATAAAAAAATGCCTTTACTATCCAGAGAAAAAAAAACTATAACGACTAATATCAATGTCAATCAAAAACAGAAAAAACTAATTGTCAAATAATTTAATTTGGTCGCCATGACATGACTTGACTTTATTTTATAATGTTTATATCATGTCTCAGTGATGCAAGGGGAAAATTCAAGAAGACTGCTTTACTCTACTATATGCTATCTACATTGTGGCTCTACCGAGATCGTGAGGTGAGCTCATCGTATTTGTTAGCTCGTAACTTTAACAGCCACTTAATGTCAACTACTGGTCGGGGGGAGGCAACTTTTAATTCGGATTTTTAGAACATAATATAAGATTTCAATAGTTTTATAAATAGTTTAGACAGGACCACCTTAATTAATAATTAATGAGACACTAAGGGTTCCGTACCATTAACGAGCGAAAGTTTTTGAAAAAATGTGTTATTTGTAGGGCAGCCCCCTTAAATATTTACTTTATTTTAATGTTATTATGAAATTGAAATATAACTATGTAAACACACCGGCAAAATTAGAGGAACATGACAAAATTTTCAATTTTTTTGAAAATTGTTCACTGTTTTTTATATATTTATTTATTTATTTAATAATTGATTATTAAAAAATATATTTTATATAAATTTAGGGCATAAAAACGTGAAAAATAGAAAATAATCAGCAAAAATCAAAAATTAAGAAAATCTTTGAAATTTCAGTAGTAAGTTTTTAAGTTAAATTCTCCATTTTTATTAAAGAAATGCCATGTTAAAAGCGTGTAATGCCTTCTATGGATCTCAAGAGGCTCTGGATACGCCATCCCATGCTTGCATTTTAATTGTCAATCATTTCCTGTGGGATAATCTCCTACTCCTCCAGTAGCGCCAACTCGAGCTCCTGGACACATTTTGGAGCTGGAGTTTTAACTCGTACCGTTCACCCATTGATGTGCCACACGTCTTCAGTCGGATCCACATCCGTAGGCCACGCTGGCCTCTTCACCTGGGCTACGGCAGCATCGTTTAGGTAATAATGCCCGATTTTCTTACACTATGGACGCACATAAAATTGAAATTACTACCTAAAACTGTGTAAAAGGCACACCATGCAGTTCCAGGATGTCTGTGCTTTAGCCCTGTACTGTCAAAGTACCATCGTCAATAATCATCAGCTCCATGCGGGCTCCAAATCATATGCCACTCCAAACCATTACGAAGCCTGCATCATAGGCCACTGTTTCCGTTAAGTGTGATGGCCTGTAGCTTTCTTTGCGATTTATCACCATTCTTTATCGCCTGTCAACAAAATTTACACAGAATTTGCTCCCATCACTGTACAGCACAAGATTTCACTCACTTGTCTAATTTTGATGTTCACGCGCAAATCTTAGCCTGGCTCTTCGGTGTCCTGTCTCAAGTTTTGGTACCCTTGCAGTTTTTGAGTTTAATTTAACTTCTTTGAGTCTTCTTCTTACTGTCCAATCACTTATACGTACATCTCGGACCTGTTCCGACAGGTTTCGTGTCTGCATAGCAGTTTGAGGTCGATTTCTTAAGGTTTGTTTCCTTACAAAATGGTCATCCTGAACCATTGTCACCCGATATCTGCCTTGTTCTCGTCTCCGAACGTAAGATCCAGTCTCTCTGAAGCGTTGAAAGTTACGATGGACCACGGAAGCCGACACACCTAAGGCCTGACTGACCGAACCTGTGTGACCTTTCTCTATCGTGGTTACAGCTCTAGCTGTCGCAGATGCTGGGAAATCACTAATTTTGTATCTAAGCAATGTGTTCTTCTAAAAACCAAACAATCAAATGAGCTGAGCATACCTAGCACCCCGCTAAAACGCCATTCTTATCAGGAATACTTACAACGTCAATCATCGAAAAACACTTATTAGGGCATAATTGCTATAAAAACCTGTCAACTTGCCAGTTTTATTCAATATTTGACCCTTTTTACCTATGTTCCGCTAATTTTGCCAGTGTGTGTATGTTGGGAGTATTTCAAGTGCCTACTTGTTGCCATTATTTATTGCGATCAAAAGAAGCTAAAAAAACGTTTATTGTATGGGACCCCCTCTTAAATATATATTTTTTTGTTTTTAGTATTTGTTGTTATAGCGGCAACATAAATAAACAATCTGTGAAAATTTCAGAACTCTAGGCTAGCTATAGCCGTTATTGAGATACAGCCTGGAGACAGACAGACTGACGGACAGAAGGACAGACATCGAAGTCTCAGTAATAGGGTCCCGTTTTTACCCCTTGGGTACGGAACCCTAAAAATTAAATAACAGCTTAGTTATTAGTTATATCGATACGTAGCACATTTTTTTTATTTGTGGCCGGTTTCCGAGTCTAACGCAGAAGGTATAAGTTCCTTTAAAAACCTTAGAAACTAGGCGTAATAACTCTTAAATAGTATGTGTATGTAATTATTTCATTTCGCAACAAGAGAATAAGAAAAACTTAAACTAGCACATCCACATGTAGTTATGTCCCAAATGAAATAAGTTTTGTTCATAATTAAATTGCGAATGTCGAGTTAGATAATACGATATCCTTGTCAGAACCATAACTGAAGACAAACCCAACAATTCACCAACTTAGCAAAATACATGCAAGTTGGGCTTTCAAAGGCAGATCTAGTCTTGGGACCTACGATTCAAACTTTAGCTTCGCAGATTGGGTGGTGTGGTGCGCCACGACGAATCGAACGTTTACTACAGCGGAAAATGTTTAGATTTTAATTATATTATATTTAGATAAGATATTATGTCTACCCTTACCCTTATAGTCAGGGAGTCAACCAAGTTTTGTTGATTACAGAACCCTAAAACGGAACCCTAACCAGCTGATTTTTTGTATATTGGTAGGTTAACAGTTATATAATTTAAGAGTAACATTGTCCTACAAATAGAACAATCCATATAATATTTTAGGACCATCAAATCAAAGTATGAAATCCTTTCTATCTCTGTTAGCTACCACTTTCAAGATTTTTCGCACATAAAAAGTTGTTCGTCTTATCAAAATGAAGCTACTCACAAAAATTAGCTTGACAGTAATAAAAAAAATGTTCTAGGGCTCCCTTACCCGTACCCTTCAGTGTTCGTCGAAGTGTAAAAAGAAAAGAGTCATATTCTTCCGTAGCTAGATAGAAGGGTGTTATAAGTTAGACATATCTGTCTGTCTGTAAATAAGTCTGTTTGTGGCATCGTAGCATCCAAACGGATCGATTTTCATCTTGTTTATTTTTGAAAACTAATACAATCAATATTGTTCTTAGTAATAATTCATCATTAACTGCATTTCTTTTTAATTTCTTATATTTTTTCTAATATGAAAGTAACACTACTAGCATTTGCATCCATTGTGGATGCTTGAATTTGATGAACCACTTCTCAAATACTATAGTGCCTCAAGTTCAGGGAATGTCTTCGTTTCACTTAGTCTCGAAACGGAACATAATTATTCGATCTGTACAGATAGATAGATATTTTATACGTAGTGACTATTGTTATTTAGATCTATCAGAATATAGAACCCCGAAGTGTCTAAAAATCGTATGTATTTTACAGGGTGTACCAAAACTAAGTGATAATACTTTAGGGTGTGTGCGTGTCCCTCGTAGAGAGCTCACTGTGTAAGTTGCAGCGCTGAAAGACCAATTTTTTTTTTCACTTTTGTATGGGAAAGGGACCGAGCGTCACGAGTTTCCCCTAGATATAAAAGTGAATTTTTTTATGCCTTTCAGCACTGCAACTTTCACAGTTATCTCTCTACAAGGAACACATACACACCCTAAAGTATTATCACTTAGTTTAGTTACACCCTGTATATAGCACAACTCAATAAAAAAGTTAGTCAAAACTGCAGCATTGCAGACGTTCAAAGGCTTTCTTAAGCTAACAGTATAATTATTGTGAAGGCGACGCGGAGCGCTCCGGCAACAATCCGGATACAAACTCCGCCAGTTCCCTAACTATCTCAGAGTTGGGAGCGTCGAATGCGTTTGTGCTGTTTATACTCAGACATCTTCATACCCGAAATATAGACAGACAATTAAAGACATGAGTGGAAGAAGTGGGTAACTAACATTTAACAACAAAAGAGCAATTACTATTTTTTTCTCTATAATTTTAACGAACATTATAACTTTCCTACATCGTCATCTGACGATGTAGGAAAGTTATAATGTTCGTATCAATAAAAAAATGTGGATTCTATTTATATTAGCTAGATAACTAATATGTATAGTACATGGAATCCACATTTTTTGATTTCAAATAATTTTCCGGGTCCTATAAAGCATCCATAATTGTAAAAAACTTGAGTTTTCAAAAAACTACCTACTTCATCCACTCATGACTTTAATTCGAGGTTTATTATTTAGTATTGTCTTTGTTCTTTAGTTGCTTTTTCCGCGTTAAAGCACAGAATCCGAAAGAAACCACACATTTTGCCACAAATATTAGCCTCTGCCTTTAAACTTGGTGATCTGCTACTTTCAGAGGAACGAGTTGTTATTCCTTGCAATAAATTATTTCTTGTCTCTCTCTTTAAAAAAGTCATTGTATCGTGATAGATGTTCAGTAAAAGTAAAGCGGTACCTTCTAATTAGAAGCTACTTTTAAAAGGCAAGTCCTTCAGCTCATATCACATTCTCATCAATCTCATCCCAAGTATTCCATTAATTCCCAACTAATATACGTGGGAGAGCCATGCTTCGGCACGAATAGGCCGGCTTGACCGGAGAAATACCACGTTCTGACAGAAAACCGGCGTGAAACAGCGCTTGCGCTGTGGTTCGCCGAGTGAGTAAGTTTACCGGAGGCCCAATCCCCTACCCTATTCCCTTCCCTACCCTTCCCTATTCCCTTCCCTTCCCTTCCCTACCCTCCCCTATTACCCTGTTCCCTCTTAAAAGGCCGGCAACGCACTTGCAGCTCTTCTGATGCTGCGAGTGTCCATGGGCGACGGAAGTTGCTTTCCATCAGGTGACCCGTTTGCTCGTTTGCCCCCTTATTTCATAAAAAAAAACTAAACCAACGCGCATGCATGCCTCGGAAAATTAATTATTCATTTTTCTTTTCATGAATCTTAATTACATTTACAGATGGGTTTTTTCGTTTTTCCTGCTATTCTTTCCTGTCCCATGGAGGTGGATACGGGTAATTTTTACCGGTTATTATTTTAGAGAACAATGGCCGGCCGCGGCGAGGTAATAGCAGGTTCGCCGAGACTGCTAAATAGTTATCTTAAGCCCGGAGCCCCGACCGAGTGTTAGGACTTTAGGAGCAGGGCTGAAATAATAAAAGTTCATACTTTGTTATTATAATATTTTTATAGAATCTACGCCTCACCGTAAGCTTTATTAAATAACCGACTTCAAAAAGGGAAGGTTTTACGTTCGGCTGTGGATTTTTTTTTAATTTTTCCTATTATATAAAACTAAATTTGATAATTGTGGATTCATAAAATAAATGTTTGTAAAACTCTAGGAATGCCTGACGAGAATTTATTCTGTATATCAGTAAATGCAGAAAAATCAAAAAAGTCTTCACGATTATAAATGGACAACCCTATTAAGCACGAATAAAAGCGCATAATCCATAACAAAAATAAAACCTCGGTGCTATCTGTTCATAAATTGTACCTCCCGGTAATTGTTGCGCACCTCTGGCCCGGCTACTTCCCGCTCCCATTGTTGGCGAGCCCCGTCTTACTATCAGGGGTCACGATGCGCTCATTGAATATTTACGAACAAACGAACATTACTTATCGATTGTGGTCGTATTCAACTATTGAGCAATTATTCGGTATTAAAGCTTTAATAACCATTGTGTGCTTTATATGGCTGCTTGATAATAATATAACGGTTTTTGACGATGGTTTGATAAATTAATACTATTTTTGTCGAATATGCTTCTGACCAAAAGTGCGCTTGTAATTCATCATAATTTGCCGTGGACGATTCTTTGTTCGCCTTCATAGGACGTACAAAGTCAATAGAGTCGATATGAATAATTTCGAACCCCTGGAACCCTAGAAGCCCAATCTACGTCGTTTCGACGTATACTCCGACGAAAATTTGCTCTTTCTTTCTCGCGCAAGATCGGATCGTTGCAGACTCCCGAACCAACTCAGCAGCCGCCGAGACGAAACATGGGACGGTTGTGTCACTTCGGTAAGTGTCGTCATTTTGTTGTTACACACATGTTGCACGTCGATTCGACGTATGTTTGGGCTTTTTGTAACTTTTGGTAATAGCTTTGATGATTTATTTTTCTGATTTTTATTTAATTATATTTTGTTTTGAGTGGTTTTTCATTCGATATTCACTTTTTAGATCGAAACATACCATGACGTCCAGTCGGCAGCTCAATCAAGTTGAAATTGCTGCTATTTTGGCAAATGAAGATGATGTTTTGGCACTTGATACAGAATCTGAAGATAAAGATTGTGTTACTCATGACGATGTCATGGGTGACGTAGATGATGAAGTGGTGGACTACGTTGAAAATACAAGTCCAGAAAATGGACCAGAAAACCTACAGAATCCTGCATCTTTTCCGGAATTAGTTTAGTTCTAATAGGAAAACTAATAGGTGGCCAATGGCGGTCTTCTATGATATTTTAAACATGGCTTTTGTGAATTCCTATATTATATATTGTCGTTATAAAGGAAACCAAAGAGAAAAACCAGTTAGTCATAAAGAATTTATGAAGATATTGAGCACACAGTTGACGGAACCGTGGATGGCAAAACGTTTCGAGACACCTACTTTGCAGAAGAATTTGCGACAAAATATAACTAATATTATAAAACCTGCACCATAGACAACACCAGGGACATCATGAGATGAGTCTGAACCAAAGAAACGACAGTATTGTGGGTTTTGTTCCCATAAAAAAAGGCGGATGACCAAATCGCAGTGCTCGAAATGCAAAAAAGCGGTTTTCGGAGAACATAATATTAACATTTGTGAAGACTGTATTTAAAGACTGAATAACATAGATTTTCTTATTTAATATTGATAAAAGTTGATTCAATTTTTAGGAGATACATTTACAAAGTTGATTTATAAAGAAATTTTTGTATTATAAAAAAAACCTGAGAGGATCTCATTATTGTTATTTTTTTTTTGTTCTTTTGTCTATTGTAGTATTAAAGTATTAATAAAAATTATATGTTTTTAAAATTGCATTTTTTCATTTCATTACAACATACTTTAAATAAATACTTTAAAAAATCTGCATATTCTAAAATAAAAAGGTGAAATCGAGTGACTTAACTATATACACGTCGTTGTGACGTATGATTGGGCTTTATATCAGGAAAAATATGTTTGGGCTTCTAGGGTTAAGAGTTAGAGCGAGGCCATATTTCCGTTCCGTTGCGACTTGCGGTGCAGCGTTGCGCCGTGCCGCACCGTGGCGTCGGTGCTGGCAAGTGTCAACGTTTTGCATTGTAACCAGATTTTGCCTGCGGCTTCGCTCGCGTTAAGAAGTATTATTATATACAATCTCTCAAGGGTGGAATTTATCAAAATCCTTTTTTGCGGATGCCTACGTCATAACATTTACCGGCATGCCAAATTTCAGCCCGATTCGTCCAGCGGTTTGGGCTTTGCGTGCATAGATCACTATGTCAATCAGTCATAAACCTTTGAGATATATATTATGTTTAACGATCTTTTGCCTGCGGCTTCGCTCGCGTTAAGAAGTATTATTATATACAATCTCTCAAGGGTGGAATTTATCAAAATCCTTTCTACCTGCATGCCAAATTTCAGCCCGATTTGTCCAGTGGTTTGGGCTGTGCGTTGACTTATTGGACTATGTCAGTCAGTCAGTCACCTTTGAGTTATATATATTTAGATTCATAGGTTGATTATCTTACGACAGCTATGCAACAGGCGAACAGGTGTTTGACAGCAGATATTGTGCAACATCTGTCGAAAAATTATGCAACGCAGCCTGCCGTTACGCAACGCACCGCAAGGGTGCAATGTGTCTTCGCTCTAATGGCGCATTTTCACTGGTCGATTGCGGTCGATGCACACCGCATGCGGGGTGCGGGAGATTTCTGAAACGCATGCCACGACCAATGACAATGCGCCATTAGTTGTCAATTAGTTGTCATAGACTCCCCGCATGCTGTATACCGTACGAGTTAACGACTAATGAAAATGCGCCCTTAGGCTATACTCGACTGCGTCCTCAACCAAACCTAATTTTGCCTCGCGATTCGCTATTTCCTTCTGTCGGAGTGCTTATTTCGACAGTCTCCCGATGACTTTCCACTGCACAAAATTGAGTTGTTTCGATTGTCTCGTTGGAAAACTTAATTTTGTAAAGATTTGAACAAATAGTCCCCTAACTGCGCGACGTAAATGAAGTTAACCTGAAATAGTGTTTGATATTTCTGCGCGGGGCTGGTATCAAGTTAAAATATCAAATTGCGTTTGCTCTATTTATTTATGTGTTCAAATTACGAAGCTTGGGAATTTTGGGCAGAATATTTCGATTTATGCTGGAGATTTCTAATTTTACATGTTGTATGGAAATATACTTTCTGTGAAATGCGTGCTGCCGTGGTATGAATAAATTGTCATTAGTTATTACTCATTACTTATCTGAAACACGTTTATAATATTATGCAAGTTTGGTTCCTGTATAATAGGAAAAAAAGCATATAGGAAAGGAAAGGCTAATAAATTATTTGGCATTGATTGGCTACAATTAACAATGCTCGTAAATCCCACACCAGAAGTGCATTGTCCTTAATGCTACGTTATATAAATATTTTAGTAAGCTAATGCCCTATCACGTTGATAGCCAATTTAAGGGCGAAATAAACTGTTTCAGCTAACATTTCACGCTATCCAATTATCTCCTCTCCTGTTCGCTCTAATGAGAGTTGCACCACTATCATTTGTTATTCCACGTACACTGCCGCTTTCGTTACACCAGTAACATTTTATTACTCAATAAACGAAGCGATGTGCTAAAAGTTAAGCTTATCTTCCACACCTAATGCCGTGCGCGAAATACTCATTGTATGCATATTCCGTGCGATGTTATCTTTTGCTATTACCGTAGCTATTCCAGAACCTGGAGGCTGATTCTCGTACCTGGAATGTCGCTTCGATCGCAGGTTAGTAAGACAGCTTATGACTGAATCGATATTAAGTACATGAATCGGACCCCTACAATTTTCCTGTGCGGCAACCAATAAACGCTTGCTGCACCTACTAAAACCGCGCGACAAGCTTACGAATCCGTGTCGAGCGACAGTTTTTGATAGCCCTGTTTTTGTTGTTGTCACATCACGTTGATGATAAAACGCTGACTTATTTGCATAGACATGAAAATGCGCGCAAGCGAGACAGCTTAATCGGGCAATATTCGACTTACGAGAATCGGGCATCTGATCCATTCTTCCGCGCGAAAGTTGGGGTTATAGGTGCGAATAGTTTTAGGGAAGTAATTTAGATACAATGTTTGGTTTTCAATGATTTATTTGATTAGTTCGTAATGACTGCTATTATCCGAGCTCGGTGTTGTTTGTAGTTTTGAGATGTTTTAATTTACATCCTTTACAACTTTGAAAGTGGGTTAAATTGTGAGGATTCGAATCTTTTTTTTTTTTGGTCGTTTCAAGCGCTCACTTCCATGCGCGGTCCAATGGGGACTTAGACCTTAGACCCCTCGAAAATGTAGCTAATTATTTATTAGCAATTAAGTATTTTATTTCAACATAGGTATTGCGGCTATAACTATTCGTGACCCCCACAAAATCTAGTGTGGACCCTCCAAATTTCAGCCTGGGACTACGCCTATTCCTTATTTAAAATACCTGATGGAACAGGAGAAAAACAGGCATATCTAAGAGGTGCAGTTGTAATATTAAAATGAATTAATATGCTAACGACGAGGTGAGGCGACGACGGGCGAGACGGGCCCGACGGGATTAAGACCGGCGTCACACTTTGAATTAAATAGCTGGGGGAAATGGGTTTTCGACGATTTTTGTGATTTTACAGCGTACGTAATTTCAGATTCTGAAAATATAATTATTATGAATAAATTGTTATTTATCACACGATTGATGGAAGACGGAATATTGTGTATACCACCTATGTTCTGTCTGCCTTTCTGTTTGTATGTCTGTTTGTTACCTTTTCACGGTTATACCGAATTCGTTGGAATTTGGTATAGATATATTTTGAGTCCTGGGAGAGGATATAGGCTTTTTTCTGAAAAACGGCTAACGGCTAATCGATTTGACGCAACGGAGTTACAGGCGCCAACTTAATCTGTAGTAGACTACATAATACTACATACTGACAGCTCTTAGGTACTAGGTAGTATTTTATGTGATAAATGATACAAACTCTATGTACTAAGTAGTATAAAACTATGTATTTTCGAAATATTATAATATTCACTCAATCTTGAAACATATTACAGTTGGACACGGATCTCCTAAAATCTGATAGCGATATGTTCTGATGTATATCACTATAATATTATAGCGATGGAGTTAGAGTATTATACATTATTTCCTAGGTTACCTCATCACGCGTAAACTGGTAGACTAACTTTGACGAACTTTGGTACTGTAGATAAAATGTTGACCAGGGGGATTGGGGAAGTTCCTGTGAAATTGTAATTTTCTCGTGCGAGGTCGCAAGGAACAGACACCAGCTGTAACTATTATTATATTTATTTTCCTTGCCTAGATAAAATACCTAGATAAAAAATAATAAATAGTTAAGATACCTAGATAAAAAATAAATAATAATATAATCTTATGTTAATACCTATACTTCGTTACCGATCAGGTCGATATCAATAAAGTGTACTCATTTTGTTTTCTGAAACTATACCAATTTTTATACGCTTTTTATTAGCTTCACCTGTATGTTTGTTTGTAACCGACTTTTTTGGGCGTGATTTTGACCCACTTTTAACGGCCAGATTTCGTTCAAACTTTGTAGATTTATCGAGGACCGATGACAATACACTAATTTGATATAATTATTCCATTTTTCACTTTGTATGTTTGTATGTTTGTTTGTAACCGACTTCTTTGGGTGCGATTTTGACCCACTTTAAACGGCCAGATTTCGTCAAACTTTGTAGATTTATCGAGGACCGATGACAATACACTAATTTGATAAAATAAAGCATTTTTCAATTATGTTAATAATGTTAGTTTGGTTTTCTATAAAAAGCGTGTTTTTAGTTTTTTTAACTATCATTTATTATTACTATTACATATGTTGAAGTTTTAGTGTAGTTGTTCAACAACTCTACATACGAATAGATGATCTCGCTGAACTACAAACAATTTACCAAGTGGCTCCATTCACGGTAAAAATCAGGAAAGTTTTATGTAAACTGAATTCCGAACTCTGTCTTACGTGAATCCTCGAATTGTTCGCTATAAGGTAGCCTATTTTATCATTTTGTATTAGGCAGCTACCTAAAAAAACTAACAAAAAGGATGTTTAATAAAAATCTCGGGCCTTTTATGGCAGGTAACTTCGCAATGACGCAGCAGTCTAAGAAAGTATAGAGCACCTTCTGGTACGTCATATTTTGTTTGTTTACTTCCCCTAAAGCATTTATTTTTATTAAATGGATTTTGCACGTTGCAATTTGCAGTTGGATTCTAAAGGATTCATAGTATCTTACTACCTAATTGCGTTAAGATCGGAAAAGGTGATTGATCGTGAAGAGGTAACAAACAAACACTAAAGCATTTAGAACATTAATGAGTATTTTAAGTATAGATTAATCCTTTATGGATGTAATATATCCTTTTAAAAGTGGAAAACGGGTACGAGAAAAAAGGTTAGACATTTTGTTTCACAACCTCTTTACTCGAGCACAATACACTCGGCAGTACTGTATCACAACTCCATTGTTTCTCTATAAAATTAGGGCCGTGGGCTTTTTAAGGTCGAAGTTGCCTCTTTATTTAAATTTATAAAACCTATTTCGCTTAGCAGTCGCTTGATTTATTTTACGAGGTCGGATATAATTATAATGTGAGGTCGTGTTGCCGGGAGCTTTTTGTACTTAACTGTATCACATTATGTTTTCCCCTGAAAAAACGTGGCAAGTACATTTATTCGCTTCTGCGTAGCAAGCTTATTATAATATCGTATTAGTGTTATACAGTAACGTAATCTTAATAATATTTATTCGTTTTAGGAGTCTTAGTGGTAAGCCTAAACGCTACACCTCTATAAACAGATCTAAAACATTCGTAACATATCTCAATATTATCATTCGGTAGCGCCCAACTTTCAGCTTAAAGGCTTCGCAGCGTCTTTCATCTTCGCAATAAACATAAAACCTACAATTGAAATAATAAACACGCCTTGGGAAGCGCATTTGTTTGAACAAAAGTCCATCATTTCCATAACTTACGTCTGCCGAGTGAATTTTTGCAAAACATTATGGTAATACACATCTCGTATGTATTCGAAGATATTCAGGTTACATTTACATGGTGAATGGATTTCGTGTGGTAAACATTCAGCCATTTGTACATCTTGAGCCTCGCTGAGGTGGATTTTACTGAAATTTATGGGGTGGCAATGATTTGTGGACCGGTGCTTAGTGTTGGCGACAGTTTATCTCACTTTAGATTGAGCTTGTTAATGATTTCTTAGATTTGCGCGAATACAGTTCGTAGTTGAGAGCTTCTTATTCCCGACTTTTTGGGACCACAACCGACGCTCCAGTAAAAAACCGTTAGTGCTCGAAACTTTGAGCTTATTGAGTCAAAGAGATTGTGTTTTATACATGTGAGATACGACGTGTCTAAGAGTTGATTTTCAATATAGATTAGTTTCATATTTAGATATCGAGGACATTGTCCAGATGAAAGAAGATAGTGATTCTACTCGATACTGTTAAGTGCCATTTCATGAATTTAACTGAAGTTTCAACCCCTCCGCTTCTGCTATGTGTTGGGGTTGTGAGTGAGTTTTATGCATATCGTATGAAACTCAACGTACCTATCTTAAGTCTTAACACCAAACTGCACTGAAATTAGTGAAGCGGTTTACGCGTGAAGAGGGCCAAACAAAAAGATATTATGTAGACACACACACACACACACTTTCATATAATATAATAATAACTCAGGAGTATAGACGTAGGAACTTTATAACTTATGTAAGTACTATTACGTCCTAGAATATTACGTCTAGACGTTCTAACGTAAGTCATATTAAGGTTAAATAGTTATAAGTAGGTCAGCTTATATCCTACGCGTCATATATCACGCGCAGCTTGCGTTCGACGAGCCCAGCTAACTCCTACTCTATTCTCGAGTAGGTACAGTCCGTTACGTTTAGTACTAAATTACACTACTCGGAGATTTTGTGAATAAGTCCTTATTTCATTCTTATGAAGAACTTAGTAAACTTGAAATGATTCGAGGTAGGTACAGAAGGCACGGATCTGGACGTTGAAAGCGGCAGGAATTTTTTAAAACTAAAACTTTAACTTAAAAAAAGTGTACCAAAGATTGCGCAATTTGTAAAAAGTTAAAAAAAGAAGTCATCAAACTTTGACATTAATATGTTGTTGTAAGTACAAGTCGGCATAAACTACTCAGGTTCGATTACACAAAACTTTCACAGGCAAAGTTTTATTCCACAAGGAATAAACAACCTACATAAGATTATAATATACTTAATAAGTAATATTGTAATGAACAAAAGTAACTATCTATGTATTGAATTTTGTAAATTTCTTAGGGTTTACGAAAATAAAACTCTCAAACTCAAACAAAAAGACCGTCAATAAATTACGGTCTTTTTGACGCTAAGTTTCGTGGCCACACAGTAAAGTACCCAAGTCTACATCCACCTTTTATGATACGACACGCAGACCACGCTACACCTCATGTTTGTGCTATTTTTTAAGCCGGCACGCAATTTCTAAGCACGCGATTTTTGGTATCAATTTAGTTCCATAATATTCATGTGTTTATGTTTTTTACTTGTACAAAAAAAAAACTTTTAGTAGCGCCAATATCAAATCGAGCGCTCTCACACATACATGTATGTTACTAACACGTAAATATATGTATTTCATACAGATTGCAATCGAATATGATACTATTGATATTGCGTGTTTTTAAATGTTCTAAGGTGTATTGTACGAGATCCATTTGCAAGAAAGTCTTCAAATAACGATTTTCGTTCAACTCATTTCCGCCCTACGAATTATTGGTATGTACTTATTTGGCATATTTTCCTGAACACGAAAAGTGCTGTTGTCACTTCCTAAGTGTATGGAGGGGGTAGCTATAACGTTACAAAGATGGCCGCCGGTCCTATTAGAATAGATTGTGCGGATTATTTAATATCTACTGAACCGATTTACTTAAATAGGGTGTCAAACGAAAGGTTACTAAATAAGCATCATTTTATTATGAAGAACTATCAATGTGAATTAAGTACCAAGGGAAATATTTCGGAAAAACATAATTCCAAAAAAATATTTTTTCCTTCTTATGTATATAACATTGGTAATTAACCGTCAGGATAATGGAAATATAGGTTATTATAAAATATTTGCCTACTTTTATCAGCTTTCTAACGAACTTTAAATCATTACAATAAAGCTATAAAGTAAACAACGGAGCTGCAGCCGTTTGAATGAGCCTCAGTAGCGCTGAACCCATAGCGGTAGTAAAGCTACTATGCTAGTTTTCTATAGAATGATAATAGAATTTTGAATAAAAAGCATGAATGAAGTATTAAAAATATATTAAAGTGAGCTGGTACTTAGGTTGTATTTACAGTTTGTTTTAATGTGATCAACTTAATAATGGGTTACAGGTAGGTATGTGTTGTACTAAACTTACTGATAAAATTATTAAAAATAGTTAAACATTTTTTTTATTTAATAAAATAAAAAAAAATGTCCATAACCTTATCTGTATCTTTTGAATAATTACACTGGTAACAAAAGTCTTTAGAAGGGACATTGCATTTGTAACCGACATGACATAATATTCAATTATCCACAACGGGATGAACGGTAACCAGCTTTATATTGACATGATATTAAAAAGTCGAGATCTTTCAATGAGATTGAATTTACGGATGAAATAACTGGCAATCAAAAAATGATTGGTATCCTCGATCTTTCAGCCACAGCACAGCCTATGTGTTCAGAAAGCGTGGGCTTTGCTATTTAGGCGTGCTGCCAACATAACGTCTGTTAGTTCAATGTAAGCGCATGGCGCATGCTGTCGAAAGGTTTGTCGTGTCGGCGGTAACTTAAAAAGTTGTGTCAAGTTTTGAAGCTTGAAAAACAATTTCTTTTAATAGGAAATCGGAGAAACTTTCTTTAAGTATTAGACGTTTAGGTTGTCTGGCAGTGGGAAGCACTATTGGAAGACAAGATCCCTCCACTTACTACGAAGAATATAAACTAAAAAATTGAGCTCTCTTTCTCGAAGGTCAGGTAGCTCTTCAGAACTGGAAACCTCCTTAAGTAACCGCGACCGAAACTCCATAGCTGCTGGTCGTTTTTACCTCTTTTAAGGTCACAAACAGACAAACTTTCAGCTTTTCTAAAAGAAGGAAAGTCTGGCCATCGCAGGCTCTTGGTCCAAAAGTGTTTCATGTCATTTGTTGCTCAAAAGAAATTATTATTTAAGCATCAAAACTTGACACAACACAGGAACTTTTATTTTCAGGTGGATATTCGGACGAAGAACATGATACTTCTAATATATTTACAAAGAAATGTGGATCATTTGAGAAGTACTCAAGAAGAAGCTGATAGATGATGATACCCGTTTCATACTACATGTGATTGATTGTAAATATTCGGGCTTTGTACGGTTAACAATAAATTGTCGCGACAATGTTGTGCTACTACTCATTATGCACTTCTCTGAGAAACTACCAAGTGTTGTGTGGATGAAATCTGGCACTACCAAAAAAGAAACAACCGATAAGAGGAAATTATTGCTGGCTTATCACACTCTAACTGGGTGTGCCACTACGTTGTCAGGTCACACAAAAAAATCAAGCTGGCTGATTTTCCATTATCAACTCCTTTCAAATTTTGGTGTAAGCTCAGCTTACAGAAGAACGATTTTGTAACGCTAAAAGATTTGTCACTCTTATGTATACAAACAAGACCGCGGACTCAAAGAACTGGATAACCTAGACAACTTAAGAGCAGCAATGTTCCAGAACATCAAAGAAGGTACTTCCTACTGCCAGACACCCTTAACGTCTAATACTTTAAGAAAATTTCTCCGATTTCCTATCAAAAGAAATTTTTTTTCAAGCTTCAAAACTTGACACAACTTTATAAGTTACCGCTGACACGAAGCCTTTCGAAAGCATGCGCTAAGATCGAACTACCAGACGCAGACGCAGAACTAGGAGAACGCCCAAGTAGCAAAGCCCGCGCAATCCATAGGCTGTGGCTGAAAGAACGGGGATATCAATCTCTTATTGACAGTTACTTCATCCGTAAATTCAATCTCATTGAAAGATCTCGAACTTATAATATCATGTCAATGTAAAGCTGGTTCCCGTTCATCCCGTTGTGGATGTATCATGTCGGTTACAAATGTTATAATCGGTATTCAGAAGATCAGATTCAGGACATTAATTTAAAACATTTTTTTTTAATATTTTTTTATAATTTTATCAGTAACTTTAGTACAACACATACCTACCATAACTTATTATTATGCTGGTCACATTAAAAAAAATAGTAGATACAACCTATGAATAAGTACTAGCATACTTATATATATTTTTATTACCAACTTTCATGCTTTTTATTCAAAATTCTATTATCATTCTATAGAAAACCAGCCCAGGAGCTTAGCTACCGCTATGGGTTCAGCGCTACCGAGGCTCATTCAAACGCCTGCAGTTCCGTTGTTTATTTGAATGATTTAAAGTTCGTTATTTGAATGATTTAAAGTTTCGCTTTATTGGAATGATTTAAAGTTCGTTAGAAAGCTGATAAAAGTAGTCAAATATTTCATAATTACCTTTATTTCCATTATCCTGACGGTTACCAAATTATATACATAAGAAGATTTTTTTTTAGAAATTACGTTTTTTGGAAATATTTCCCTTGGCACTTAATTTACAAGGATGGTTAAAAAAATAAAATGTTTCTTATTTAATAACCTTTCGTTTGACACCCTATATTTCAATAATCCGCACAATATAATAGGCCCGGCGGCCATCTTTGTGACGTCATAGGTACCACCTCCATACACTTAGGAAGTGACAACAGCACTTTTCGTGTTCAGAAAAATATGCCCAATAAGTACATACCAATAATTCGTAGGACGGAGATGAGTTGAACGGAAATAGGGTAAGAACGGTATTGGGGACCGTACTATATGTGTTACGGCAATGTTTTTAAAATAGTCGAGCTTCCTGCTTTTTAAAACATTTGCAGACGTTGTACCAAATTCATGTTAAACATTTAAAACATGAATTTTGAACTTCTTCAGTAAAACTTTACCAATAATAATTCCTTAGTTGGCATTTAATGTCGTTGTGAGTTCAAAAGCTCGAAAAGATTTCCATTAATGAAATCGTCTAAATCAACTTTTTCCAAAGCCGATTTAATGAACACACTCGACTTATGTTAACATGCAAATTGATCTGAATTCCTGGAGCGCCCTTTATATGAAATAGCCCTTCCGTTATAACTCCTGTCCCTTTGTTTTGTATTTGAAATTATTCTGTCCCTTTTAATCGACGAGTGCTAAGTGGTGTATGTTTTGGTAACGCTGTATAAACACGACGTTAATATAGCCGCCTGAATATTCACAAGATCGTTTGATAACGGACGTACACATTATTATATATTATATTTTACGTTTTCAGAATTTGTTACGCTCCTGTTTATGTTATTTTATTGTTTATTAAATTTTATTATTCTAATTAAATGGCTAATTGCTGGGTTTATGAGCGATGGCGTTATGCGCATAAAATAATTTTTTTTCACCTAATAGGAACCATAACAGTTGTAACCACAACAAGAAATCTTTAAAACGCCGCGTTGGTTAAACACGCGGCATGATAATGACAACCAATCTCTTCATTATCAGCAACACCAGGCAAGTTACAAATGCCTTTCCGGTCTTAATTGAAGTTAATTTACCAAAGACAGGGAGTGAGTCCAAATCCAATGAATATATAACGTCGCCATTAGACTCGGGAACTGGACTAATAGCCTGTTTCAAATGGACGCTCCTCATCAATGTTATTATTGATATGGTCCTTTTGACATTTAGAACGTGGTGTGACTCGCCTCGGTGGTCTGCTGGAACTAAACATCGTGTAAAACTAAGAGATAATGCTTCAGGGTGTGTAATGTGTATATTGTGTCCTTATCCATATTGATAATACTAGCTGTTGCCCGCGACTTCGTCCGCGTTAACATAGTATAATAACAAAGATGGATAGTTTTCCCCTTTTTGTGGTTCCTAATACAAAGGGTAAAAACGGGACCCTATTTAAGCAAACTTCAAACGCAAACGTCAGTAAACTTTCATGTTTCTAACTCAAGAAATGACGGACTTTCATTCAAACTTTCAACCCTAATTTCACCCCCTTGGGGGTAGAATTTCCAAAAACGCTTAAATACGTATCCATTCATTTTTAATCAGCAGTCCAAAAATAAACTTTCATGTTTCTAACTTAAGAAATGACGGACTTTCATTCAAACTTTCAACCCCTATTTCACCCCCTTCGGGGTAAAATTTTCAAAATTCCTTCCTTAGTGGGTGTCTACTTAATAAAACAACCCTACTCATCAAATTTCGTGGCTTTAACTTTAACAGTTTTTGCTCAGCGATGATGAATCAGTCAGTCAGTCAGTCAGTCAGTCAATCAGTCAGTCAGTCAGGACATGTAATTTTATAAGTATAGATTATAAATGCGAAAGTGTGTCTGTCTGTTACCTACACCCAAACCGCTGAACCGATTTTGCTAAAATTTGGTATGATACTTTGAGTCCCTGGACCTTTCCAGGGACTCAAAGTATCTCCATACCAAATTTTCGGGATCTTATGTCCTTACATAAGATCCCGGAAAATTGTACATGTAGACGTATGCAAAACATAAGCCGCTGCAGTCCATCTGTATACTATATTAATCAACATCTTCTACATATCCGGCGATTATATTACGTAGTTAAGGTAGTTAAGACGAACTTAGTACCCCAGAACTAAGTCAATCTTAACTTTGTGCCAGTCATAATTAGATTACCTAAACAGTGTTTGTAGGTCACATCTCATGTATGTCTGGTCAAGGCTAGCAGTTTCTCTGATATAAACTACTAACAATATCCCATTGAAACATAACAGTAAGTACCTATTTAGAGAGTAGAGACTTGTAAAAAATTTGCACACCACCCAATTAAGGCAAAATAAGAATGCTTGCTTGCCTGATTAACATCATTATGGATTTTGTTTTAGCAAAAAAGGTACTACTAAACAGAGCACGCAGAAAGGACAAAAATTTCAATTATTATTGTAGTGTTATTCAGAAATTTTTAATAATAATCATTACATACAAATTATCTACTGTAGTCAACAATGCTTTTGTTCGTAATAAAAACACAGCTTTTATTATTTATTCAGTTCTTTTTAAAATTCGGTCTCAACTCTCAAGTGGATAAAATAAATTTTCTTTTTAAGCCGTCAGTCAAATCAACGGAATGAAATTAGCGAAGCCCTTTTGGGAACGATTCCATAATAAACCTTTTCATGAAGGTAATTTTTCTTTGTAAATATTTTTCGATAAATTTAACAAAAATCCAATCAAATTCTGTAAATTTTTAATAAGAACGGGAAGCGATCCAGTAGGATGAACAATGAAGTTATCAGTGCATGTTATTACAGTGTTTACTTGCTTAAAACAAAATATATTTACAAATTACAATTTATTTGAATTTAGTTTTACAATTTAATTTATGCTCGATTTACACGAGTGACTAACGGGTCGATTTTAGTCGCGCGGCAAGTCACCAGTCGAATCGCCTGTCCAACTCGAATCACCACCCCATTTACACATTCTACAAAAATCGCCTGTGACTAGTGCCGACAAAGTATGTATTTGCAACAAGCGATCGCTTGCGACTGAGCGTTTACACGGTCGATTTTAGTCACCAGCCGCATGCGGCCATTGGCCGCACGACTTTGGAGCTTGCGGCTTTAGCCGCATGCGGCGTAGTCGAACTGCCATTTAGACGGTCGATTTTCGCCGTGCGGCGTAAATCGTGCGGCTTTAGTCACCCGTGTAAATCCAGCATTAGTTGTGTACTTTAAAAGTTTAAATGGTTCACGAACAAGCAGAAATTTGGTCTTTCAAGATCAAGTGCTACTAGTGCCTTTCATTCTTACGCAAAAATATTACTTATTAGTTATTACTATCGCGCTTCTTTTACATACCTGCGGATTCTACTATAAAGCGACAGCTAGAGCAGTATTACATTATGGCGGCGTTAAGTCCAATTTGTACCATGGTCGATGCGCCACAACATCGTAAAAGTATAGTACAAAAATTATTGTGTTCCATCATTTGACTCGGGCGGTTTTTAAATTGTGAAACTGCAACTATCGTGTGTTATGATTTAATCATTAACAGTGATCGTAATCGTGGGTGTGATTGATATGAAAAATATGGATATGACCACAAAAATCCGGGATTTCCCGGAATCAGATTTTTCGGATTCCGGGATCCAGAACCGTAGTAAAAGAAATAAACACATTACTAGGATTAGGAACATGCATGATTTTACAGTGATTTCATAAAAAAAATCTGTATAAAATTATTATTTTGTTTCAAAACTTGGCAACGAAAATCGATTACTAAAACGAGTAACCAAAATTAAAACAAGGATTTTTTGTAGTATATTATTATATTGTTTTCTTAACAAAACTGATCATTACAAATAAACAGCAAAATAATCATTCGAAACATAATAAAATTTTTCAGAAAGATCTAAGGAACCAACACTGATATATTGAGCCATTCGCGGTATCGCCTTAACCCATTTACCGCCGCTGTACCCAATTGGGTACACATACAAAATTGAGGTTAGTTCAAAATTTTGTGGTATCACATCTCAGTTTTCTATTTTATATATTTGATTAAAGATAAAGCTTCAACATTTTTAGCAAATTTATACTGGCAACCAATATTTTTAGTCATAAATAAGGTAGGTTTGAAACTTACAGTTTTGCGACCTGCAAAGCTCATAAATTCTCTCTTTATTTTAATCGTATAATATTCAGCCACTTTATGTGTTTGTTTTTTTATTCCATACATTGTTATCAGCTATATAATAAATAACAAGTTAGTGGTAGATTATTGAAATAGACGGAAAAATTATGATTCAAACACTACTGTACCAAGTTGGGTACAACGGCCGAATCCACTAGCAAAATTTTCCTTTTTTCAGAATTTTTTAATATTGAGTTTGATTAATTTTAATATCTTATATCGTTATGAATACTAAGGAAAGCTATTTTGTGCTCCTTTTATAAATAAAAATTATCATATACATCCAGACAACTCATATCACAGCTTAAATGTCCGCTTTCTTACACATTTTTTTGTCCTGAAATTACCGACGTTGTAGACCGAAAAACGCAGGTAAAATAGCAGCTAAAAGATTTGACAGTAGCTAAACCTTGTAAGAGGAATCTATCTTGTCAGTAACAATGAAGCAAGTATCAACTAGAATAGATATCATAATACTACAAAATTTGTCACTTGCAAAGTGACAAATTTTGTACAAGTGTTATGGTAACATATGCTAATATACACACTCCTTCGTAAGTAAGAAATATGACTCCAGAAATCATCCTGTATACTTTTTACTTCTTATACCTATAATTGGATATCAAGGACAAAAGTTTACTAGCTTCAGCTACAGATACTACTACTAATTATGAGAAAAGACGGAACGCAAATCACCTCTTTAGGTAAAGATGATGATAGATTTTATTTACTTATTTGAATTATGTTTTTTCTTTTGTTATTGTCAATGATTAGCGTTTGCATTAAACACTTATGACTCTTGATAATAGCATGGGTTATATTCTGTTTCGACGAAACATCGTAACATTTTAATTATGTCAGAAAATATAATGAAGAACGAAGTTATCCTCCTCGTCAGTCTCTAGTTTACCTGAAGATTGTATCGATTACTACCCCAAAAATGTTTGTAAATAGTTTCAAAATGTAAAAAATCATACAGGAGTTCGTTGACAGTGCAAAAAATATAATAAAAAAGTATTTATCAAAAAAGTTAGTTCTAAACCTTATCACACCTAAGTACCCCATAACACGCCGTTGTACCTAACTGAGTACACCCCCCTAAAGGGGAGGATTTCAAAAATATTTTAATTTTTCTTTTATTTTTCATTTATTTAACATATAAATCGCAGATAAATGCAAGTTTTGTTAAAAAAATACTATTGGTTTCATTTTGGCGGTAAATGGGTTAATACGGCTTGCACTGAGAATTGCATGGCTTAATCTTTGAGACAAGCATATAACTACTGGCAGGATCAACCAGGGAGCGAACCACTAGAACCACACGAATCTCTTCGAGCGCTCGAGGTACTCGCCGTCGACACGCATGTTTATTTTCGACTTAGTTTACGGAGACCTAAAAAAATAAGTAAACATTCTTCATTTTATTTACCAGCATAAATTATGTACAATATAATATTATGTAATGTTAATTTTTTTTCATTTTATGTTTCCTATTTCATTCCGCCCTTATATTTGGAAATTTCTATTCAAACTATTTTATATAATATTAATCATTTTATAAACAAATTAACATAATTTTGATTCATTTATAAATTAAAAATTACGTACTCGGACATTTTCTGATTTTCCTGGGATTCCCGGGATTACAAGTCTTATCCATATTATTCTTTACATTGAAAATTACACCCAGATTCCGATCATAGGTTATGAGCGATTTACGATCTATTATTTTATTGACGTGTGACGGACGGCGGCTATATTTTATTTTCGTCGTGCGTCATTTTAACGCGTCGCGTTGACCGCAGGACCGCCACGTCGTTATCAGATACACGTCCGTTGCGGGCTGCGGCTCCGCTCCGGCCTCAGTAAATTATTTATTGAGCATGTTAAACGCCAAAAACAGAGAAACCGAAACGCCGGTGGATATTTTAATACTGAATTTCCCAAATTTTTCTTTCCTGCCAATACCAAGAACTCATATCAAAGTTTTTAGACGTTCCGACTCATTAATTGTTATGCCTTTATATTGTGTTACGTAACTTTAACACGTATTCATTACAGAAATGTCCAATTTAGCGAATGCAGGAAAACAAAGTTATCCAAGAAGCAAACTCAAAAAGAAAACAAACTTGTTATTAATAATTATTTTTGAATACATAACGAACTATAGCTCACAATATTCGAGTCTAGTTTACAGAGTCTTTGTCTTGCGAGTTGGAAGTTACTTGGTCTCTCCTTTTGTCTTAATATCTATGACATTAATTAAAGCCAGAATCTACAGAGGCGACTACTTTTAATGGCGAAGAAAATGGATAGCCGACATTAAACACTTCGGATACTCTGAAACAAAAATAATTATTTTTAATGCTACTTTCGGTGACTTTCTATTTACGCTGCTAAGACAAAATGTATATAAGATGCTAAGATTGTTGGCTGCCCCCATCTCAGTAGATCTTCGCGTCTTAGATTATATTATTTAATATTGTATACAAATAACTAATGAACAGGCTTTATAAATATATATTAAGTCAATGTAGCACAAAAAATATGTTTGTTCCTCTGATGATAGTGATGAATGAGTCACAGAAAAAGTGTAAAACTGAAACATCCAAAACAATTTCTGCAGAATTGACACTACGCGGCACGATACAAAATCTTTCGCAATAAAATATTGTGCAGCAAGATTTCCATACAGCAAAATAAAACTCGATTGAATCCAAGTATGATAAAGAACAAAAAGGGACATACAGATTATTCTGCATGAAAAATCACAGATAAATAAAATTGCAAAATGCACAACAGCGCTCGCAGTTTCCAACAAATATGGCCAATAAAATCAGATGCGGTGTTTCTGAAATTATAAGCGGGAATATTGAAAACGGCGAGATGAACGCACTGGAGTGCGGCGGACAATGGGCACAGTTGTGCAAATCGCGTGCATTCTTGTACACGCATCGTGCATGCGATGTTCAATAAACCAGCGCGATGTGCTCATCACTTTGACGGCCGTCAATAAAATTTACCCTGAGAATTAGCGGTTATTGGTGTTATTGGCGTGCCTCTATGTTTTGACGGTTTTGCATTGTTAAAGTCGTTATGCTAGTTTAACAAAGCATCCCTATTATTTGGGTGATAGACTTTTAATTAATGGTCATCATGAGTCATCCGTGTTTATGAAACAAGACAAATCCTGCGTGCGACATGACTTCTAACTCCCAAACTTATCTGAAATGTTCATATGCGTGTACCCGATTCGGGTGTCTTTTATGATGTCTGCAGGTGGACGCTTTATCTACAAGTACAGTACTTGTAGATAAAGCAGCCACAGACAATATTACCAGGAGCGTCATTCTGTATCTCTATATGACGTAACAGGAACGTGTTGAGATTGAGATTAGCTCGTAGGCGGAGGATAACCGCTACACCCACCGCGCTCCGCCGCCACTCGTCAGCTTTACGGTTATCAAATTATCCGCTGATATAAATGTTACATACTTTATCTAAATTTTCTTGTTTATTAACAGCTTATTTTAAATCATGTTTTAATATGCAGTGTTCTCACAATTATTGCTACTGTAAGCGTCCGTTAACTGCACCTACGAATAATAAAAAACTAAGGAAGAGTAACTCCGTCAAAAAACATGCTCCAAAATACTTGTCAAAAAAGTGTACCTTAGGTTTACTTTTCATACATTAGGTGACCTTGAGCGGTATAAAGGCTGACGTTACATGACAGTTCGAATGGAACCAAATTTAAAACTGTATTAGTATGGGAGTTACGTTTCCTGGTTTTATTATTCGTAGGGTAGCACTGACAATGCGTTGTGATGCGACGGAGCGTTGTTTTTCAAGATAGATGTAAATTAAACTTTATTTACTCCACCATTATTTTTCATTGCAAGTAAAGCAACGCAACCTAAAATTTTAGGCTGCGTAGTGCGGTGCAGCTATCTACCTGAATAGTAAATAAATTTAAATTATAGTCATCCTAAAATACAGCATCACGACGTTTCAGCGTTAGCCAACCTCGTAAAGAAAATCTTTTACCTCATTTGTAGCTTTCCATATTTTATTGATAGATAAAATATAATATTATCATTAATCATAGAATTCAATTAAGCCCGTGGCCATTGTCCGGTGTGATTGGATATTTTCCGAATTGAAACACCAAACAATCTATAACCCATTTGAAGACCGAAGCGGTCATTCCAGTTGGCACCGTCGCTGCGTAACCCAATTATGGCGCCAACACGCCGATGATTGCCCCCTTGAGGGTTATTCCCACTTTCAATACTAAAATTCTATGTTGCCGACCGAATTTTGGTCACAATACAGAGCTATTGGATTTACGTAACAGATTTTGTGACTGTGATTTTATGTACAGTAAAAAGAGGATATCTTTAGCTAATTCCTACATATATGATGTTTTGACCGACGAGAAAAATTATTAATTGTTAAAAGACCGTATTGTGTATATTTTGCGTTTCTTTTGTTCATGTCAGCACATAACATTAACGCTTTATTTCTGTTTTTATTTCCAAGGTACCATATTATAGTCGTCAAATGGTAGACTATTGGTGGAGGTCACCACGAGCAACCGAGGCAACTCCTCAAAATTCACTGGTGATCAGCATCACCACCATCTCTAAAAATTGCGTCAAATACTTGACGTACCTGCAGTTTAGAGTTTAGACTTTAGACTTTAGAGTATTATTTATCCCACCAAAAACATAAAATATGTAAAAATGGAAAGTTAAGTTCCATACAAACATTATTCTTGTCTATGGACTTCGCCGTAAAAAGGATGGAGATCTAAATGAGTGCCAAGTTCCATGGAAAATCGAAATATGTATGTATAGGAACCAAATAACATTATGAACAAATAATAGAGTCTATTTGTTTGCTTTATTGAATATCTATAACAATTAATGTTATTTAAATAATTTGAGATCTTAAACTAGATTAGATCTAACTTGGCCAGTTTTCATTACATCAGTCATTTCATTAAGTTATTGAACATTTTAGTTCTGATGAAAACTAGCCAAGTAGAATCTAATCTAGTTTAAGATTTCAAGTTATTTAAATAACATTAATGGTTATAGATGTTCAATAAAGCAAAGAAATAGACTCTATTATTTGTTCATAATGTTATTTGGTTCCTATACATACATATTTCGATTTTCCATGGAACTTGGCACTCAGTTAGATCTCCATCCTTTTTACGGCGAAGTCCATAGACAAGAATAATGTTTGTATGGAACTTGGCTTTCCATTTTTACATATTTTATGTTTTTGGTAGGATATCATTACTTTTTGTAAAGAAAACTTTCCGAGCAAGGGTAGACAGTAGACATCTTAATCTTCCCAGTTCAAACATACATAATATTCGACTATATTCAATCGCAACCTTAAGGCGTTGTTTCACCACTTCCCGACGAGTATCGGATATGCTATCCGCAACTTATCTGGCAGATACTTCATCTATCAGATAAATTGTGGATTGCCTATCTGAAACTTAACTGACAGATCCTTCATCTGTTAGATAAGTTGTGGATAGCCTATCTGAAACTAATCAGGAAGTGGGGAAATAGCCCCTAAGACTTGTTGAGTATCAGACGAATAAAACAAAGAAAATTCAAGCGAATGGAAAAAGCAGCTACCAACAGGAGGCATTGGAATAATACGGTATAACACAAGTGTATTTCCAACCATTAACTATAGGGTACAGCTTATTGTGCGGAAGTAGCTATTATTATAGCTGTCTAATAAACAGATAGACAGACGGACGGACAGACGGATAGACGGACAGACAGTCCGTCTGTCTGTCCATTTATCCGTCCGTCCGTACCAACGTATTAAAAGAATTCTATGTCTATTCCCGGGACTCAAACTATATCTCCATACCAAATTTAAGAACAATCGGTACAAGCAATTTGGGCGTGAAGAGGTAACAGACAGACATACTTCATAATGTCACATTCTATTAATTTCCTAAAGTTTTTTCACTTCACAAATAAATATTTACGAGGAGCTCCCATACAATAATTGTGATTTTTTGGCCTTTTTTGCTCAAAATCAATAATGGCAGCCGGTAGATACTTGAAAATTTCACAAAATCTTTAATTATATTTTTATTTTCATAATTTATAATAAAAGTAAAATAAAATAAATATTTATGGGGGGTCTCCATACAAAAAACACAATTTTTGCCTAGTTTCGCTCTGTCCGACTCGCACTTGACTGATTTTTTTTGTTTTCTGATTTTTCCCTACGTTTTCACACAATTACCAAGCTGGATTCCAAATTTCAGCCTTCTAGGTCATCTGGAAGTGGGTTAGAATTTTGATCTATAGGTCAGTCAGTCAGTCAGTGATAAAAATGTGGATTTTCGGACGTTAATATCTTAATAACCGTTTGAGCTGTTCTTATGAAATTTAGAGCATGTAGCTATCTCGCAAGTCTCATTATATGAGCCAAATTTAAATCGTTTATGTGAAATAGTTTCTGAATTATGAGAGAGTCAAAAGTACCTGCAAATGGTTCGTGTAAAATTACACACGGTGCTGCTCGCCATTCTGTTATGCTGGAACTTGGCTTGACACGCTACCGCGTGTCTAGATCCATGCATCGGTTATCAACTTATCATACTTATATACCTAATGTCATATTTTATATTTATGACTCTTAACATTATGTACCCTCATTCTTATATTATCTTAGAAAATACGTTAAGAAAATATAAAGTAGATTGATTTCGGCGAAAGAATTTTTACGAAAACACAAAGAACTTATTACCTTGTTCCTCTTAAACATATCCCAAACTTTTTTATTTCTAATACTTATAGTCACATAAACTTTTATATAAGAAGGGGCGGCTTGCTTATTGATACTCGTAGTCATAAAATACTCGTCAAGTAAAGCCGACAGGGACAGTAAAAATATGGTTTATGTTATAGGGTTAGTGGGGGCAAGAGGGCACACTTTAATTTTCCTTGCAGGTAGAGTAGCTTTATGATAAAGGAGAGAACGAAAAGTAGTAAAAGTTGGGCAACTTATTTTTTTTTTTTTTACTAATAATATTGCTGCGGGTCCAATGATACCATTAGTCTCCGTTGGAAAGGTTTATTGGGCAAAATGTGCCCGTAAAAAGTATAGTTCATATTATTTGGTACGGCAAATAAAATACTAAATATTGCCGAAAATCGATTATATATAGCAACATTTGAATTTTGATAGTACTTTAATAAAATGTAATAACAGCTCCCTAAAATTGCCACGGAAAATTTTCACAAAAACTCAATAGCTACTTCAAACATTCTTTGGTTTTGGCCGAAACTTTTCTTTTGAGCAAAACTTTTACTCGTGATCGACGCCTACTTTTCAATTGTTTCGTTTGATTTATACCCTTAAATAATAATTTTCATCGTAAAGAAAAACAATAGAACTTTAAAAGTAATTAAAAATGATCTTTATTCCGTCAGTCATCATATAAAACCTGTGAATGGGCTGTATTACTTCTTTGTAAATAAACAATTATTTTCTGTATATTTTGCAAAACATGGATCACAATAATTGAAAGTGACGTGACAGGCGATGGCGAATTAAAGAAGTTTTGTTTATACTTAATCCGATCACATTGAGCTCAGTACCCTGATTCTATTTAAACTGAATATTAATACAGGTTCGTTCCTTGTTTGATCCAGTCGGTACTATAGAACAGCAAAATAGTACTTTTATATACGTCCATGGACGTAAAGTCAAAGTCAAATTTTGTATTGAGAATAAATTTTTTCAAACCACGTAAAATCACTATGTAAAAAAGTACTTTTTTACATCCATGTCCATTGTCACACGACTATTTTTTGAAGTATAAGGCTGGCCGCATACACACGCGTTTTCTCGATTACCGAATACGTATTCCGCATTCGGCAATCCGAATGCAACGAATTAGTAGAAAGTACATTAACTGGCGCAAACGTTCGATTTTTTTCAGAACGGAACGAATTCTACACATACGTTTTAAGAGCAAGGTGATTCGCGTGTGAAAAATACAAACGTTTAGCGTAAACGTTTATTTTTGTCAGTCTCACGGAACTACGAAAACGGAAATCGAGTACGGAAAATGTGTGTTTGCGGTCAGCCTTAACCAATGAATGGGTTAGACATTCGTTTGATTGAAACCGCGATTCCCTGGGACTGGGACTAGATGAAACTACGAACGAAGAGAGAATACATTGCATTAAAATAGCACAATCGGGGTACAAGCGAGCCTTAGTAATATAATATCGGAAGTTCTTATTGCAATGTCCTTTGTCTCGACTCCAAATGTATCCAATACTCGTAAACTTTGACGAACTTTTCTACAACTTTTTAGTTATTTAGCTTTAGCTCACAAAAGCTTATTAATGGGATGCTTCGGATACTTTGAGTACTTTTTCTAAGTGACTTCTCTGCGCAATCTTTTATCGCAGCTTTACACTAAAATCCACTTTATATCCGACTACGAAAAAGAAATAAGGCACTATAATAATATATTCGACTACACAGTGTGTTACAAAACTAAGTAATTACGTATACGTTGTGTTCCTTATAAAGAGTTCGCGGTGTTTTATGTGTGCAACTACTTTCACAGTAAACAAACTTTGTTACGTCCTATATTTTCATCAGTTATTTTCATATATAAAAAGCAATGGTAAGTGTCTAGTCGTATTTAGTTTCTACATAAATAACAAAGTATTAGTTATTTTAGTATATGTTTGTTTGAATAGCGTTGTAAAGTTTTATTTTTAAGCATTTTTTTAGGTTTCTTCTTATAAAAAACAATCCTGCTTGCATTAAAACATTATAGTATTATTATCAATCATGATATTAATCCTTCAAGTCTCTCATCAGCACCGGTGATCGCGACAACAATATAATACAGTAGCATTTCCAAGAATCCGCGATCGAAGGATTAATATACTATGAAAGTTATGATAATATTATGTTTACGTTATATATTAATATTATAATTTTATTATTAACAACTACAATATTTTGTAACACGTGGATAAAGAAGGTAGTAATTAAAATTAAAGCCTAATTCTCAAGACGTGTTCAGTGTTGTATACGTACGTCGAGTCCGAAATCCAAGATGCTCTCAACACAATCACACTAGACATAAATACGTAATAGTCACTCAACGTCAGTTGGGCGGTTAGGCGGCGCCCGATCCGTAGGGCGGGCGGCTCCGGACTAAAGGCTATCTGGCGATTGCAATTTGCAACTGTTGCGTTGGAAAACAATGACTGTTTACACAGTTCCGTTTATCTTCCAGTAACAGTAATTTGCAGTGTAACTTTTGTATGAATATTAAACGGATTTTTAGAATTATGGTGCAGTTTATGTATTTTTTTAACCCCCAACGAAGATCGAGGGATGTTTTAACTTATGTTAGTGTGAGTCTGTGGTACCGTAGCACGTACTCGTAGTTCGTAAAAGATTGAACAGATTTTGATCTTTCTTTGTAATTAGAAACTCACAATATGGTTTCTTTAAAAAAATATCATCAGCTTGACTGCTTGAATAATATAATATTTAAAGGCCTTTATAATATTATTAAAAGTCGACTTGCATTTTATGTAAATTTTTTATATATTTTATATAATTTTTATGCATTTTATGAAATTTTTAATTAATAAATTAGCTTCATTTTAAAAGTCCGGTATGTGTAAATAACCTGGAATAATTAGTTGGAATATCACGTGTTTTGCTTGTGACATGCCAGGTAGGTAAAATATGTGTTTTTATTTTTGTTGTGTACATGACGCAAAGCAAATATTTTATTTTATTTTCTCCAAAAAAAAAAAAAAAAGAAAACTGCAGTGGCATTTCAAGCGTATTTTGTACGTTCCTATTGGCGTAATATTTTTTCTTTTTGGTCGACCGTTGTGTACAGAGCGCTGTCGTGAAAGTTTGTCAGATAAAACACTTTTAAAGTTATAAAGCTAAAGGCTTTCCGCGTGGCTAAACGTGGTATCTGTATAGTCGGCGACATTTACATTTTTTGTTTGATTTCATGGTATTTCATTTTAGTCACGATTACTATATCTCTTCATTACTGATCATTAAGATCGTTCTGTAGTATATTATTTCTGTAAAGCAAATCGTTTTCGAGGGTCGTTAACGATCTACTTTAGTCTTTATATTACTTCGTGTTGACATCTGTGCAGCATAGTTTTTCTGAATGTTATCGAACGAGTCTCATTAGGAATGACTATAATTTTAATACCGCAATATAAAAAATGGTCTCCTATACGTGACCCACATTTGTATAAAAAGCATTAGCAGTCGTTTATATCATGATATCATTCATAAAACATATTTCTGAGTGTACAAAACCACTAATGTGATTTCGCGAACTCACGACGAGGGGAACATGTGACAAAGATAATTTTTATCCTTGATGTTGGAGTCTGTATTGGGGACGACATTAGGAGTTGTAATCATATGTACTTATGTGTGACATATTGACAAGTGTACAAAGTTTGACGTTAATAGTTTCTGGATGTTCCTCATTATGTAACTTAGTTGATGGAACTTATTGCCAACTTCCATCTTTATCCGTACCAGTATAGGTACGTGTTTTTATCTGTCTGTATGTAGCATTTTAAAGCTCAAACCACTGTACAGATTTGGAAAAAAATATCTCTAAAGCTACGTTTATACCAAAGACAGAGTTAATGACTCAGATAATAGGGTAAGTAATTTACGCGTAAAGAAAATTGCGTATCTTGCAAGCAAGTAGCAACACATATTTTAAAAATCACGGCTTTACCAAATATCACCTAACTAAGTAAGGTTTTCATTTGATTAAGTAGATGACCCAACAGGTATTTTATTACAATATAGTAAACACACTATTTTATTTAATCCTTTACACTAAAGAATCACACGTTAGAACCTTTCCGATTAAAGGGCTAAAACGCAATCGCGAGCAACAAAAGAACAGAAAGCTCCTTTCAGAGCTATTTCATTTCGTATATGGCGAAGAAAGTGAATCTCTTTACAGTGGCTTTCCATTAGTAGGCTGTCACCGGCCAGCACTCAAGATGGAAAGAATGGAGCCGAGAAGTTTGAGCGCCGCCATTCAACAGCCAATGTAAATATAAAAAGGTTTCGATTATTTACATTTATGGAACCGGGAGTAAAATGTCGATATTATAAATGGTATATTAGCCATTTCAAATGTGTGATGAATAGTGAAGACGTGAGTGTAAGAACTGGGTAATAATAGTTAAAAATTGCATTTTTTTTTGTATAAATGGAGACTTTAGGGCCGAAAAAATTATTTAAAATAAAAATGTGGATTTTATGTGTAGCCAGATGTATTATCCAGATGATAACGTAGGCGGCTCACAAGGTTTGTTCAAATTATTATTTAAAGGGACAAAAGGGAGTAATTGTCCTTAAGAAATCGACGGCGATATTAGGCAATCATGCAGTTTATAATCTCTATGATGGCCCAAGATCCAAGATCATAGTTACGTATAAAGATACGTTCGCTTGTATTGGCCCAGCGTAAATGACGATTCCCTATACAAAAAAAAATACTCTTTTTTTCTCGTTCGTTTTCACAGCAAACTCTATATATAGGAAACTCATACACACCCTATAGTATTATCATTTAGTTTTGTTACACACTGTAGAAACGGTTCGACGTAGCGAAGGTCGGCGAGGGTCAGCTGGTCATCTGTGTTTAATAGTTGCGAAACTTCTGGATTATTTTCGCCGCCATTCATTCCACGTGCACCCGAACTTCGCAACATGTTGGACCTACATTACACAACACATATTTACAATTCCTTGATAACATTCGTAGTAAAACTTAGGAAATATGTATACTAGAAACTTATTAGGAAGTAATCGATTAATATATCAAAATTAGATATAATAATCGATTACTTAACTTTAATTTAATAAAGATCTTGACCTAACCTATTTTCTGTATTTTATACCAGAATATTTTATTTACCTTCCAAATATTAACTTAATACGTAAAAACATTGGAATACCTCTATAATTTTTAGAAACATTCATGTAGAGGACTAACCTGCCAGTTTTATAAGAGTTTGAACAGATATGGCTCAGATATGGAGCAGGAATTTAATATCCAACGAGTAACGAAAAGGAATCGATTTTCAATCCTGATTTCGGATGAGTAAGTAATATTCCGGTACGTTGAAATTCATTTTTCAGATATAGGGTATTTTTATCTGGTTTCATCAAAATTGTGGTTTAATCATATAAAATAATCAGAACATGCATTTTGCAAGGCCCTAATTCTTTAGAATTCTGTGATGGGTTTAAGTCTTTTTCTTTTTCTAGAGAGATTCCCGAGGTATTAACGAAATAAATTGTTACCCATCAGTGGTATCGAGATAACAACGAAATTGCATCCACCCAAATCGAGTCAAATGCGAGTTTTATTCCAACGATTTCTCTGTCAAATCCATCGGAAGTTTTTCCGTAAACCATTAGCAAATAAGTTTGGTCGGTAATATATTAAATCTCTCTTATCTCGTTAAAACATGCTCCATCTATCAGAATACAGCAACGAAATGGCAATCATGTTAACCCATCAAAAAAAAACAAGGCTTTTGCATACGTTGTGGATGATTTATACAGTATTTTCAGAGCGAAGTTACCACTCCTCTAATACTGTAGTGCCTGGGACAAGATTTTTAAATGTCCGTATGGTTGCCCAAGCGCATACGTCATTCTCGCAACATAGTCGGCCTAGTCCAGAGGAAAAAACTAGTCAATACGTCTGGGACCAGCTATGTGCGGGTTTCCTCACGATGTTTTCCTTCACCGTATGAGCCTCCGTATTCTGTACGTTTGAGATCATACATGCCTCCACCCGGGAACGAACCTGCACCCTCTATAAGGAGTGCGAACCAAAGGTCTACCTACCCATTAGGCCACGGACGCTCTTTAACCCATCATGATCAATGTAAAAACGAGACTAAACTATAGTATGTAGTTAAAGGGTCACTAAAGTAATAAGTCTAATATTTCCACGCTGATTATTTTCCTCGAGAGCAAATTAAAGTACAGACAACATTAGTATACAGAATATTTAACCGGCTTATCATCAGGTCTTTACCCCCGCTCATTAGCTGTATGACATGCTCTGGCTGAGTGCCCCGAGGGTTGATAACGTTCTAGGGGCTCACTAGCTAACGTTTAGTTCTCTAGTTTATTCATACTAGCTTTTGCTCGCGGCTTCTATGATATACGAAAAATATGGGTAGTAGTATGATTATGTAGAAGTCTATCGAAAATATTGACAAAGAACTCCTTAAAAAAAGTTAAAGTTACTACTATTAAAGTATAATAGATGTTTTGCAAGATCTTTATAGTTTACTATTATCGATAATTAAGATATTATGTCATATCAATAATAGTAAACTATAAATATCTTACAAAACATTATGATGTTTATACTTTAATAGCAACTTTAACTTTTGGCTAATTAGTTAAAATGTTCACTCAAAATTTTCGATAGACTTCTACCTTTTTTATTATTACTTACTTCACTTATTTTATTTTCTAATGTAAACACAGACCGTAATTTAGTATGTCTATATTTAATATACTACATAGCTAGCTATGTTAATATTGTCTCAGCAAAGTTTATTAGGTCCAAATACGCTCACATAAGCCTGGGATATGCCCAAGGCACCTGCCATATCTATCTGTCATTTACTTAAGACTGTCCTTATCTGGGCTCCGGCTGTTGTCGTACTATAACTGAGGCCGATTTACAGCACTAAGCTATGCTAGAAACGGTAAGCAGTTGAAATAAAACAATACATCGAGCAATAATACAGTTTTCATATTATGGTTTAGATGCAGTTTCAGTGTCAGTAATTTCATAAAATGTCAAACCAATAAACGCATAGTAATTGGTAACAGCTCCAGAAATAAGACGTTTAATTTTAGTTTGCCGTAGAGATTAAAGCCCGGAGTGGATCGAAATTGTAGTACTTAATGTTAGATTAAAATAGTAGAAACCGGGTACAGGTGATTAAATTGATCTTAAATCAAGATTTCAAAACTTGAATTCATGATTAAGTGGTATTCGTAATGTTTCTTTGAGACGATATTTAGAGCATAGCAGTAGTACTGTATTTTGTCTTCGACGCACAAGCGGAATATATACATTTATTACAGAAATATATACATAAAAATATACGTCGTGATGTAGCTTTAAGCTTAACCAAAGTCTAAGCCTTTGGTTAAGCTTAAAGCTACATCAAGATTTTTACTCAAGACAGGCAATTAGATATTTTTACAAACATTAGATATTTATCATTATACAGGGTGTAACAAAACTAAGTAATAATACTTTAGGATGGGTATGTGTTCCTTGTATAAAGTTGACTGTGAAAGTAGCAGAGCTGAAAGAGCAACTTTTTTTAGATTTTGTATGGGCAAATTCACGACGTTGAAGCGCTGACTCATAAAATTTAAAAAAAATCCTCTTTCTGCGGTGCTACTTTATATTGGACACAAACACACCTTAAAGTATTATCACTTATTTTTGTTACACATTGAACATATTATATCTCGGTCAGTGGAAGAAGCCCTAAACATCCTCTCGGGAGCTCCCTTGACTTCTGGATGTCGCTCCGGGCGGCTCAGCAGACGCATAAATAACGCCACCGTATAATTACCCCGTACATCACTCTGTATATTTTTATCGCAGCCACTTCAAAGCGATATTTATCGCCTCTAACTTATCGCTTGTTGTACGTAATTAGCTATTGTTTTATTGTATCTACATTCAACTGAAAATCAATCAAATTAATATAAGAGTAACAAGTTAGGCTCGATTAATTATATGCACGAATAAGCGTTTTGGCCGCTACACAACGACAATTGCATGTAACGGTTTATTAAAAAAGTGTTGACATACAGACGGACATACAGACACACAGACATGACGAATCTATAAGGGTTCCGTTTTTTGCCATATGGCTACGGAACCCTAAAAAGGAGCGTGATCGCTCCGATATTTACGGACTCTATCACTTCCATTAAAGTAATGATTAGATTAATTAAGTAATACAACTACAGAGGAACATAAAAAAAGATAAACTTTTAAGATAATTGTTAAATTGATAATCCTTAACCCTAAAAAAGTATACTCAAATTGAGGATCTGAATCGGCTTTCGTATTCGAGTGCCCTCTTCATTTGAAAGGTAAATAAAGGATACTTGTGATAAAATTTAACAAGTCGTTGAGAACCCTAATCTGTTCTTTTACACTTAGGTGTATAATATTTCTGTCTCAAACATTTGTATTGGCAAATAAACTAATGCGTGGTTTTGTTGTCTACATACAGGTTTCACGAGCCGATCAACCGATTTTGATGCAATTTAACATTGAAATACTTTGAGCCCGGTATCCCCTGCATAGAGTTTACTGTGAAAATAGCAGCGTTGAAAGAGTATTTTTTGGGGTTTGTATGGGCAAGTGCCCGAGCGGCACGAATCTGCCCATACAAAAGTTAAAAAAGTTACCTACTCTTTCAGAGTGAAAGAGTAGCTACTTTTTCTACTTTCACGGTGAACCCTATATTATAAGCCGCACATACACACCCGAAAGTATTACCACTTTTTTTTGTTACACTCTGTAGAGATTGATTCGCCACAAATAAGTATCCCGCAGTAAGAATTCGCGATCCTGTTCAATTTCCCCAGTAATTTATACATCGCCGTGGTACAAATGAGCTCTGATTAATTATGCGCGACGAGACGAGGGTCGCAGGTTCGGTTCCGTTTGCGCTAAGAACTCTTTGTTTCCACCCATTATGGGGTGTGCGATGTGCGATTGTATAGATATATCTAAATTGGGAGGGTTGAATGGTGGTTATCTTATTATGAATTACTTAACCTTAATATAATGAAGATTTTGACATTGTAAGCGCCATTTTTCTTCTGGTAAAGTCTTTATTAAGTCAAAATTATGTAATTGTTAAATGTCTCTAAGTGCTACACTAAGTTTCTTCCGTTTGGAGTTTTATCCTTAGAACGCTTGTAGTAACCCAATGTTATAAATGCTAATTAAGTATGTCTCTCATCTACCTACCTCTTCACTCTTGAAAATGAAATTTGGTATGATTTTTGAATCTTGGGTAAAAAGGGCACACCTAATTATCATAGTTTTTGTTCCGGAAAATGTACGATTTTCGTGCGAGCAACAGATTTTGTGGCAACGCAGTTGCGAGCAACGTTTAGTATTTTATATAAAGTTAATAAAGATTAAGTCGGCCGTAACAAAATCTGTAAAGATTACGTTAAGTTAAAAAGGTTTTATTTTATTTATTTTTATTCAGGGAACTTATTCCTTTGATAAAATATCGATGGTTTTCAATAACTCCCACCTACACACTAAATAGCTAAGTATTTGTGACCGTGTGATTTGTAAGCTAAAGTTGTAATTTTAAGTAAAGGAGATGTTTGTCGATGGATATATGAATAAACGACGGGGTGGGATGTCACCGTGGAAATTTAGTGAGCACAAAAATAGTTTTCCAAGTAAAAATAAACATTTTGTGAGCATTCATAGATATTTGACAATACAATATACACAGTATTTAATGGCCTATCTCGTGTGTTAAAGTTATAATAGCATAATCTAGAGTATTCTTGAGGCTAGAAAGGAGCTATAATATAGAGACTACAATAGAGAGTTATAACATACTCCACAAGAAGTATGTATGTTATAACTTTTTAAGTAATAACTAATTTACCACCGTCTTATTCTTTAGGCTTCACCCTCGGTGCTTTTAATCCAAAACCTTCGGAGAACGACCTAAATCTCATTATCTCAAAAGGGAACACAATCTGTTATAATAACGTACACTATTAATTTCACAGTGGCCGATCTCATATTTTACAAGAATATTGGGCACCGAGGAAAATTAAAATTTTCTCTTAGCATACTAAAGGCTATTTTATTAGAGCAAAAAAATATGCCGAAAAGTGCTTAGCAGAAGACTACAAGCCCCTGCGGGAGGCTTTTATAAGGCGGACGATAAATCAAGGGCGGGAAAATATTTAAAAGCTTGCGCGCCAAGATTCCCGCGGCTTGTTCCACTTAGCACCGAACATTATTAGTGGAGTTCCCAGAGCGTAAAAATCGTGCAAACCTCCGATTTTTGCAATAGTGGATGAAAATTGAAAAGAAAAAAAGGAATGTGTAGCTGATAACATAAATAATAAAGTTTACCTATTGAAAAGTTGTACTTTTGATTTTTAAATTATTCTCTTCCACTTCAAGTAAACTCATAAACTGTAAAATTTTGAAGAAAATTTGCATATTCCTTTCTTTTAAATATGTAGCAAAATAATAAAATATATTATTATTTTTTTGATTTGTATCGTTGCTTATATTCCAAAGAAAGAAAATAAGTTGAAAAAATATATAATTTAGATTTAAAATTAATATTTTTGTATGTAGATGAGTATACCTCCAAATGTGCTTGTTGTGTGCCTCGCGAGGTAAATGGCGTTCCTATTTTTCTTTGGTTTTAAATGGGAAGTTTAAAATTATTTTTTAGGCTTAAAAAAGCCTTCTATTTCTTAATGTGTATAACTTTTTAGCTCTTACTTTATTAAATTTTCTGAAAATGTAGCACAAACTTTTTACGGATATTTCGAAGAAAATCTGTATTTTATTTCTTTTGGTTAGATTTTTACAGAATAAAATTGTTTTTTTTTTTTTTTCATTAATTATATTTGCTAAAACATACTTAAAGGAAAAAAATACAAATTACGTTAAGAAATGATATTTTTTGTATTCAGGTAAGCATTTTCCAAACATAGGTCGCAGCATGCGTCTTTAGTATGTACGTGAGATTTGTAGCACCCAATTTTTTTTCTGGCTTTAAGTAGGAAGTTTAAATATGGGGGCGATGCCGGTCCGTCCACGCTCGTGTCCCTGGGCACCTCCCCTGTGCCATCGTGAGCTTTTCACGGGGACACGGGGGGGGTGGCTGAACGCCGGTATGCGTGTGTGAGTGTGTGTGTGCTTGGCTGCGCCCACAGTGTGACGAAAGGGCCCGCGACCCGGGGTGTCGGAGTTTTGTATGATGGAAGGTCGCAGCAAAGAAAATAATCTCCGGGTGGGTCCCGGTCCCGATGGGGCCGGAGAATCCCATACGTCGCCTTCGAGTGACGGGCGGTCCGCGTATACGGAGGGGCCACTTTCTGCGAGGAAGGACGAGGGGGCCGCTAAGGCGGTGAAGAAGAAGGGTGGCGCTAAAAAGCGCGTTGATCCCAAGCCGGCGCACCTAACCGCGCCGGCTAGGGATTGTTCATCTGAGGAAGTGACGTTGTCCACAGAGGATACGGATCATGCATAAGGGAATCGGCGCGTCGGCTGGATGAGGTGCTTGCCGGCCTTCCATCCCGCTTCCGCCGCACCGACTATGACAGAGAGGTCTCCTACTCGTCCGGTAGCAATATGTCGCTGGACGACGTGGGACGGCCCGCACCTACCGGACGGAGGACGCCTATCAAGAGGCGATTACTGGCTGAAGACGAAGCAGGGCCGTCTACTAGTAAAGAGACGGCACCTAAACCTAAAAGGGGACGTGGCCGGCCACCAACAACCGGCCAGTACGTCGGCTACGCTAAGGCGCAGGCCAAGTACAGGCAGAAGGAGGAAGCCCTCAGGCTAGAAGCCGAAGAAGAGGTTGCCGAAGCAGCGCGAAGGGCTAGGAGGACGTGGAAGGACACGAGCTCCGCCCTCGCCGCGCTCCCCGCTTCATCTCCTGCGCGAGAAGAGGCATTGGAGACGGCGGGCGCTGACTTGGCCAAAACTGTGGAGCAGGCGTTGGAGACCATTGAGATGGTCGGCAAGAATTCCGCCAACCTTAAGGGAACCTTCCAGAAGTACCTGAGGGAGTCGGTGTCGACCATCGCAATGGTCTTCGCCGAGATGAGGAGTCGCTCCTCATCAGAGGAGATACAGAGGCTCGAGGCCCGGAACGCGCGTCTCGAAAAGCAAGTGGCGGTTCTACGCCAGGAGCTGGACGAGATGCGCAAACAGGGCTCGCAGACTGCCGGAGATGGAAACCTGCGCGAGCTATTGGCCGAGGTCTCCCGTGCGAACGTGGAGACCTTCGGCAATATGCTCAACGCCAGGCTCGCCGGACTGGAGGACCGACTTCTGCCGGAGCCGAAGCGGAGGCCACCGCTGGCGTCGGACGGGAAGGCGAAGGCGAAGAAGGCTCAGCCGCCTGTGGCAGCAGCTGCCCCGCAAGAGGCCCCTGCCGCGTCGACGGCGCCCAAGGGCAAAAAGGCCCAAAAAAAAAAGAAGAAGCGGCTGTCAATGGCCGCTCAGGAGGCGGCGCAAGGGGGAGCGAACACCAGCTCCCCCCGTACAGAGACCCCTTGGACCACGGTGGGTCCGAAGAGTAAGAAGAAGAAGGGGGCGGCTACACCATCTACAGCCGTCCCGAAGAAAAAGAAAAAGAAGAAGAGGAAGCTGCGTCCGCTCAAGTCAGCCGCCATCACTCTCACGTTGGAGAAGGGGGTGGACCAGAGCGTGACGTACGCTTCTATCTTAGAAGATGCGAAGAGCCGGATCGACCTTGCAGAGGTAGGAATCTGCCAGGGAAACAAGGTTCGATTCCGGCTAGCGAGGACGGGTGCCCGAATACTCGAGATAACCGGAGAGGACGCCCAGAAGAAGGCGGACGCCCTCGCCACCAGGATGAGGGACGTCCTTGACAGGGACGTCGTTAGAATCGACCGCCCTGTCAATAGAGCCGAATTGCTAGTCTCCGGCATGGACGACGCAGCGACCGCCGCCGATGTCACCAAGGCGGCGGCAAAAGAAGGCGGTTGCCCGGCCACCGACATCCGGTCGGGCAGAATTACGGTGGGTCCTAGGGGCGCTCGGAGTTTGTGGCTCCACGTCCCCACGGCTGCTGCCAAGAAGCTGGTGGCTTCTGGGCGGCTGCAGGTAGACTGGGTCATGACGAAGGTGGTGCTGCTGGCCGCGAGGCCAACGCGGTGCTACCGATGTCTTGACGTCGGCCACTTGGCGTCGAACTGCCAGTCCCCGGTAGATCGTAGCAGGAATTGCTTCCGCTGCGGTAAGCCGGGGCACAAGGCCGCCGACTGCGCGGAGGAGCCCAGCTGCTTTTTCTGCGCCGAGCTCGGCAAAGAGAGCAACCACGTGCTGGGGTCTAACGGCTGTGTCACAGCAGCCAGCAAGCCGCCCGGCACGAGAAAGAAGTGCAAGGCTCCCTCTAAGGCTCGGCCGCGTAAGCGGCCTGGAGCTGATAAGGCCGGGGCGAGTGAAGTCGCCCCCGCTATGGAGGTAGAAGCCTAAGCCTGTGGGCGGCTGATCGGGGGATCACCGCCCACAATATAGGTCCCGAGGAGAAAGGCTCCCCCGATGCCCGGGGAGCCTCTCGGTGAAGGCTGGCGGCGGCATAGGCTGCTGCAGTGATGCGGTGCCGGAAGCGGCAAGCGCTGCGGAGGACGCGGCGCGTTTTCGATCCCGCGTTCCTCCGCGTGTAGCGTTGACGAGGGCATGGGGGGGTTTTAGTCGGTAAACCTCTGCGGAGGGAGTCCGACATACCCCTGCCCCTTTCCCCCGAGGGGGCGGGGGATGCGTAATGCATTTCCCCTCCTTAAAAAAAAAAAAAAAAAAAAAAAAAAAGGAAGTTTAAATATATTTCAAAGACTAGACAAAGTCTTTCATTTGTCGATGCATTTAATGTTTTAGCTTTCACTTAAATAAATTTTCAACAAATATAGAAAAATATTTTCGGTCTATTTTACACATTTTTGGAGATATTTAAACGTTTTTAAGTACTTAAAAGTTATCATTTCTCTAAAAATTAAATACGCACAACAAGTAAGTTTAACACAATTTTCGTTACAACCCTTAAATCCACCCAAACCCTTTTATCTTGGTTACGACGAGCGTTAATCTCTAAAAACTTTGCAAAAACCTTATAGCTGTATTTAGCTTAGCAAAGCAAACTTTCTTTTTTAAAAATTGTATATTTGGTTAATTTTCAACGTAAACAACCGGATAAGGGTCATTAAATAACAGGAACAAGAATTTTTTTTTCTGGACCGGTTTTATATGGTGAAATATTAATTTTTAATTAAGTAACTAAAAAATTAAAAGCACAAAAAAAATTTTGGTAAACTTTGCAAGTTATAGTGTAAAAAAGAAAATGACACCTCAAAAACAAAAATCCATTCACTATTACAATTTTCGGAGGTTAAAACCTCTGGCGACTGCACTATATATGATAAAGAATAAGACAGCGATAATGACAAGTATAATTAAAGCAGTATCCATATACGTCTGTTATCTCTTCACGCCCAAACCGCTGAACCAATTTTGCTGAAATTTGGTATGGATACTTTGAGTCCCGAGAAAAGACTTACTCAAAGACTCTAGTAATCTAATATATATCTAATTTCAAAAGAATAAGAACATTTATTTTTCAAAAATATGATAGAAAAAAGAAGATGGTGCAATGTCCAAAAGCTCATTGTACTAGTATTATTGCGAACGGTCATATTCTGTGAGTTTGTATATTAACTATTTCTGCTCATAGAACCGAATAAAACAAAATTTGGTTATAGCATTGGAACCGGGTAAAAAGACATCCGATATTTTTCATAATGGAAAATGTATGGTTTTCGCGATAAACGAATTTCCGCGAAGATGTGTAATAAAAAACTAGATTCAAGTGGAGCACACCGTTTTTGTGGGCGGTCCACAGTATGGAAAAAACACCACTCGTTTCCTGCTGCATAAAATATCTTTGCGGTCTAATATAACCGCGACCGGCGGTGTGAGAACATACGCCGTGTACATGTAACATATTACAGGGTGCAATTAAACCTTTCTGCCAAATTTTTTCCAGGGCTTAGGCATCACTAGGAGAGTCCATTTAACCAAAAAAAAAAGTGGGTGTTATTTTTTTTTCAATGACATTAAATTTTTTATCCTATTTAAAACCGATGCAGAACGGTCACTCGCGGCGCGGGGGAATGAGAGGGGGTAACGCGGGGGGAGGCGCGCGCGCGGGGTCACATCACGCGCGGGCGACGCGTCGTGTCCATTAATTGTAGTGTTTTTTAGGATAACTTTCGGAAAATAATTTTTAACATTTTAGTACTGAGTGATTATAAAAGAAAAAAATACGTGTACTTATTTTCATTTTTAACAAGGATCAATATATCAAAATTTGGCAGGAAGGTTTAATTGCACCCTGTATATAGTATCTACATACATACATTTAAGTCATTTCTCAAATTCTGAGTGGTAAAATTAACTTTCGAATCAAACTAATGTTTCAGTTTTCTCTCCAAAATAAGATTTGACCGTGACGAATTAAATCAGTAACAATCCATATTACGACTACCTACTAATATTCAAATGCAAAAGTGTGTCTGACTGTCTATCTATATATTATGTATGTGTGTTACCTCTTCTCGCCCAAACCACTGAACAGTTTTTTGGTATGAAAATACATTGAAAGGACATTTTTATGCCGGAAAAATGTACGGTTCCCGCGCGATAAACTAATTTTGGCGCAACATAGTTGCCGGCGCGGCATCATCTGATCAGATGGAAAATGATCTAAAAACACATCCCATAATTAAATATTTTTACATCGATAGTATACCGAACGACTCTTTCGAATTCCTTTGAATCGATACCAGAACATACCCACTCATACATTTTCGGGTTTTAATTAATAATAGACAAGGCCTGCGGTCGCGGTCGGTGACCGTCATAAAATCCATTTACGGTAGTTTTAAAAGTTTAAAAGGTAATTGAATTTTGTGGCGCTGAAGTTCGTTTGTCAATAGCACAATTCGTATGATGGCCGCCGAATTGCTTAATGGGGTTAACGACTTAATGGGGTCTATTTAACGTCGCATCGCTACAATTGAAAACCCCGATGACATCTCGCATGGACCGAATTACATTTATGTTACGAGCAGTTGTGGTTGCGTTTTCGAAACGGTGTTTTTAAGCTATTGCATAGCTTTTATAAGCTTTGAGCGCGGCGACCGAATCAAGACATTCCCTAACGAAAAACACCTAACATTCGTCTAATGTCGTTTCAGTTCGGCAGACTTTGGCTCGTGTGCCTGTGTGCGAGCGACTAGATATATGAGCATTATAATTGTATAAGTTGATAAAAAATGATACGCAATAGCTTTAATACCGCGGTAGTCCCCGAGTTCCACACGTATTTTTTGACCGACTTCCAAAAAGGAGGAGGTAATACGTTCGGCTGTATGTATCTTTTTTTTTGTATGTTCGTCGATTACTCAGCCGTTTGTGGTCCGATTTTCAAAATTCTTTTTGTGTTGTATAGGGTTTAACTCGAATTTGGTACCATGTTCACAAAAGTGGTGATCTGATGATGGGATCCTTGAGGAATCGAGGGGACTCCTTGAAATTTGTATGGAAACATACAAATTTCAAGGTCGGTGCCAGTCCCAAAAGTTTCAGACATTCTTACATTACTGAATTCACGATTAAATTAGCTGGTACCGACTTCAAAATAATGAAGACTGTAGTATGTACAGAAATAGTTGAGATTTAGACAAATTCTGAAAATGGCACTATTAAAGAGTAAGAGTTATTTAATAATTTTTAGTTCATATTACGATTGTTTTTACATTGGAAGTCGGTTTTCATTTTTTTGTTAAAAATAATAATTTAATGAAGCCTTTAACTTAATACTTTCTACTCGACTGGGCTTTGGAGGTTACATTTCCTTTGTTATAACTTGTAAGTTATAATGTGAAAATCTAAAGTAGTTCTGGATCAAGACGACCTACAAACCTTTAAAAAGAGTGCGTATTCCTTCTAAAAAAGCCGGCAACGCACCTGCAACTTCTGATGACTGTCCATGGGCGACGGTACTTGCTTTCCATCAGGGGACCCGTTTATTTGTTTACCTCCTCCCGTTAATACCGTTAATACCTCCCGTTTATTAAAAAAAAAAAGACGGGTTGCACCCCGGGAGTGCCGGCAGAAGTGAAAACTTATTAACGTTGTGCATTTTTTGAACCCATTTTTTATGAAAATCGATTTTTTAAACCCATTTTTTATGAAAATCGATTTTTAAAACACTACTCTCCAACCGTCTTACGGTTTTTCTAAGGTTTTTCGATCAGCACGAGAATCTGACGCGAGTTTCACAGTTTTTACCATCCCACAAAAGTGCTCAACGCCGCTAAAGAAGTTTTCACTTCAAAAAACTGTATTTAGTTATGTCTCATGACTTTTTATGTTTACCTAGACGCCATTATCATAATTTTTCAGGTAGCGAGTGGTCAGCGTGGCAACTGGCAAATGAAGTAAGGTTTCTTTACCACCACTGCGATAGTAATTACCTGCCATTTAGTTAAATGGTACAACATTTAGCTAGAAAACCAATTTAAATGTTAACTAAGACACATAAAGCAAAATTGAAAACACGTCCATAAACATTTGTTACGAGAAATATAAAATACTAAACGTTCTTCGAATGATAATCACCTGAACGTATAGCCGGACCGTATCGTAAATGCCATCCCGATGCAATCGTAATCCAATGTTTTAGCCGGACAGAACGCTATAAGCATATTTCCAATCAAACCGCTCTGGATTTTGAAATATACATCCCCGCTTCTTAATAAAATGCGTCGGGCGATTTCGTTCTACGACAAATCTACGATGTCAGATCCGGTTGTCGCAAAATAAATTCTATATACTGGTATTAAAGTTCATTGTAATTCTTCGATCGTCGTGATATATCGTCGATACTGGCCGTCTGGAAACAAGATCGCATCGTCTAGAAGGGAATTCTGAGGTATAAATAACGCTGCACAATACTCGGGCTAAATCAAGGATATTGTGAAGGGGCCTTGTTAGCTCCGTACGCGACCGCTGATTTTTTATTTGATATCTCAATAAACCTTCGTGTTTGGTGAGGGTCCTAAACGGGTTTATGCCGGCTTTTTATTTTATTCCATAGAGCTCGCGTTTGATTTATAATTATATTTAGTATTCCGTTGGGTTTTTGTCAATCGAACTTGTCGCATTTACGGTTTTTTACTTTAATATTTATTGTCGGATTCCATTAATGATTTTATTGGATGTTATTTTATTAAGCTATTATGTTTTACGGTTTAAAAGTTGGGGGTGGGTATCAGGTTTAATTTCGTACAATTCTTAGTCATAATAAAGTATAACTCGTTTCGAAACCCATGTATGTCTTTTCCTTCAAAATCTTAAATAACGATATAGATATTATGTCAAATTTCCCTTCTCATTCGAATCATGTCATATTTCCCTCCTCTTTCGAGTTTTAACCTCTAGCCACGACGGGATAAAACCACTATAACACCTACGGAGTCAAGAAAAAATAGTCCCAGATGCGGCAGATGGTCCATATTTCAGCAGCTACGTGCTGCACTCGCGAGCCGGCGTCGGGATCCGGCGTTATGTACTGCACAATCTTTCTCACCCACTATCACGTACTACGTTCGAGAAACTGCACATCAAAAATCAATATATCTAACGTGTTTCGTATACCTAACGTTTTGTACTTGTACTCCAGTTGTTTGTAATCTACCTTGCAAAGAAAAATTGCATTGTGTGTACAGGGGCTTACAGCGCTTATGAACAATATTGTCTGTCAAGATGTGTATGGGATCAGAAAGCATATAAAGTGTTTATTATAACTGATTAGAGTATAATTATATATTTTAGATCCCAACATTTCATGTAAAGTATGTCAAAGGTGGTCTATCAGATCTTATTTGAGCCAGGACTCTACACTCTACAGTCTACATGGCCCTAACTTTACAAATTCCAGCTACAGAAACACCATACCCTATCCATGTAAGTGACAGGGTGTGAAGATTTTGTATCTTTCAAAGGTTCAGGTTTAGATTTTTCTTTCTGATGCAAGCAGTTTTAAACGCTATAGCGTAAATAGAGAGAAGTGTAGAACAACTTCGCCTACTGTAGATAGAGTAAATGAAGAGACTAGAGAGATACACAGAGAATCGTAAGAAAATTATTCTCAGTTTAGAATTTCATACTATTACTTACTAGCGACACGCCCCGGCGTCGCACGGGTATAAAATATATAGCCACTAAAAAATGATTAAAATCGATAGCCGATAATATGATCCTTCACGTCGTCTACTTCTTATCTGTGCCAAATAACATAAAAATTGCTGCAGTAGTTCGCGAGATAAGCCCTTTCAAATAATTTTCCCCGTTTTTTCCACATTTTCCTATTAGCCTTAGCGTGATAAGATATATCCTATAGCCTTCCTCAATAAATCGGCTATCTAACACTGAAATAATTTTTAAAATCGGACCAGTAGTTCCTGAGATTAGCGCGTTCAAGTTAGCCCTTTCAAATAATTTTTCGGAAAATGTGAAAAAAACGGGCTTTTCCACATTTTCCTCTATTTCTTCGCTCCTATTAGTCTTATCGTGATAAAATATAGCCTATAGCCTTCCTAGATAAATGGGCTATCTAACACTGAATGAATTAAAGAAAAAAAAGCGACTTTGTTTTATAATATGTATAGATTTATAACTTTTGGTCCAATGCATAAGAAGCTACTTCATAATACGCCGTAGTTCAGAAACCTAAAGTGCCAACTTCGACCTAGATACTACATTTAACTTTTTAATGCGTAATGTAATAAAGGTAGGTATTTGTAATATTTCAATTTCGATTTATTTTAATATTGATTATCGGATTATACATTTTATGTGCCACGTCCGAGGGGATTTTAATCCGTTGTAATAAAACATGAAAACAAATTGGACACCAATTAAGAGAATGAAAATTCGACCGCGACACCAATTAGTAAATAAAGTTTTCGGATATCGAAAAAAAATTAAAACTTGCACCGGAATTATTTCCCAGTCAAAGGCGATAAATTCGAAAAATAATTTGCTAGCATCAATCAAGATTAAAAACTGAAATGCCCATTAAATTCGGAAGGAAAAGTAGTGCAACTTTAATTATTCGAAATTGGATATATAATATTATATTGTTAAATCTGACTATTGTGAGAGAACAAATTACGGAGAATTCGTTTATCGCGCGGGAACCGCATATTTTTTTGGGATATAACAATTATTGTACTATGAGCTCAAAATACCTTCATAAATCATACCCAAATTCACGCAATTATAGTTTTTTACGCAATTTCAGTATGAAAAGTAACTCACGGAGAACCACAATATTAGGGAATTCAAAGGTTCTATTAATTGAACGAATTTTGAAAATAAAGTGCATTGTTATTTAAATTCGCATTATACAATCTGGAATCTAATCAATCAAACATTACCAAGATAAGTAGCTGACTCTTTCTGTCGTATTAAAACAAAGATTAAGCCGGTGTCACGCGTGTACAACATAAATCACACCCCGCCGTGAATTATTTTAATACCGTAATGACTAGCACTGCGAGCAGAGGGATACCCTCAAAATGGCATAACTCTGCCTAACATACGAGCACTAAACAAACATGAAAATTATAATGATTATTATTTTTATAAGAAAGAGTTAAAACATGTTTTGACTTTTGCTTATTTTTTATTTCTCATAGTTAAATATTTGTTAAGGCGAAGACAGCTGCCAATTCGACATCTTTGTGCAGTTTTCTAGACGTATGTATTTCATTGATTGGCACAAAAAAAAATATATGTGATTTTTGATTACATTTGGAAAAGCTTGTCGAATTTAAATAATAAAATAATGTACTCCTACTGGATGAAAAAAAAAAGTCACATCTTTCAGGAACTTTTAACAGTTCTAACTAAAGTAATACTACAATCTATGCTTTAAAAATTTGTTTATTTGATACCTTTTACAAAAATCCAAAGATTGCCGGATTTAATTTTCAGTTCTGACATCTAGATTTCCCATAATATTTATTTTTTCCTCTAAAAAACGAAAAATGTATCCACGCTACCGCGTGAACACTTCACATCTCTGTCTCTCTGGCATGAAAATCGACAGTGGTGCGAGAGTGATGCGAGATCAAGGTCATTGGCAGTTGTCAGCGTCTTAAGCATACTTAATATGAATTTAAGAAATGTTTTAAAACAAAATTTTCAGAATTTTCAAAATATTGATTTCATGCAGATTATTATTTTTATAACTCAGCATTTTTAAAATGTTTTGTGGATGCACAAGAAAATATTTAGAAAAAATTCGCGCGTCTTAAAAAGCGATTACCCTTGCCGTATACCCTTGCTCGCTTGAAGTGAACCTTCTGTTCGGTTATTCAGTCCCGTGTCGAGGGAGGATCGTGTATTATCACACCGGACCCACGGATTATGGGGTTCCGTTAATAAATGCGAACCGGCCGCCCGCGCCGGGTGCCATGTTCATTTTTCATCGGAGTCATTTATTCAAAATTTAATTCAATGTAATGATAACTATTTATGGTGTTTATAATTCAAACGTCGCAAGAACAATCTTATTGTAAAACTTTCCATTTATTGTTTATTTGCAAGCAATATTATAGCATTGACAATATGCGGACAACATGCGAATAATTAATCGTTTCTTTGTTAATAACATGATAACAATTATTATTCTAGAAAAACGCTTTTAGAATTAATGTATCTAAAATAAAATATGTGTCTACTTGCACAAGTACTCAGTAGGTACTCACCCAGTAAACTCAACATTGTACCAACTCCCAAGTACATAATATAAATAAAATAAATTACTCCTTGGTAACTACAATGTACGTCTGCCATTTGTTTCGTTGTTCGTGAGCCATAAACAATAAATTACATTTTTTCCTACAATATGTTTGACATGTTAGCTGCTTAAAATAAAGCAATATGTTTAGTTAGCCCGCATTCTGCCCTGTGGGGTCCCTTCGGCCTTGAGACGCGGGCCGATCACTCCCTGTGGCATAATTATTTTATTCAATGATTTCCACATATTTGTGTTGCTTTAAACTTTAAAGTAAACGTAGGTAAAATACAAATTTTAAACTTTATGTTGACTGAAATCTAGTTGCATCGAAATTCGTTTATTTTGCGGGAAACCTACATTTTTACGGTATTATTACTATACTATATATAGGACAGGGATGGCGACGCGACATAAAATTTAGGGCACGCCACTGGTCCCAAAACTAGTAGGTACCGAATTATTTTAACCAACAATGAAGGTTTTAGATCCTGCTCTGCATAGTTGGCACCAAATTAGTCAAATTTTAAAATACTCGTAGGATCATAAAAAATATTTAATGGCAAGGGCACATTAATAAGAAATGGTTCTCCATCCCTGCTATAGGATGTAATATGTCCTTTTCCAGGATTCAAAATAACTGCATATCTACTTGATTTCTTCAAGACCGTATCAGCAGCAATAACATGACGATGAGAGAGACAAACCGACACGCTTTCGCATTTTTAATATTAGGGTGAATTATTTACTTCCTTTTAGATCGTGTTCTTAGTGATTTAGATAATATAGCACTCAAAATCTATAAAGAAATCGAATCCGAAAACATGGGTTTTTCGTCGCAAAAAATTATTTATAAATATACTATTCACTGGCGTTCTCGTGAGGCATTCTCTTTCCGAACCATCCATCTATACACTTTTATCATGAAAAATGATCTCGCAAGTTAGTAAAGAGATAACGTATTGGAATATTCTCGTATGACCCTAGAGGGTTGTGCGGGGATTGGATGAACTAACGGGATGTATAAAACCATTTAGAATCAAATTCCGTTGAGGACACCTCCGTTTGCCGAGACCTCGACAGGTTTATTGTATGTGATATTTTAATACCTCACATTATGCGTTATGCGATTCTAACCCGTCCTTTACTACTGAGCAGTGACAAAATATATTAAGTGTTCTAGCAAAAACCTAACAAAAATAATTTCTTGTTATTGTTACACTGAATCTGAAGGGTTTAGGTGTAAAATCGAAAGGTAGAGTCAGATAGCCGCTTAGATAATAATTCACAACACTGTATAAATAAAGTATAAACCAATTTAATAGAGTACATTAAAATTTTTTTTTTGTTTGGATCTAATAGACCTCGAAACTATTGTAGCGATTTGGACACTGAAGTGGGGACTTTATAATGGTATGTGTGCCCAACACATATAATTATAAAGTGCCCACTTTGTAATGATAATATGACGGTCCACGAAGAAGTGCCTTAACCATGCCGAATTTATTTTGGGTGTACAAGGGGTGACAGACGTGCGAGTAAGTACACGGACTTATGGCTCGACGATCTTAATCGCCTGTGTGTCAGCAAAGAGCTGCGAGCCGCGGGCCGGGACGGTAGCGATTTTAGTTCCACAAGTGACCGCTAGAGGCGCTGTACAATTTTCCATATAAAAAATTTACGTTATTCGATATCGAGTATCGATAAATACTATAGCTTTAAACTCATGGTAGAGCTAAATGGTAATCCAGTGTGAGCGCTCGTGTGTCACCGACGTTCGCGAACTTAAAACCCGCCTGTTTTAAGTTCGTACGTCTATCAGGCCTTTACGAACTTACAATGTATAGGGAATAGTTTTATACTAATTAGCTTTTAATGTAAAGATTATAGAGTATCTCTAGACATAATTGAAGACGTGAGTGGAAAAACACAACATAGCTAATTTCAAAAAAATTGCTCCCTTTTCTGTCCATATACTACGAGTAGTAGTGGAACTTATAAGGCAAAAAAAGTTTTAAAGTAAATAGATATAACTTTAGAAATGGTATTGAACATCATCGATAATTTGACGTTTTTACAAAGTATATCTTCTGGTATGTCCTTTAAAACTTTTAGATTTTCAAAAATTTATTTTGTCTACGAAAATAATATTTTGTGTTATTCCATTGTGTTACACTCTTTTTTCATTAAATATGGTAATAATTTGGGCCTATTAATGTGGCAACACAGTAAAAAGGAGCAAAAGTATAGATGGAGTGACAACTGACACATCGCGGCCATTTTGTTTGTACTCCACTACTCGTTTAGTGTGCGGGTAGCGAAAAAAAACTTTCATACGGACTAATTGTGCATGCTACGCAATAAACGCCGGTAAGTTTTTATCTACTTTGGTTTCACTTTATGACGAAAGAATAAGATCATTGTTTAGATTGTTATGTTTATTGCTTGTGTCCGGCACATTTTCATGTAGTTTGAAACTTGTTAGGTTAGAAAAACATATTCTTTATTTCCTGTGTGTCACGTTTGTGTAACAATCTTGTGTAACGTAACACAAAGGAAATCATAAAGGTCTGTTCATGCCGGTGAGCAGCTATGTTTTTTTTTAGGAAAAATAACGCAAAATGGAAGAATATTTAGTATTTATGCCTAAAGATCATTCTGAACTCCGAAGTACAGATTCTACCCCTGATATATTTACGTGTGTAGGAACACAAACTAATGTATTATTTAATATTATAATTTATAAGACAAGATTAATCCGACTTTTATTTACAATTATCTCACCCTCCTATTGCACCATAAAATAGTAGTTTAGTCAAAAAAACTAACTACGGGTCAAAAATTACTATAATTTTGCGGTATGTATAAGCCCTTATAATTCTTTTGTGTTACAACTGTGTTACGTAAATCAGAAGAAACACAGGATACTCACGTCCTTAATTTAAGTTTTAGGAAAGGTTGAGTTTTGGTCAAAACTTCTGGTCGATTAAATCCTGTATATTAGAACTGCTCCAAATTGAATTTACTTGAATAATGTGAGTGTATTTGGGAACATTTTTTGCGGCCGCGACAGATGGCTGGCGAAGAAATTCAAAATTGAAATTTGCATCACATGTCGCCGCTTAAAGGACGCGCAGTTTCCTTTATTCTTGCATGCACTGGCACAATTAATTCTTTCTGTGGCTTTTTTTATATAAAACTTAAGAGATAAATGCACAAGCGAAATTAACAAAGTAAAAATAATATTTGTAACTATTTACATAAAATTGCAAAAAAAAAAACAACGTTAGCAGGGAATGTTTTAATAATGAAGCTTTTACAAAACTGGCAATTAAATCAACACTCGCGCAAGAGGGAGGCAGCACTCTTTTCATAATATTTTTAATTCTGTGCCTCAAAAATTGCTCCCTATTTAATCTTTTCATGTAACGTCGAGGCGATGAAAGTGTGATTAAAATTAAAAGATGCCAGCGTTTTAGACGGCTACAAGAGCCCATACTCTTTATCTACATTAATAGCTTGCCACGGGCACGGGGTGTAAAGAGAAGGAATGAGCCTCTAGTTTCTATGGAGTAACAACATTTTATCATCCCTGAGCGAGGGAGTTTACTACCTACTAAGGAATTAAGAAAACTGGATACTTTGATAATAATGATGTTAAAATAATTTCTACCACATAGTGATATACATTTTGTTATTATTACAAAATTTTTGTAAGCACAAAGCAATTCAACACATGCTTTGAGGAGAATATATTTTAACTTTCAACAAAAATGCACGTCTACCGCTAAAAATGTAATTTCATCTAATTGGGGTTCCTTCAAACCAAGCTCGCCACCAACAATTAATTGTGGGGTCAAAGGGACCCTCGACAATTAAATGGCCGTCTCAAAAAATGGAAGACAGGATACGTCTGTCTGTGGACGCGGTGCCTTAATTTATTTAATTACCACATCGCTTAATGTAAGCATTTCATTCCTTGTCCGCGACGTTTGAAACGTTTGGGTAAAAGATTTCTACTGTACCTATTCCTTTAATTAAATACCACTGGAAACGGTACTAGATCAAAAATCTTAAAATAGGTAATTCTCAAACTGTAGTCTGCCTGTTGACTAACTTATAAAAGATATTTAGATTTCTCATTCTAAATATTAATATGTAATAATTTGAGTATATTTTTTATTAATGAAATGAAACGAAATGAAACACTTAAGGGTTCTTACAGACGAACGGCACGTGTCGGCGGCACGTGTCGGCGGCAGTCGACGGCAGTCGGCGGCACGTGTCGGCGGCAGTCGACGGCAGACGACGGCATGTGCCGGCGGCAGTCGATGGCAGCCGACAGCAGCCGTCGACAGTTTGTAACGCTTGCAGTTGTGACGTAACGCGTAAAGGTAAGCGTCCACAGGTCGGTATAGTACGCAACGGACGTTTCGCATCAAACGAATATTTTTTTTACAGTACGTCCACTGTATCGGCAGCGTACGGATTACCGACTAGCTAGTATGTTTATCTTCAAATTAGTCCAAACAAAGTTCCTAAGTCAAAATTTCTGCTTTCGACTTTTCCATCCATACCCCCCTTATGAGCATTCATTTACTAGGCTAAACGGTAATCCGTACGTTGCCGATTCAGCGGACGTACTGTGAAAAAAATATCCGTTTGATGCGAGATGTCCGTTGCGTACGATACCGACCTGTGGACGCTTACCTTGCGGGGGTACGTCACAACTGGGGGCCTACCACCAACTCTGAAAGCAGTATTATTAGGTACTTCGAGATTTTGTACCACAACCTCTTAAAAGTAAGATTACTTCAAGAATGTTTCATCCAGACGTTTTGTGATGTCATCCTATTTCATCGCTCTCAGCGTATCATGAGCTCCATTTCGACAAAGATGAGCAATATTATTAATTATTATACTTTCACGTCAAACTAGCGATCTTAAAAAATTGATATTTCTCAGTAGATTTAACATTGTTTTGTATTTTTTCCTGTTATGTAGTAAAATTATATTAAAAATGAAGACGGTATGACATTCGGAGTCATTCTTTCACCGATGTTTCTATTCTTGAGAGTTCCTTTAGTTACCAATAACAAAAAAAAATAATCAACTAGCCTAATTTTTTACGCTGTTAGATTTATTTTATTGAAATATTTTAAGGTGTAGTAAAAACCTTTCAAATTCTCTAGTGAGTTTTTACTACACATTTTGTTTCGACAATAATTCATTTGTTAACACATTCATGCGAGAGGGACGAAGCGCTTAGCTGCTATATCTCGCTTTGACCTACAGCAAAATATTATGAACAAATAATTTGATATCGTTCGTTCTATCCCATTCCTAAGTGTCTTAAGTTCTAAACTCTAAACACACTCGGCCGAAAATAAGCGACCGAAGTTCGGCATGATTACGCTTGTAATGCGCATACAATATAGGTAACGTGACGTTATTTCGGCATGGTGTGTCATCGGTAATTTAAAATATATTATTACAGGCGTAATCTTACCGAACTTCGGCCGCGTATTTTCGGCATGGTGTGTTTAGACACTAAGATCGCTTACAGACGAAAGGCACAAGTCGGCGGCATACCTACGGACATAGTACGGACATTACATATTTTTTGTAGCCATAATCCAACCATTATAGACAGTCTCGAGTTGATGGACTCAACTGATGTCAGAATGGCCATGTAACCACTGACTTAACAGTCTTTAAAATTCAATAAAAAACTACAATCCATTTTCAATTTGACAACAGACTTCAACTATAAATAAAAGATCTTTTTTATTGGATGCCATTTTTATGCAATTTACTTATGATAATTTACGGTATGACATTCAGAGACTAATTAGCTATGTCCACATTGTGCTTTTTTTGTTCATCAAGGGCATGCGTTATAGCGCAGTCAAGAGCGAACGTGAGGCATGCCCGTGACACGCATTGAAATCGTAGCGCTCGCTATGACACTTTTCTTTCAACGCGGGTGGATTTTGACGCATTCAATTATTTAATAAATAGAAGATGACGATAATGGAAGATGAAATTAAATAATGTGGACATAGCTATTGTCCTTGTTCGCCGGCGTAATTTTTGGCGCATGCGCCACAAAACCTTTTATTGCGTATGTCCAAAACATGTCATGTCATGACAACGCCACGAACAAAGTTGTTTATATATTTAGTTACCTGTTAAGTTTAAACAACGTGTACAGTATGTACTCCTAAATTAATAAAACACATGAAAATCTTCGCTTGTTGTCGTAATCACGGAAACACCGAATATAATATGAAACGTAAGAGTCCCGAACAATGCTTTTACATTTTGCACCTTGTTCGAAAGAAATAGTTCGTTCTATCTCATTCCTAGACCCTAAGTATGAATAAAACAATATTATTTTCATACACTTTATGAAGCTCATGATACGAATGAAAGTCTGTAAAATTATTGTAATCTTACAACAAAGTGTTCTGGAAACATGATAGTTTTAGGAAAGGTCGTGGTAGGCCCCCTGCAAGCGTCATAAACTGTCAACGGCTGCCGTCGGCTACCGTCGACTGCCGCCGACTGCCGCCGACACGTGCCGTCGACTGCCGTCGACTGCCGCCGACACGTGCCGCCGACACGTGCCGCCGACACGTGCCGTTCGTCTGTAAGAACCCTAACTGGAAAGTATTAGTCTCTAAGGGCTGGTTTACACGTATTAAGTATCTACTTAATTATATACACGTATATACATAACTTAACACGTATTAAGTAACTACTTATCTGTAGTAACTAAATTTTAACTTAATTTGAATTGCTTGCCGGAAATGTGTCAAGTGACAAGCCGGGCCTGCCAACCTTACAGAAAATAGTCAAAATTCTAATTTCCTTGTTTAGTACTTAACTAAATTTTAACTTACTACTTGCTACTAAATTTTGTGTTTACATGCAATAAATAACTTAAAATTAAGTTAAAATTTAGTTAACTACTTATCTACTTAATACGTGTAAACCAGCCATAACCGCCGTACTCAGAAACATTTACCTAATTATGATTAACCTTCAATGTAATGAAAAGTTTGACAGATAATGTATGAGGCTTAAATGTCAAAATTTTAAATTAATTACATTTCCAGCATTTACGTAATTAATGTTCCACTCTGAGTGCGGCAGTACAATAATTAGAAATATAATAGACGTACCTATAATATATAATTTCATGTTGAATCCGTTTAACCACCTTTCAAAGAAAGAAAGAAGCAAGATTCTCAAGCAGAACGGAAAAATTGTATCTTATTTTGTTCTGTGTCTGAAGGAAAACACAAAAAGTTTAATTGCACTGTGTGGGAGTGATAAATACACAGCAAGGTTAAATTTTCTCTTTAGAATGTAGGTTTATACCATCCTTGCGAGACTACGTTATTCGGTCGGCCTATGTCACATCAAAATTATTCGTTATCTGTCGGCTGGGTTTGATATTGTAACCCGTCCAAATACACAGGCCTGTCATTTGCCTCACATGAGTGGATAATAATAATATTTTCCCACCTTCGGGCGGAAAACGTCAACTTTGTTCCCGCTGCGCTTATCGATGTTGCCGTTTTCCGCCTCCGTCGATGACAAAAATAGTATACGCACCATGGGCAATAAATAAGATAGCCTCAGATCACATGTAATTGTTGACCGAGGCGGAGACATTTCTTATTTTCCTGCCCTAGGTGCGTAATATACTATTTCCCCTGGCTTCGGCATCGTCGGTGCTGAATGCTGATGTATCGCCGAGTTCTAGTGTGTAAGGCTGCTTCCACTACCATCCGTTCGGGTGCAGCCAGTTTTACATATTCGCGGTGGAAGTCCCTAATCCCCCACGGAATAAAATGGCATTTTTCAGCAAAAATCACAAACACATTGCAAATTAAAAACGCAAGAAATACAATCGTAATATTTTTAAGAAAATGAAACATTCCCTGCAGACAAATTACAGAGGTACATTCGCACCGCCAAGGGACTTGTGCTCGTAATTTTATTCATGAGGAGTTTTAATTAATTTATAATATCGCATACAGGGCGTATTTAACGTGGCAATTCCGTGGCAATGAACGTGGAACGTGGCACTGACAGCCGGCACACGGTTGGATGAACATGGCAGTCGGCAGTCTCTTTAAAATGTTAAGACTTGTGTTTATTTTGTCCGTAATTCGTAAAGCAGTATTTATTCAATACTTTCATACCACTTCCTGACAAATGCCGAATAGGCTATCCACCACTTAACTTGATAGATAAAGTATGGAGAAACTGTCAAAAAAGTTGTGAATAGCCCATTCGGCACTTTATCAGAAAGTGGTGAAACAGGCCCTTAACCTATCAAGCCCCATAAGAGCACCGGTGATCGCGACAATAGAATACAATAGCATTTCCAAGAATCCGCGATCTAAGGATTAAATCTTAATATTATAAATGTTAAAGTGTGCCAGTCTGTCTGTCTGTTACCTCTTCACGCTCAAACCGCTGAACCGATTTTGCTGATATTTGGTATCCAGATACTTTGAGTCCTGGGAAGGGATATAGGATACTATTTATCCCGGAAAAATGTACAGTTCCTGTGCGATAAACGAATTTTGGCGCAACGAAGTTGCGGGCGTCATCTTATATACCAAATAAGTGCTAAATTGTGTGGACGCCTAAGTTATACCATTAAATAGAGATTTGGTACTTAGTTTTACATATTATGTTCTAACGAGAATGGACCGATTTTGATAATATATTATTTTGATACATTTCGTTTCGATGACAGACTTCATCGCAGCTAAAATATAATATACATTTCCTACGGGACATAGTTACTTTGGTAAGAGAAATCCTGAGAAACACATTATTCATAGGGTGTAAGTTTATTCGTTACTTCTTCACGTAAAAACTGCAGAATGAATTTTTGTAAATTCGAAATGATAGCAGTAAGGGTTTCGGCTTTAATAATAATATTATGCAATCATCAACAATCACTCCAAATTCTTCTCTTGTTTCGAAAAATGTCGCAAGAAAAATACAAATTTTACCCACGTACCTATCGAATAACATTTACCCTTAATGGGTTAACTGTTTAGTTTCAGCAACTCATTAGAGTACAAAATTAATTATATTACAATAATGGAAACTCTTAATTCCTTGCTCAGATAATTGTATTTTTAATGAGAAGGGAGATTATGTTTTCATTATCATTTTGTTTATTGTTCCGTCCATAATCCGCGTACGATCGTGTCGTGTGCTTAAAATAATTAATTACATTATTTACTGAAATATAGCTACATATTTTTTCAATTTTGACTTTCATTTTCGTGAAATGTACCCAAAAACCTGTCAATGATAATTGATAACTTTAGTATTATTATGTATTATTTTCGACAACTTAAGACGATTTAGCGGTTTTATTTTGTTTTGCTATTATTTTTAAAGAATAAGGTAAGGGTAAAGCCAAACGAGCGTAATTTGTGAGTTGTGAGTCGCAGAATTTCTGCCGTGTAAATATCTTTTCATACAAATCATGACTCTCAAAAGTACGCTCGTGTGAATCAAACAGGACTTGTGTATGAAATTGCATGCAGCAGAAATTCTGCGGAACCGAAATTCTGCGACTCACGACTCACAAATTACGCTCGTTTGGCTTCACCCTAATAATTATTATTAGGTGGCACTACATAGAGTCATAAAACATGATAAAGCAATTACAATACCCGCCGGAGTTGGCGCGTTATTGGAACAGAAGCCGCAGTTATCAGGAGAGTAGTATTAAAATTCAACGAAGTCACGTCTCCTAGTTGGTTGCTAGAATTTTAATTTTATAACCCGCCATAATTTATGTCACATAAGATTGTACGCTCCGCCACCTTTTTCTTTAGTTCCTTATTTTTATAGGGATACTTAAAACAATTGCTTTTTACCCGACTGCCAGGAGGGTTATGTGTTTAGCGCGTATCTTCTATGTATGTATGTAATATTCTTTATTACCTCATATCTTCAGAACGGCTAAACGGATTTTCACATTTGAGGTATCGTTAAATTTGTCTTAATAGCCCGAGTGTTCTTAGATAGGTGACTTTAAGAAAAAACCAAAATGGCGGATGTTTGACGCCATATCGTGAGGTAAACAAAAATAAAAATTTACCAAGCATATCGAGTGGGGTATCAAAATAAAGCATTTTAAACACTGATTATAAATATGTATATAACTTACAGTTTTAATATTAAATAGAACAATAAATCTACACGAATATTATAAAGAGGAAAGATTTTATTTTTTGTTTGTTTGGCTCCGAAACTACTGGACTGATTTGAAAAATTCTTTTACCATTGGAATTCTACATTATTTTTGCAGAACATAGGCTGAATTTTATTCTGAAAAAAAATAGGGTACCGTAAGATATTTGGGTTCTTCGGACGCAAGGTGTAAAAAATCAACCAGAAAAGTTACTTATTTTACGTACGCTGCCTAAACTATAAAAGATAGAACCATAAAATTCTAAGTAATTGTAGAACTTACAAATATCTACAAAAAAGTCTGCGACACACTATACCTATCTATGTCGAGTGAGGCACAATAACCATTTTTTTATTTAAAAATCTTGAATTTTTTTGGACTACATTTAAACGCGTTTATTTTACTCATTCTTTTAATCCTCATCAAAATAAATTATTACATTACTAAGTACAGTTTATGTAGATAATATTTGGTCTTTGAATGAATAAAATTGGACATTTGGTTTTGAAATTATGGCGAAATTAAAATATTACGATATTTGGCGTCACCAAGACGGACGAGCGCGTGCGGGAGGAAGACAATAATTGCAGGGTGCAGCCTGCGTATTATGACTGCGTCGTCGATGTTAGTGTCGGAGTCTGTGAATTGACCTGAGAATCATTTTGCTGACCGAGTCTTTCCTGACCGCTAGTAATAAAATAAGAAAAAACCAAAATCCGCCTGCATGGATAAATCCAATATTAATTAAAAATTAACTGACATTACTGAAACAAGATGAAAATTCAATGACAAAGTATTAAAAAAAAACAATGATTTGGTACTTAAAACTAGAAACATACATTGAAACAGTACCAAACCTATGTACCTATTATAACATATTGTAGGTAGGTACATTTTTTTAAGTGTACCTACGATATATGGTTATATCAGCACGGTAGTTTTTCAATTTTTTATTAGATTGATTGTCGAAATGGTAAGATGACTACAACCAATGATATTATATAAAATAAACTCATTTAGCAGATATGTTACTACCGCGCGCGTTGTGAAGATTCAAATACGACCCAATTGGGTCGTATTTTATTTAGTCTGTCTCTATTATGTAAATGGCATTTCGTATCTTTTGTTTCACTTATCTGTCAAATTTGTCAATGTTGTTTGGAAGAGATTTAAGCCTGAAAATAGTATGAACGTAACAGATCTGTATAAGTAGAATATCATTGACTACAACTAAAAAGTCGCAAATAAAATAAATTAATTAAAAATCAATAAACCCGACTGCAAAAAATGTTAACTAAAAAGAACGAAACAAGACCTAGGTAATTCTGCTGGAGGCATCGAATCCATGTTTTAATTGATACGACTCTTGCTTACGAGTTTCATGCCAGGATAAATGGAAGGTTACATAGAAAAATCTAGAAGAAGAAAGTGGATAATAAAATGCAGTCGGAGGCATAATATTTTATGACTTATGAATTAATGTTAAACTTGGTGTGACATGCCTCCGACTGCATTTTATTATCCACTTTCTTCTTCTAGATTTTTCTATGTAACCTTCTATTTATCCTGGCATGAAACTCGTAAGCAAGAGTCGTATCAATTAAAACATGGATTCGATGCCTCTGGCAGAATTAGGTCTTGTTTCGTTCTTTTTAGTTAACATTTTTTGCAGTCGGGTTTTTTGATTTTTAATTAATTTATTTTATTTATTTACTCAAAACGACTCCATACAGGTGGCATCTGGACATTGTTTGGCACTAAAATAAACTTTCGCTTTTTTATACAGGGTGTAATTTTGTGAGACATAGACTAGTCTAGTGCTTAAGGTGTTAACGTAATATTGAGTCAGTTTATACTGCATCCATGATGCCACACCAAAAGGTGACGTCCTACGATCGGTGTATATTATAATAATTGTATATGGTTTATATTTGTTCGGAGAGGGCACACAAACGCGGCGTACCCTAGGGAGCCATCCGTTACGTGCGGAATGCCACTTGGTTAACACTGGCCTGGGACGAACAGATTGTATAAGTATAATGTCTCTGATGACATTAATCTTAGTTAAAATTTAGGTATTAATAGGAAATTTCACCATAGCCTTATAGCTTGTCTCTTTTACCAGCGCATGGTGTTAGTTGCTCACATGACTTTTTGCGTAGAGAGAGAAGGGATACAAGAACCAATATTTTCGTGTGGCATTCCGCATTCCCGCTTTAGTTGTTGTATTCTAGCAAAGAACCTAAAAGATACTAGCAGTTATAGGTTATTGGCCGATTCCTCTCTATTTGTTGACCGGATTTAAGATGCTAAATGTTATACTCATTATATTATGTTATAATTATGTAATCACTAACTCCTCCGCCATGTGCTTATACCTCACTAAAAGCTAAACTTTTTATCACAGTTTTATGAACGACTTCCTAGCCGTTTGAGAGAATTATTTTAGTCATCTAGCAAATGGTACTTCAGCGTAAGCGATCCTTTTATCACAAGGCTTTTAATACAATAGCCGAAACATCGCAAAAGTATGTAGAAGTTTAAACTCACAAACATTAAACAATGCTCAATGTTTTCATCTGCTGGAAATTCCGATGGTCTCCGTTCAAGCATTACATTTTAATACGCTTTGCAACAAAACGTTCAACTTCTTGCCACAAAAGTATCGCGTTTAAGCTTTTATTAATTGAAATAAAATATTTATATACAACGTAGTAGTACTTACGTATTCGGAACGTGCACCTCAGTAGTCACATATTTCAAACAAAGTTTCGGGCTTGTGTCAAAAAATAAACAACAAGAGTTTGTTTATTTTGTAAATATTATAGCAAATAAAATATATTTAGAACAATAATTAATGGTATTTCGGTTATATTTAGTTTAAAACTACTTGTGGAAAATGAATATAATCATAAAAAACTAGTTTTACACTCTGTAAAACACTCAATAAGTTTCAAGGCCCAATCTATGCTAAAAGGAAATAAATTGGTGTTAGCAGGACATGTAAGGGATGTAGAAGAGCTAAGAACTAATGGCAATGTTATTTAATACGAGCCAATATAATTCGCCGAACATCGGTGACTTTAGCACCCTATAAAACAAGTTTAAACGTAAGTACTGAACCAACCAAAAAACGTAACTAAACATTTGGATAAAGCAAGTCTAAACATTTTTATTCATTCTTACAGATAGATAATTATGCTTGGGATTGTTGCTGGAGTGAAATGCAACTGCGTTTATAACCAGAGCGGCAAGTGCAAACATATTGATTTTGCTACTTTAATATTTAAATGTTTCGTTAACAACAAAACTACGTGCAATATACCTACTTTATACCTACTTGAAAAAAATAAAAAGTAATGTTATTAAAAATCTTGTTTTTATTTATTTTTTACGACATTAATACTCTTGAAGAAAATCGGAGTCTATAAATTTTTAATTTACTAAAACACTGCAAACATTCTTCATGTTTCTGAGTCTTTGCAGCATTAATACACTTTCAATATGGATTCTTACTCGAGCAATAGGTATCATAAGCCCTTTCCTCTTGAGAGTACTCATTTTGTTTTGCTCAAAATGGGGGCATAATAATTAAAACTTTTTTACACCTTTCATCTAAAACTTGCTTAATTGAAAAACCTTTTCCATTCAAAACTCTATCTCCAGCTTCTAAAAGATCAGTTAAACCAATGTATTATCTGGTTTATCGTCATTTGTAAGTCACTGTTTCTTCCACCTGATACTATGGATTTAAATGAAATATTCTATGAAACTATCACTGCAAGTTTTGTCGTCGGGTTTTGGAGACCATGGTGATCCATCAACACTAAAACAATAGTTAGGTACTCAATTAATATCTTTATAAAATGCAACTCATATAAAATTTACTTGACTGATAATGCAATTTTAGGTTATATCGTATCACATAAGTACCTTTTCATTTTTACAGCAGCTATTCTTTTATATCTGATCTAATTTCCTAGTGGATTTAGGAAAAACATTAAATTTGTATACTGACTACCTATTTCTGTTGTTATTTTTGCAGTCTACGATACAAAAGCAATTAAGACCAATTTCTAAAAATTTCAAAACAAGATTGACAAGTTCGTTTGACTATTAGCTGAGCCCTTGTGGTTGCATATTTTTGCCGCGGCAAGCGCGGCAATCGCTTTCTGTATCCCCTCCACCCACTTCGCACGCTCCGATTCGACAAATAGTAATATAATACATAACATAATATTATTACTATTTAAGAAAGAAAAAACAATATTCTCAGGACAATTTGAAAACAAACATGATTGTATTGACTCATAAAATTAACGACAGTTATGGCTATTAAATAAATGTAAAAGCACCGTCCAAGTCTAATTAAAATAATATGAAAGTATATTACAAGAGTTGGTACAACAAATTATTGTGCGTTCAATTATCGAAGTATGATAATTAATATTGGCTCACAAGGTGCTTTTGATATGTAATAATCAATAATACATATTGATTGATTTTTAAGTAATTACTTAAAAAAGGCATGGATTTTACCAAGTTAGATACTTAAGTTCCCCTCTAGAGAAGTATCTTGTAAGTTGCTAATTATTATTATTTAAAGAAAATTCAGGTATAGCGTATCACAGCTCATTTTGCTAACTTATGTCGAAAAGATCGTTAAATGATTCTGTAGAAATTAAGTTTTTCCTTACACTCAAAACCAATTTTTCTTTATCGACCAATCTATAAAATAGAGAATTACGATATTATCTGCGTGTATAACGAATGAGTGTGATATGTTAAAAGTTTATAACTTTATATGTTTCGGCCTCATTTATAAATGTTTCCTATAAATGACATTATACATTATTTTAAATATTTTATTTTTAATATTAATTAATTAAAAGTCATTAGACGTCTTCATCAAAACATCCTTAGAATTCCTGCCATTAATATTTTTACAATACGGTATTTTATCATTTTTATAAAAACAACAATAATAATTAATATTCATGATAATTATATCAACTCTATACAATTCTTCGGGAATTGGTCACGCATTAAAAACTCATCTTGTCGCTGGCGCGGCGCTTCCTAATATATTCAGAGATATGCATCTGGGAGCCGATCGGGCGGCGGACGTCGTGTTTTAATACTTTTATGATTCCAAATTTAAATGGGGCTATAAGATGTTATTCCTGTTTGATCACATAGGTTACTTTGGGATTATCCGGTATTTACTAGCAATTAGGATATTAGCAGGTGATTGATTAACTAGTTTGGTAGAGTTTCTTCGGGAGTCATAACTAATTTTGTTACAGAGCCTGATATGTTTGTTGCATACATTGTTGATATAATTTATTACATTTTATCTGGTTCTTCTTCAGAGCAAATATTTGGGTTCAAAGTCTTTAAAATGTAATATAGTTCGTACTCTGTCAGCAACAACCGGACTTTCGTCATTTTATAAAATTTGAAAGTTTTCCTGTATGGTGGTGTATGGTGGTTAGAATGACTGATCAATTTTATCGAATCGGTTGGGTAGATCTTCATAACTGGAAACCTAAAGTAACCACGACCGAAACTCCAACGTTGCTGGTCGTTCTTAAGTCTTAACTCTACTAGGTCATTTACAGGGAAACTTTTAGCTTTTACAAAATGACGAAAGTCTGGCTGTCACTGGCTCCTTGAGCTATAAGAGCTATGTGAAGCCGAAAGGAAGTTATAGGAACCTTACGCAACAGTTTTGTACGGTTCTAGCGTACCCTTTTCCTCTAGTAAATATAAAAGTAAACAAGCGTCATCCGTTGTGTAGGTAATAAATCTCTGGGCAGTTAATTTAAATGAGTGTTCACGGTAGGACGTCTCACGGTTCCTGCCGAAGACAGTTATGATTTATTTGAAGAGCTGAGTGCACACATGCGGGACGCAGTCGCAGCAATTGATTCAACTTGATCGTTATATTATCTTGATTTTTGACAGAAAGTAATTCTTGAAACTATTGAACTTCGCTAAATATAGTAAGACACATATTAAGTTTAATAGCTCTATAATATATAATATTATGTTACATAGTAATTAATTAGTGCGGTTTTAGCTCGCAAGGATTAAATTACTTGTAAACGCAAAAAAGGAAAAATATCTAAGTTAAAAAAAGGTATAATGGGTACTGAATTATCTAATGTGACTGATGATCTAATAACCAACCAGTATAAATTGTTAACCTACAAAATTAATTTAAATTCCACTAATTAGTTCTAATTAACACAACTAAAACTATTTTTAATTAGCTGTTGTACCCTCCGCCTTAATTAGGTGTATTGGTCTCTATTATTTGTCGGCTTCTCATTTGACACCTAACTACCGAACTTGATCGGGTACACTAACTAGGGACTTCTATTATTAATCAAACATAATATTTTGTATTATATAACAAACAATTTTGCATAAATGGAGGCTTTAGGAACGGTAAAATGAATTGTAATAAAAAATGGATTTTATGTATAGCAAGCCATAAATATTAATCAGATAAAGAAGTAGCTAGGTTACAAGATTTTTTGCTATTGTAAGGGAAAAAATGAGTAATTACCAGTATATTAATTAATTGTAAGTTATCGACTTTATCCACCTACGTATTCAAATATGCTGGTATTTATGCTAAGTGTAAGTTTTTTTTTATATAAATAAAATTGAATGTAATAAAACTAGTAGTTTTTTTTTAATAAATTCAGTATAAAGTTCTACTCGGTATCTACCTAGTCTGAAAAATATAATAAAGTTCGGGTGCGTTCGGACTTCAGGTTAATTGGACATTTCGCAAATACCTATCTACTTTCTCACATTTACCTCTATTTTGTTGTTACCATCCTTCTCCAACTTCTCAAAAAATGAACTTAAACTTATCAAAAACATAAATAAACAATTTTGGCACCAGTCCGTAGTTTATGAGGTATCACCATCACCGCCTAATTAACAGCACGTGTTAACAGATACGAGGTATGGGCGGACAAAATTATTATCAGCGTTATAGATGATGTATTTACATATTGATAAATTATTAGAATTCGAAGAATAACATGTTACTTTACTGAGAGGTGACTGTTTTAAAATAAACTTAAAATACTCGTTTGGGACACTGGGAACATTGCTTTTATTCATGAATAATGTTATACACAATAATCTTTTAATAAGTCAACATATAAAAGTAAGGGGAAGACAACAAAAGTGCTGCGAACTGGTATTGGGAATACATTTCTTTATTTACTTGATATGTGCTACCCCTACCACCTATAGTTTACTACGGCGGGCAGGCACGGATAATCACATCACCACAAACTATGGAGCTTTCACGTGGTTGAAAATTCGTTCCAACAAATCAGCATCTTTATGCGCCACAAGCGGACTTTAATCTGTTTTTTTTTTTTTAACCGAAATCAAAAACATCGTTTATTAAACGCGTCCCAAAATACCAGAGACGGTTAAAACTAAACACCCGATTAATTCTAAAGGAAAATAAAAGTGTATTAATATATTTTTAGACGCGTCCTTAGGGATCTCAGCGGGGCACGGTGGGTTTTTTATTCATAAATAGTAGTGTCCGACCGAAGCTTCGGCTTCGGCTTCGGCTACGGCCGCCTTCAGCCAAAAAATCCACCTTCGGCGAAACCTTTGGCTTCGGCCTAAAACCCGGCCGAAGCCGAAGCTTTGCCGAAGGTCCAAGCAACCGTCGAAATTGAACGAACTGTAAACTGTTACCAAAGACTGAGTGAGTCGTGACTCGTGAGAGAGCGACGGACCGGTCGTGTATGCAAAGGCCGCTGGGAGTCAATGTCAAATACAATAAACAAACACTAACTTCTTAATAAATCATTTAATTATTTATTAAGAAGTTAGTGTTTGTTTATTTTATTTATTAGTCTAGTTTCGGCCTAGTCGAGTAAAAAAAAGACTGATTGATTGGTCTAATTATTGTTATTTGTGAAATAATAAAGATTTTTTTTTACAATAGTTCAGTTAATAAAGTAGTTGTAGAATGCGTGAGCGGGAACCTAAGAGATTTCTGCTGGAACTTATTTAGGGTGCTTAGGGATAAAATATGTATACTAAAAGTCCTGAAGTCTAGGAGGTGAGCCGGAGAGAGGGGAGAGTGCCAAAAGTCTCAATTTTTGGTTTTGGCTACTAACTAAAAAAACGATGCGTTGTAGCAAAAAACATTTTAATTACGATGAAAAAAAAAAACTTGTTGAATTCTCTATAATTGAATTGAGTCTTTCCTTAAACTTAATTAATTATTTGTAGTCCACAAATTATTAACTAATAAATAAATCACGAATTCACAAACTTTTATTACCATCTCTAATTCAACTTCTCTATGAGACAGTCAATATAGAGGTAAAACTTCAATATTGAAGTTTTGAAATACTTAATTTTAATATTAATTGTAGCTTGTAGACAATATGGAACATAACTGTATTTAATAACTATGTTTAAAAAAGATAAAACCGACTACAAAATTATACGTAATTGAGAAATAAAACTCCGTATCTCCAAAACTACTGAACCGATTTTGTGGAAACTTGCACTATTCCCTAAGTTGAACAGAACCTAGTACAACAGAAAAAGAATAACTGAAATCGGAATGGTAGTTCCAGAGATATGCGAACACAAACATAAAAACATACATACATACATACACTTGTAATTTGGCACATTTGTTCAGACGCTGATACAGATTACAGACTAACATATACGAAAATTGGGCAGTTCTGGAAATATTACATACATTATTATTACATACATTACATATTACATACATTACATATATTACATACAATTACTGAGAGTCGAGCGATTAAGATTATAAACCATCGGCTTCGGCTTCGGCCGAAGGTTGTGGCGATTGCCGATTAATCGGCTTCAGCTTCGGCTTCGGCCAAAAATAGACCTTCGGTCGGACACTAATAAATAGGCTTATTACGAATGTCCGAGCCTACTACACGCCAGCTGTGAATTAAATTGATCCCACGTGGAGGGGTAATGAATTTGTGGTCCAAGCTTAGCTTGATCACATACGATTCCTTTTTAAACTGTCAGTTGAATTTCAACTGAATATACAATTGATAAAGTTCATATTCGACTGCCCTGTCATTCAGGAACTTCATCTCCTTCCAGAAAAAGCAGTCGCCAATATGAATTCTAATACCTTCGCGGAGGATTCGATTATGTTTGAATTATTTTCAATCGCCTCGTCTCGTGTGATAGCTTCATAAGTATTATAGTATTTTAAAATCTTATAAGCGTCTAATAACATTTAATAGTCCTTATCACGATTTGATTTCATTTCTGATATGTATTTATTTATTGTTGGTCCTGATAGCATCGTAAATTATGGGGATTGAATGTTATTAAGGATTTGTTATTCAGCTTTTGTCCACAGACTTTTTTTAAATTTATTCGAGTTTTATATTGCCGCCGCAAAGCTTCCATAAAAAGTAGTAAGTAAACAAGTTCGAGTCGGACTCGCACACGAAATGTTCCGTAGAGCGAAAATAGGGAAAAATAGTGTTTTTTGTATGGGGGGAGAGGTTTAATTATTTATTTTAATTTTATTGTATCATTAAATATTAAAGTATCATTAAGGATTTTGTTAAAATGTGTCTATATGATGCCATAATGCAATACATAATATTATGTGATAATTTCAGAAGTCTACCTAAAGCGGTTCTTGAGTTACAGCCTGGAGACAGACATCGAAATCTGAGTAATAGGGTCCCGTTTTTACTCTTTGAGTACGGAACCCTAATACCATGTTACCTAAGTACCATTATAATAGTTATAGCTGTTATAAGGGTGAGTGCCATTGGTCCTTAATAAACGTATATTATGTAGAGAGTCAAAATAAATTTAAAGGTTCCCTTAAACCAAATAAAGTCCCAAAAGATCCAAGCGCTACAATTATGGTCCAGTTTCATCCAGCGTGTAGAGTCACGTAGTCCGGGCGTATCTATCACCAGCATCTGCCCAGGATAGGGTTACACTACGTGCAGCGACAACAGATTAAATGGAACAGGTATATATGTCACTCAAAAACAATTTATTAGCCCACATATTTTGAGGAAGCGTAGCGGTGTATTCTGTTACATAAAGGTCGCAATGTTTGTTGTTATTCTAGATAGAAATTAGAATGTAGATCTTCCTATTCGGGACGAATATAATTTCCCTAGTTTTTAACTAGTCGACTTTACTTTATATAGTGTACTCAGTATATACATAATATTATGTAGGGTAGAGTGTATGCTACCCTAAAAACATTAAACCACTGTATCGTAATGGTAGGTTATACAGGGTGCAATTAAACCTTCCTGCCAATTTTTTTTCAGGGCTTTGGTATAATTACCATTAGGAGAGTCCATTTAATCAAAAAAATTGGGAGTTATTTTTTTTAATAACATATTTTATCCCATTTAAAATCGTTTTAAAAAGTTGCAGAACGGTTGATCGTGGCGGTGGGTATGAGCGGGGGTGACGCGGGCGACGCGTCGTGTCCATTGATTGTAGTGTTTTTGGGATATCTTTCGGAAGCTATTTCTCGACATTTTAGTACTGAGTGATTACAAAAGAAAAAATACGTGTATTTTATTTTTAACAAGGATCAGTACATCAAAAGAATCATGGCCAAATTTGTGTAGGAGCTGGACTCGACTTTTATTTTTGATGTCCCTAAATAAGCTATAGTTAGATTTGGTTGTTCTTATGCTCTAAACATAATTCCGTTTGAGAATTATGTCTAAATAGACACGATTTTTTATAATAATTAATAACGTTTACAATTATTTTGAGGTAAGACTTAATAACTACCTTTTTCCCGACTGCCGTGTAGCCTACAAGTGTATATTCGGCGATCTCGTTTCTAATTATTTCAATTTTTCCTAGAGTATTACCCAAAAAATATAACGAATGCGAATGATCGCCGGTTGTCAGAACACAACGAAACTAAAATTAATGAGCAAGGCGTATGATAATATGTAGTAATGATAACGTCGAGCCTACGTAAATATTGTTTTAGTAGCATTGCCTACTTATCATTATAGCACTGCAAAATGAACACAACGAAACTATAATATATTGATCTTTTTTTGTGGCTATTTATATACATATTTCTAATGATTTTCGATGCCTTAAAATATTAGGGATTTTTTGCTACTAATGGCATATCGGGACGCCACCGCCCACCTGGTACGATTTGGCCATTGTTCTTTGGCAGGAAGATTTAATTGCACCCTGTATTAAACATCTAAATTGAGGTACACTTCAATTCAGCAGTATAGTAATCACCTCTATTATACCCCAACCTGTAGTATCTACAGAGGGATATGGTAATACGGCAATAAACATAGATCCACTTTACATAGAGCAATTAAGCTAGAACAATTCGAACCTGAAGCATTTCATATTTCAAGTCGCTGTGAATTCCAAGGAGAGGCAACAACGCGGCCAATTCCGTGGCAATATCCGTTGGAAATGGATTGTCGTGGTAAAAGGTCAAAATACCGGCTCTGTTTGCCGACCCGGTCGACCCGGCCGACCCGGGTGATCCCGCATTATACGGGTCCCATTCAATAACCAAAGAAAACACTATTATAAAACACTTAAGGAGTGGAAATAATTATAGATGATTACTATGGGGTGCCAAATATCCACGGGAATAGGGCGGATTTTTGGAAGAAATAAAATTTCGTATTAAAAAAATCATAGTGTGTAAATGACTCTATATCTACTACTACCTAATCGTAAGAAAATGTTACGGATAGAGTAAGTACGTCGCTACTATTGTGATTTGAGACTAAGCAAGAAGTTTAATGACTTTGTTGTACAGCTATTTCAAATTGATTCAACATTTGTTTTGTTCAGGTGCTTTGATATAGAAGATGATTTGATGACTTTCGGACAGTTTTAAATCCATACGATTAAATCTGTCTATCTGCTTCTCTGTGTATTTGACTGTCAATCTTTTTGTTACAGATATTCTCGCTTAAATCACTGAACCGATTTTGATGTGTTTGGAAATTTTGTACTTTAAATCCCGGGAAAGGACATGGGATAAAATATCATATCGCGAAAAAATTTACGGTTCCCGCACGATAAGCGATAAAGTTATGCGAAACATTTAGTATAAAATGAAATACGATAATAACCAGATAACATTAGTATATCGTTGATGCGATGAATTTTAATATCACATGTTTTGTCGTATCTTTCTTTATGAAGTTCGAGCGGCGAGCCTCCTAGCCCGATAAGTTGGTGCCCTCAGGGCTGAGCCCTTCTTCCAACTTCTTACGAAATTATTTGAACTAGGCGGCTGAGTTTGCCCTCTAGAGTGGTGAAACTATGTTACCGAACACATGAAAACGGTCCCTATGGCCATTGTAATTCAACAATACGGACAATTTGTTCATTATGAAAATTGTTTTTGTGACCGAATATTGTTTAAGTTATGATTTATGAACGTGTCAGTTGATGGATTTACTTTTTGTATGCAATGAACTCTATGATCAAACCGCTAGACTGGTCAATATCATACTTCTGACTTTAATACGAAGTTTGCATAATAGCCTCCTCGTGTAGACCATAGTAACATTTGTTTTATCTTATCCTGATCATTGCCCCTTTTCTCGCTCACTCTTAATTGCATTGAGGTTATCACTGTCATCAATCGCTTCCTTTAATTGTATTTCATTAACGTCTATTAATTCTACGGTCTGCGCGCGCCGGGATGCCTCAAACGATGCTCCGATATTATTGTGCGGCGGTCAAATGCAAATGAATCTTCAATACAACCTGCAGCAAACGTGTGCTCGGATTAAAGCTCGTGCGAATTTAGCCCCTATCATTTCGTTTTTAAAGTCATTTTCATGTGACGCTCCAGTTGAGAATATTTTCTGTCGTGAGAATGAGATCTCGCCTACTGTTCCCACGCAGTTTCGGTTTAACCCTAACTTAACCCCGTGGCGCGAAAATAGTCAGCGGACCTATCGACCCGAGATGATTCGGTAGTCTTCATGCTTGTTCGCCGACTTAAATGGTACTTTGAATGTTCCGTATTCGAAACTACTGCGAGCTCAGATGCTCATTTCAATGATCTGCGGCAGGTAAAAGTTTCGAATGGAAAAGTTACATGTTATTTTTCTATACCTGATGTTCATTAGGTAGGTAGAGTAAAGAAAATTGTCTTCTTTTCATTCATATTCTCAATAATTATTATTAGTTCATTCATAAATATATTTTTTTTCAATTGTCACAAAATTTTATCGTAAATTTTCATATTATATAATACATTAAAGAAAAGTTAAAGTATACAAGATATATCAGCAAATTGTGTATAGAAGTAGGCACATGGCGAAAACTAAACTTGTTACGCAGCTCGCAGCGACATCAATAAAAGGCCCGTAAGCGCCTCGCCGAGATTGTGCACTTTGTTCTGAGCAAAAAAATATAGTTTTTTTCACTGTTTTTAATCTACGTGCCTTCACAACTTCGCTCCTTTTCAGCTCCGGGCCATTTTAATCTGTTTTTCCGTTGTGTACAGACAAATAAACAAAAACTGCGCTCACTGCTGCAGTTACAAAGTTATTTAGTAAAAAATTAACTTTACCGGTGCGTTGTTCAAATTTTAAACTCAATTAAACATGATATTGTATTAATTTATACTAGCTATTTGATCGACCTTTGCTCGGTATTCGATAAAACACGAATAAAATGACATTTCCTAAAAAATATTCCTAGCTAGATCGATTTATCGCCCCCGAAACCTCCTATATACTAAATTTCATGAAAATCGTTGGAGCCGATTCCGATGATCTCGTTTAAAGATATAAGATTATATTTATAGCCTAGCCTACTTGTTAGCTCACTTTATTATATCTATTATACAAAATTCTCGTATCACAGTGCTTGTGCGCGAACTCCTGCAAAACGGCTCAACCAATTTTAATGAAATTTTGTATACTACGTTAGTTAGGCCTGAGAATATGTTTTTATCTACTTTTTATATTGATACTAGAAATAATTTATATGGCAAAACAATGTTTGCCGGGCTAGTTTTAATAATAGCTTATAGCTACCTGCCGAAATGGGAATAAGTATTTTTTCAGAAATATTGAGGCTAACTGTACTAATAAAATTAATCAACAATATCTCAAATGTTAGGTTAGTAATTGGGCTATACCTATTAATTAAAATTAATGCTAAAATTATCTAATACATCCAACATTTACTAGATAATATATTTATAGATGTAATTTATACTAATTAGTACAAAGAATCTATTAAAAATTTAGCTCATATTTTTATCACCTAATTAATTAAGCACATAAAAAAAGAACCTATGAAACTGGTAGATTTTTATCGTACTAACAAGTCACATAAAGCTATATAATATTATGTCTAAAGGGGGCATATTATATAACAGTTCGTTTTTGTCCATTGTCCTGTTTCATTTACTATTTTTTCCAAGTGAAGCGTCAGAACATAAAATGAATTAAGAACAAAGAAAAGTGATGCATTAATTCGTTGAAGAATCCCTCGAATGAACTGATATCAGCTTTAACACTGTCAGATAAACAAAGAATTACCATAAAGATTAAGAGAGTGTAACTCGAACAATAATATGTACCCCATCCTATCTAATACCTGCATGAATATTCCGCTGGAAACACAACATTAGTCAAACAATATCGTTAATTTCGCGCAAAGCCTCAGAAATATCCCCCTTTATTAAGAATCTCGTGCCAAGAGAGCAGTAATATTTATGCCTGGTCCTTCAACAAAGAGTAATAAATTGTTGGAGAAACGTGGAATGAATCATTCCGCTAACCCTATTACCTATACGTTATATTTCGTAACCTTTATTAGATTCCAAAAGAAATTACGAACATATGTTATTAAGAGCCGCAAATATTACAAACGCTGATGTTTCGTATTTAGAATAATGTTATGATAGGAATTATAAATACGTAGTTTAAGTAGGCAGTAACCTTTTACTTCCCTTTTAGTTCCAAAAAATCTCACCATTTTTTTTAAGTCTAGAGAAAGTTTTTGTAGAAAAGCGATATGATAAAATGATAGCTCTACATTTGTTCAAAGGTCTACTTTTATGAAGTGTCCTATCTACTCGTCAGTGTAGTCTTTGGCCAGCATACTGTATTTTCTTTCTGTCTTCAAAATGTCGCACAATGCGACTTAAGCGCTTGATGCCATATAATTCCAGTTGAAAGAGGCGGCTTTAGTGTGTGCTGCTCTTTATTTTATTTGACATTGTACTCTGAATAGGGGAATTTCTAAATAGTTTATTTATTTTATTTCTATAGTGCCTCCATCGCTTTAAGCCCGGCTCGGAGTGTGATATCATTATTAAGCTTTTTTTCTCATAATATAATATGTATTCAGCTAAGTACATATTGGAAATCTTGATGTTGGACACAAAATTTATAAAAATATTTTATCATCTAAAATCTAAGTAATAAAACATAATTAGCAATCATAAGGTTAGCTAGTAGACTTTACCCAGGTTGTTTGTTTAAATTACTGCAATGAAATAGTCGAAAAATAAATTGTTTGTTGTTTCATCTAAATTCTAAATAATATATACTTATAATATTGCAAAATAACAATGAGGGGTCAACTATGATAGTTAATAGTTGCACGTGTTATTTCAGAATTATGTAGAGTGATTCAGGGTTCTTTTCATCGATGCTATGGTATCTTCTATCTTGTAGCATATATCTTGCTATAATATTTAACTCTCCTCTAACAAATCATACATTTTATAGTTGGCGGATCGCCAAAGGCTGCCGGTTCACAATATTTTACTGCTACCATCAAATTCCTGATATTTTATAACATCATTATGTCACTCGATAAGGAGGGCTCATACGTTATATTACTTATGTTATATCCACTATAAAGCCTAAAACAGTACAGTGACACAATATTATCAAATTGCCAGCACAAAGTGGTGATATAACCGGTGGTAGGTCTCATGAACACGTTCTAAAAGCGTTATAGTAATTTAGAAAATAACTTTTTCATTTTATTTCATTTGACTGGACTACCTCAACCTCTACCACCCTAAATACCTCGATCGGATCGAGGTATTAAATATTATTAAAAAAAAATTGTCAAAAACGAGTCAATTAAAGACTCAGCATTACATAATATTATGGATACTTAAGTGAATAAATAGTGTTGTTCCAGTAGCATAAGTGACTCATAGAAGCATTAATTAACATTTTTGTAAAATTGTGTCAAATCATTCATTGGATAGAACAGGAGGATGTGGGCCCGCCCCACCCGAGGTCTATCTGAATATAAATCTAAACGATACGCCGTTTAGGGGACCTTTACAATGAGGAATAAAATTTGGATGTGCCAACTGCCAAGTGTGTATGTTGTCGGTTAAAAATAGAATTATGTGTGCCAAGTGTATATATGTTTTCGGTTAGAAATGGAAACATGATTATTGAAAAAATCGAGGAAATTGATTCCTATGCAGTTGATAGACCAACGTTATTTGGTCGAATATGTCAATTCAATGTTAATTGTGATCTGTCGGCTGGGTTTGGCGTAACGCAACCAAACTACGTGGGTCCCCGATCTGCATAGGAATCAACTTCTCTGATAGTACTATCAAAAAGTAATTAAGTAGGTACGTTTCTTAGTTTGGGGGCTACATTTGAATGGGAGTAAGGGCTCCTTTTTAATTTCAATTCGAAGGTAGAGATAGAAAAAAATATTTAAAGTATATAATGCTGAGATTGCATAATATAATATATAATGGCAAACACATATATTTATGATATGATATACTTGAAATGTCAAAATAAATTATGTGGCACATTTTATGTTTAAATATTGTAACTATCTTCAAAGATTAACATCTCTCACGAGGTCTCTACCCTAAGTTTTTAAATCAGAACTGTAATATTGACTTAATAAATAATATTTTGTACAATCCTTAATATGGTGATTACGTATCTTAATGATAATCAAGCCCAGGGGTTCGACAAATTTTTAGCCAAAAATGTTATATTCAAAATATAATATTAAGATTTATGACTGTTAGACAGATAGTACCAATTTTTATTGTAGACCTCATTTATGTCATTATACGGTGGAATCGAGTATATTATAGATATTTTGACTGAATTCACATCCTAAACTTAGTAACTCATCGACAAATTCTAACTACTGTCCGATAGTATAGACTAATGAAAATGTAATGATGTAGCGGAATTATTTAATTGCGATCCTTCCTCTAAACCAGTATTTCCCAAAGTGTGGGTCGCGACCCACTGGTGGGTCGCGGGTAGATTTTGGGTGGGCCCTGAAACTATAGGACGATTGTCGTACTCGTTCAATTGTTATTTTACTCGTTCGTTCGTCGTCGTGGGTGTGTGCGGGACGGGGCGGGGCATTCGAACGCAAACATAATTGTAAGTAAGACTGACGATTATTATGGTGGTGAAATACGATAAGAATTAATGGGTAAATGCTGCGGCAGCAACATACCGCTGCTTTTTTGTCTTCATGACACAAGGTGGGCCACGAACTTTAAACTTTCTTGTAGATGGGTCGCGGTCCCGACAAGTTTGGGAAACACTGCTCTAAACCATTTTCTGCGTCCTCTCTACGGTTCCGTATGGAATAAATTACATTTAGAAAGAGGATTTAACTAGAGCGAAAAACAGTAGACGCTTCTGAACATTTGTATTGGTGGTGTGACTCACCTACTTAAAATACACGAATTTAACATAATGACATTAATTAATTATTGTATAATAATGTAATATTTCATAGGCTGGCAGGGTCAAGTAATGATGAAACAGATGAACATTATAATATGATAGCCGATAGGTATAATAGAAACGACGAGCATCAATGTTTTCAGATCAATATTATTTAAAAAATAAAACTTTATTATTTAAAATGAAAACTTAACTTATTATACTTTGATAAACAGAACCATAATCAAGTAGAAGTCGTTAAACATCCCTAAAACATCAGACATGGATGACTTTCATAATGTTATTAAATTATTTCATCGAATTAATGTGACGGGGTTGACAGCAGGACGTCCGCCATACTTGCATCTGAAATTTATATCTCCCTCTGATGATGTTCACTTTTTAACCAACTTCCAAAAAGGAGGAGGTTTTTCAAATCGACCGTAATATATAATATTTTCTTTTTATGACGTAAAGATTATTATTTTTGATACGAAAACTACCTTAACCCGCCAGCACTCGCGCCCCTAAAAATTACACGAGCACTCTCGCGTAGAGCATTTTGCTCTCGTTTATATATGTCATTAAATATAGGTTTTACAAAGTAACATTTTAACTTTTTATTATTCTATTAAATAAAGTACACTTTGTTTATTAGTATAAAATATATATTTAAAAGTATATATTTAAAACTTGATCAATATTTATCTTTTTAATTTTCATTAACATTCATGACAAGAAATTTTTCGGTCGCCTAAGGTGGTATGAAGGGAAAAAATTCACAAATAAAAATGCTTTCAAAAAGAAAACTTAGATATGTGGGAAGTATTAATCTTCATTATATTTCCGAACTTTACAAATATCACAAGATGCATGACTTTGCTCGGTACATAAAAAAATTTGGTAATAAATGCAGGCCTTTTCTGGTGTTCCGGTTTTTGCGTCTTGGGCAAACCACTCAGATTCTATTTGGTTTTTATTGTCCTGGTAACTCAGATTCTAGTGATAAACATTTAATCACGTTAAAATACGATGTTTCTGTAGAGGATATACAAGGTTTGCAAGGTGCTCTGCTTTGGATATGACCACACCAAAATTCATTCATCTTTTTAATCCCAATCCATCTATAATAGAAATACGTAATAGTTTTCCGTAACAGTAATTTAAAACCATAATATTACATAAAAGTAGCAGAAAAACTGTGGATATGATGAATAAAATTAAATTAAGAAATTAAAAAAAAAACCCCGCCAAAAAACTTTAAAAAGTAATGAAATAATATTAACTGACTTTAAGTTTAAATAATTCCTAAGAGTAAAGTAGTATTTTAGTCCATAAATGTTGTAACCATGTGTCGGGGGACCGCCAAGTAATCTACCACAACAGCGACTTTTGCATTCTGTATCGCCATAATAGTCGCTGATTGTCTCGATTCGGGTCGCTGTGAACTGACCCTTAAGCTATAATGTTATGTAAAATCAATCATCCACATTAGCGGTCCCCCGACACACCTTGACAAAATTATTGACTAAAATATTACTTTACTCTTAGGAATTATTTAAACTTAAAGTCAGTTAATATTATTTCATTACTTTTTAAAGTTTTTTGGCGGGGTTTTTTTTTTAATTTCTTAATTTAATTTAATTTTATGCTTTTTAAAGTAATGCAGAATAATTCCTATCAACTGGATCATATACCAATGAATACCATCTATAAAATATGTCCTTTTGGATGGGGCCGTCAATATGAGCCCAAACATGAAACCTCCACTTTGAGTTCATACGGAGCTCGGCTCCTATAGAATCCAGGTGAAACTGCAGCTGCAGCAGCACGCAAATCTTTACTGTTTTTCTACATCTTACTGGTTGTCGCAATTAAAATAAGCCCAAACACGAAACCTCTGCTCTAAGTTGGTGAGGAGTTGGGTATCCTATTGATTATTACCAGGTGACGCTGCAGCACCAGGTAAACTTTCCAATAATGTGTATGTATTCATAAGAGTCACGAACCAAAATGCAAAATTTATATTTTGCATTTAACCCATCAAACGACTGCAAGTTGCTAATCGGCCTATCACGAACCAGATAAACCGTGATATTTCAGCAATGAGCAGGCTGATGATGATGAACTATAGCTAAGAACACTCTCGGTCATGTCAGCTTTTAAACAAAAAGAATTAGATCAAAATCCACCCGTTTGGATGCTACGATGCCACAGACAGACAGACAGACAGACAGACAGACAGACAGACAGACAGACAGACCGACAGACCGACAGACAGACACGTCAAACTTATAACACCCCTCTTTTTGGTCGGGGGTTAAAAATAATGTATTCTTAAGGAAGAAAGTACTTACGCCGATACCCGCGCGATGAGCAAAATGCTGCATGATGGTATACGGCGCAACAAACCTCCTCGTACGAGCAAATAGTGCACCCTGGCGAGAAGTTATCTGAATTCAGGGGTGGGGGACGAAACAAAACTCAGCTACTGAAGAAACGATGGCCATAAACATATTTTTGATAAAATGGCACGTGTTTTAAATTTACCGTGAGCAAAATGCTCATAGCGCGAGTACTCGCGGGTTAAGGGTGGGTTGCACCAGAGACGTGGTTAAACCATGGTTAAAGTTATGGTTATAGTTAACGCTAACTTAGCTTTAACCTTAACTTTGACCACAGAATTTGACAGATGTCTGTTGCGTTTATTTTTTTATTAAAGCTACAGTTAATGGGATTGAGAGTATAAAAAATTGAATTATCCGTAAAAATCGACGGGAAAAATATTTGTTATAATTGTCACTGAGAAACAAAGTAAATTTTTACGAAAAAAATTCGATAAAAGTATGAGCGGTTATGGTTAAAGTTGAATATGCCATAAGGACGCCATATTTAACCAAAGATTTGACATTTTGCACTGTAGTTATAGTTAAAGTTAAAGTCAAAGATAGATTATAGTTAAAGTAAGTTGGTGCAACCCACCCATTAGTGTTTTGCACTTTTATGAGTATTATTTATTTACTTTATTTTATAAACGCGTTTTGAGTAAAAGGACACGTGACCCGATCGAAAATTTCTAAAATGGCAACCGCCGGCGCATTGTAGGATAGGTAGTAATGTTGTCCATGAAAAGTGAAAACACTTTAATTCTGACTACTTTTAATTTTACCATTTACAGCATATAAATGATAGTTAAATTGGGAAAATATACAATAATCTTGACAGTGAATGTAAATAATTGAAACCAAATAAAACAGAAACGAAAGCATGCAACTGACTTAAAAATGTTATAGAAATATTCAAACTTCGAAGAGCACAAAGGAGGTCCACACAATGAGTATCTATACCCGACCGCAGTCAATTAAGAGTATTCTTTATCGATGAAGCGGCAAAATAAATACAGGCTAAATGAAAAAAATAAAAATATATTACGGCCCGGTTGAAGGCAATCCTACGTTATGACAGGTGACGCGGCGATCAAAGGCAAAAATGGCCAGTCATCCACAAATGATTATGGGCCTTCTTCGTGGATCCATTTTGGACTTTATTGAGCGTGATAAACGACGGAATGCCAATATAAGCTATTATGAAATCTGTCTCATAAGCGTTTTTGTTTACATATTATTTTATGAGCTGACCTCCGAGCTAAGTATCGCATCGCTAGCACGACGGGTCACAAAAGCATTTTATACCTAAGCCACAGAATACATAATATTGTAACCTAAGCTGACATGGGGTCGATTTCTAACCCAATGGCACAAACGAGATTTTTTTTTCTTAGGTACTTGTTTTTCGTTTAGGTATGTACTCTTAGTGTAACGCACGTTCTAAATAAACTTAAATATTATGGAGTGAACTGCTTAGTGCTTCTAATTCCGTTTCAGGTTTCAGCCATACATTTTATGTGGTGAATTTTTACTCAACGATTTTACTTACCTACTTATACCTAACTTATGCTTTATTTAACTAGATACACGACTACTTATATTGTTACATTTCAAACTTTATCAAGCTGTCGGTAAAACAAAAAAATCCGTGTTAGCAAGGGTAAATAGCGAGCTTGATTTAGACCACGCCGTTAAGAAGTTATTAAGTCTGTTTCTTGTCTCTAAGTTTAAGATAAGTCGCCCATTGTTATCGCCCGCCCCGGAGCTACCCCTAATAGAAAATATTGAAAGTAAATTAACTCACTTTGTTACGTTTTCCAGAATAAAACATTTCGCTGAAATTTAAATAAATTACGCGCAATTTATGATGTCTTGTGCCTGGGTCGTTTTAGATAAAGCAGGGGAAATTTATTTAATGATATGCCAACATTGTTCGCCGTTTTAAAATATGTGTTGGCAATGTTAAAGGGAAGAAAATTAATAGCACATGTCGTCGGGAAGTGGGGCGAAAGTCGAAATCTACATCCGAGAGCAGACGTAACGTTTGGCTGAAAAGAAAAAGGTTAGAAATTAATAAAACAAAACTTTTCATTATTTTAAATCATTAATAGCGCGCATAGAAAATATATTTACAAATATTAACATTTTCTTGGCCAATTCCACAAAGACCACACGTTTGATGTGCTCAACAAAAATTCATGACATACTAGAGAATTCGAGCACCAATTCCGAGGAGTCGCGTCCTCTGAAGATTCAAAAGAAACGTTTGGTCATGAAAGAACGGTGAATTCTCCCGTTCAATTCGTGACGACCCTTATTGGAAAACTTTTCAATTCTGATAGAACTCGCCGTTCAGATATAATAGTACTATCGCTTGTTACGACTGCTGTAATGATAACGAAATTCGTATACTTTTTCTTGACTCTCATAATTTGATGCTGTTATTTTTAGATTCTTTTATTATTATAGTCAACATTTTTGATAGCTTTTCTCATATTTTCATACAGTAAGCAAACATTTTCTGATGCGGGATATACCTAGTTGCACAGTTGATAAACTTAAAAACTTGAACCTTAACAAGTATAATAAATAATTAGCACAAAATACATTCTATAAAATAATTTCTAGCGGCCATCGCAGACTGCTGCAGTGTTCTAACTTAATTCAGAATATGATTTGAAATCTCAAATCTCATAATTATATTCACCTATTCCGCAGTAGGTCAATGGTATAGCTGCACCATTTTTTGTGTTATGTTTTAATTAAAAACGAGCCGTATTCAGAATTAGCACTCAAGTATGCAGCTCCGGCTTGGAAATTCGGACTGACTTTCCAGATTTATTGCAGCCTAATTTGATATTTTTAAAATCAAGAAATGCGAAATACTTACTTAATTCTCCTAATGTTGTATGAGAACTATCTTTATATAATATTGAGCATACAGCATAACGTCATATGGAAACGAACAAAAGATAGATAAATCCTTAAAAAATATTAGGTAGGTACATAAGCGATAACTGAAGTGATGTAAGTCATAATTCAAGTTATTTCTATTTTTAAAGGGACTTTTTTAATTCGTGTAGTTTTTTTTATTATCACAGTAATTACTGTTAAAATGACATAATAATATTAATAAATTTTTACACAATTACATCGGTATGACTAATTGTAAGTAAATTAATCAATTCTGTTTATGTCTTATGTCTCTTATGTACTTAATATTTTATTAATTCATACTTATTAATTCATAAAAAACAATCGCCCCCGGGTGGGCTCGAACCACCAACCTTTCGGTTAACAGCCGAACGCGCTAGCCAATTGCGCCACGGAGGCGTTGAGAAACAGGGTCAAATTATGAAATAGTAACCAAAACACCTTAATTGACCTTGATTTCATATTATAATATTAATTTATAATAATATATTAAAATATATTAATAATACAGGAGAAGGTGGTAATGTGGCCCCCCACTTTGTTTATCAAGCATTATTTAAAAAATATAGGAGTCAGAAACTTAAAAAATACATTAGGGACTTCTTATTCCTTTGTTTAAACATTTCTTATTAGGGAATAAATAAAACTCGTGCAGGATAATCGAAAGTTTTAATTATTCTTAATCAATCACATTTGGTATTTTGAGATCAAGTGATGGTAATGTGACCCTCCCGGGGAAGTCACATTAAATGTATTGCACAAATGAAACTTAACGGCAAAAATAACAAATGCCATAGTCACCTTTGGAGCCTCCACAGGCTACATAGCCCATTAGTCAAAAGCCAAATATTTCTGTTTCTTAACAACAGCTATCGAAATAAAATCACACACATAAATTAAAAGTTTCGCCGGTCGCAAGTTTAAACTCGATCGAATGACAATCGAACTTGACAGCCTCTGTTGGATTTGTACGGTGCTAAATTAGTAGCATGCCACGAGCATCCCGTTCCACCAAAAATATACTGGATAGAGTTGTTAAAACATTAAAATATTGAAGGGGGCCAATATATATGCAGAGGCCATATTACCACCTTTTCCCAATAATCTTATTAGTTAGACCTAATTTATATGCCGCAGCGCGAACGCGCGGTACGACGCGACGGCGCGAACGCGCGGTGCGGTGGCTACACTTTGACAAGCGCAATATCATGGTGCATAATGACAGCTCTACCACGCCGCTATTAAAATAATTGTTACAAACATATTTTGCTTGTGATCTCACGATATAGCGAAAAAACCGCGCGTTCGTGCGGACGCATACAAATCCAGCCTTAGGTAGGTTGGATTTGTATGCGGTATTTTAAACGGTCGGGTGTTAATAACAATAAAATAAATTAATAAAAAATCAAAAAACCCGATTGCAAAAAAATGTTAACTAAAAAGAACGAAACAAGACCTAATTCTGCCGGCGCTGAGGCATCAAATCCATGTTTTAATTGATACGACTCTTGCTTACGAGTTTCATGACAGGATGAATAGAAGATTACATAGAAAAATGTAGAAGAAGAAAGTGGATTATAAAATGCAGTCGGGTAAAAATAATGTTTTTGCACATTTTGATAGACTCTACCTGAAGCAACTGAAGCTGTTAGATAACTAAGAATAAGACTTACGCTATATTTTCAAAATATACGTGGCAAACTAATTAAAAAGGCTCTAATACATACCTTTATAGTCACAAAATATAAAATAATAAGAGAACAAGCATAAAAATCGTTTATCACATTACGAAACTACTCAAAGAAACACCACAGAACCAAAACTCTACCTATACGATAGTAATTGCATCCTCATTTCTTTCACATCGCAATAAGTTGTATTCCATGGTATAACGATCCTATAAACCTTTTCAATGGTTCATCAGCGCTATACACTGAATCTAGGTCTCGTCCTGAATCTATGTAGGAATGTAGGAAGTGGAAAATTCCGCAGAACGAGATGAGAACTTATGTTTTACTCAACAGTAAGTATGGTGTATTTGGGTTAATGCATAGAGTATTTATGTTTTACCTGCCAGCATTGATTGAAAGGTGCATTAAAATCCTTTTTGTTGTTGTACGAAAAATCGGGTAGTTAGGTATAATTTTTTATAAAAGTTGAGAACCGTTCTGAAAGTTTTTTTCTTTGCTTGTTGCTTATTCACAATTAAGTATTTTCTTTAATTGTTATATTTTAATAACTGGTGTGAATGTAATGACAATATTTTTGGCTATAGGTAGAATTTATTAAATTAACATTAATAGAGCGTATATTTAAGCATATATTTTACTAGAATAAAACTGTCATTGTCAATATTTAACATTGATTTGTGTTTACACAAGTGCTCTGAATTGACTTTAAAACAATAGTATTTAGGCAGTTGTTATAATTTATGAGGTGTTCAACAAGGAACGGACGAGTAGACGTCTTATATCATTTCACTAAACGTCTCCTAACGCTAGTGTCCTCCTAGCGGCCATTAAGTGTACCTACCCTTAAAAACTTTACCAAATTATATTTAAGTAAATTAATTACTAAACAAAAAAATATATTTTTTATTTCTTATCAGTAAAATAACGTCAACAATCTTAAATCTATTAATGTTTATTTACTCTAATATTTTATTCATTTTACTTCTACTGTAAGAACCCCTCCACAGGTGATGGCCTCCTCCAAAGATATCTTGGTTTCGTTGTTTCCAGCCAGTTTGAACCGGCTGTCTTTATAATTTCATCCTCCCATCTGACATAATGCCAAATTTTATATGTCACCTTTTATATGGGATCTATGAACTGTTATGTTACAACTTACAAACGTAGTTGTCGTAAGAGATACATGACCCTATAAACTTATAATGAGACCAATAAGGGACACTTAGCATTAGGAGGCGATGGTGGAAACAGGCATATTAGCTCTCTAAGTATACCTATATATTAAACATGCGACCCGCCCCGGCTTCGCACGGGTATAAAATATAATTATAGCAACAGAAAAAAATGATTAAAATAGATTCTGCTGTTTTGATTTATATTCATTATTACTACCCGTGGCCCGCATTGGTCTATACCGCCGCAAAAGCTACGTCTCACAGGAAATTGGAGCCTTTTGCAGGGTATAGGCAAATCAGTAGGGATCATTGGTATTCTTGGTATATGAGCTAATTCACCAGCTGCATGGCCGGTCATAATCTTCGCTATATATTCGCTAGTCATATTCTTCTGCGCACCCTCGCCTTAGTAGCGCCCACTTCGAAACGGGCGTAAATCGCAATTTTTATTTCACCATAACTTCTAAACCAAACGTCCAATTTTAATAATTCAAACACCAAATATTATTATCTACACAAACTGTACTTAGTGATGAATTAATTAATTTTGATAAGGATTATCAGCATGAGTAAAATAAATGCGTTTAAAATGTAGTCCAAAAAAAATCAAGATTTTTAAATAAATAAATGGTTGTTGTGCCTCACTTGACATAGATAGGTATAGTGTGTCGCGGACATTTTTGTATATATTTATAAGATCTACATTTACTTTGAACATTGTATGGTTATATCTTTTATAGTTTAGGCAGCGTACGCAAAATAAGAAACTTTTCTGGTTGATTTTTTTCACCTTGTGTCAGAAAAACCCAAATATCTTACGGAACCCTATATTTTCCAAAATAAAAAGTAGCTTATGTTACTCGTAAATAATGTAGCTTTCGAATGGTGAAAGAATTTTTAAAATCGATCCAGTAGTTTTTGAGGCTATTGATTACAATTAAACAAACAAACAAACAAACAAAGTTTACCTCTTTATAATATTAGTATAGATCACCTAGATGTCACCAGCTATAACCGCTCACTATACAAGATGTTTGTGTAAACACCGTTGTCCTTGAAACCATCAAATGAGCCCGTCAAAATGAACAACTTTTTCTATGAGAACAATGCTGGGAATTAAAAAAATCTGTCTTCATACCCATACAAATTGCCGGTCCGGGAATCCGTATGGGTATGAAGACGGCATTTTTTTTGAGTTCCCAGCATTTTTCTCATAGAAAAAGTTGTTCATTTTGACGGGCTCATTTGATGATTTCAAGGATAACGGTGTTTACACAAACACACTGTATTATTGTTCAGACTTTAGGCTGTTAGCACACTGACGGTGCGACACCGTGATACTGCGAAATAACGTCAGAGAAGGATTATTATAACACAGCCAAACTTCGACATTATTATCACAATGTTAAGTTACGTGCGTTTCACTCATGTACGATACAGTAGAACCGCCTTTTCTCTATGTACAAACGTCCTTAGACGATTAACATCAAAATTTCGTCTAAGCGTAAACATTACACATTTCCATTAGTTACTTTCACTATCCCCGGCAAGGAGGTCGCCATCTGCCGGCGACAGAACAAAGATTTATTAATCCCGTCCGCAACCGCCCGCAACCGCACTGCTGCACTAACAATATAATATCATTATACATTTATATATTTTAGGTCGCGACTTTTGACCTCTGCATCTGTAGCCTTTACTAGCGTTCGTAATAAGAAAAAAGCTTTAAACGAGCTAGCGAAGTGCAAAATGAGAAACGCAGAAAATGAGCCTAAGTAACTAGGATATAATGGGATTGGCCACGAGTTTCGTGGTTCTGTTGTTAAAAACACTGCAATTTATAAATTTATAAGTCGTGCTTATAATTTTTACGGAGTGTCATAGATTTTTAATATTACCTATAGTGAAATTTTGAATAATTAAAGAAGTTGAATGCCGTTTCTCTGATTTTGTATAAGATGTATATGATCATAATATCAACAAGAGTTCGATAAAAAAGTAAAAAATAAATAAAAAGCGGAAAGGATAAGGCGGCTGTCACCTTTAAAGTTTTGCCCTTATTAATGTGCGTTTTAGAAGGATTTATGCCAGCCATGTGCACTACGGCTCCGCTATTAGCGGTCCACTCTATTTTAGAACGTAATCTATGTTCAATAACTTAACTATATTTTATTGGTGCGCAGTGCGCACACATCGTAGTTTCCTGTCCGCTAAAAAATATCAAGCCTCAAAATGCTCGTAGTACTTAGCTTAGCTTTTGTCTTACCCTGTAAGCTACTGTAGCTATATACGAACTGATAGTACTTTAGGGTGTCTATGGGTCCCCTATATAGAGTTCGCTGTGAAAGTAGCAGCGCTGAAATAGTAACTTTTTTAGCATTTGCGCTGCATAGAATCTCAGAATTCATAGCCTACTTTCTTAGAATTTAAACTTCAATAACTAGTAGTGATAGTACTTGATAGACTTAACAAAGTGTACATTAATTCATTCTATTCTTAAAATCAAATGGTGATTCATACTTACTGAATCATCGTTGTTTCCCGGGAAACTGTTTTTCCGATATTTGCTTGTTGCGACTATATTTTTTCCATTTAGAGATTTATTTTCCATTGAGGGTTTTCGCGTACAGGTGGTTTTTAATTATTGAGAGCACCACTCTAGTGTAAAACCGTAGAGTGGCGCGACGGTCTTTGCCTCGCGAAAACACTTCCGTTGTTTTCGTTATGCGATAAAATTTTAGCTACAACTGATACTATGATTAATTGGAGATGTATTTCTGGCATTAGGAATTAGGATGTAGTGCGCTTCATATAACAAAATTATTTGAGTATATTAATTTTTTTCTTCAGCATTTATGTTTAATATCCATTTAAAAAACCGCTGACACTTTCTATGAAAAGGGCGTTGAAAATGTTTCATCTAAAAAATTGCTGTTAATATTTCAGTGCTAAAACGGAGGCAGTCTCAAAGGGTACGAACAAAATCTTGTTAAACTTAATGAACAAACTTAGAGAGTCTCACTTAAATTGGACACTCCCAACCTCCGCGAGCAACGTTAAGTAATTTAATTTTATTACAATATTGACAAGTTCTACTTTCATATTATTCATAATGAATTCGAGTGATTTCATAAAATATTCCCAGCATAGAATCGGTTTTAACTTTTAGTCTAGGGAAGCAAATGTTGAAGCACTGAGGACTTGCTATTTCATAACTGTGCATACGTATAATGTATATATAATTTATTATATATTATGTAGCTAAAAGCCGAGTTTTCTCGCTTCGTTTTTATGCGTGGTAATAACCTTTAAGGCAGTTTTTTTTCTATATTTTAATAGTTTGGTTACTATTGTACTTGTACCTTGACTGACCGATGATTGCCATGTTAAATCACAAATTTTCCCTAAAGTGTACCACAAAATGTACAGGTTGTGGGATGATTATTCCTATAAATCTGATTTATCCTATTATACCACTGCCTGTTTGATTACAGCTACCAACTGCTATTTCGCTAATTTAAAGCAGAATAGCAGATAATATGCAGCTAATATTATAATTGATAGATGCAGTTCAGACATAGCTGACGACAAGGATTAGGTACCATTTTTTTATATGGGTAAATGCTTTGCGTATCCCCAGCGGATTGGAGACATCGGCTGGGGTATGGGGGACTCTCCGAGGGGGACTAACCACTAAAACCCCATGGTGCTCCACTCCCCGCTTAGGCATAGTTACGGGCACGATCAACTCACCGCAACTCAACCAACGGTTAACCGCGTCTCGCAGACTCATCAAGACTGTAACGACGTAACGTTGCTTACTATGACAAGCTAATGACATCAATGTGTGTATTCGGAAATTGCCATAGGAAAAAAACCCGATACAAGTAAAAAAATTGAATGCAAAGAAATTGCAACGTTACAAGACATGCAGGCTTTTCTGGTCGTCCTGCGGGTTGGCCTAGAAAAGCCCACAAGGATAAGGATTAGCTACCTACCATATAAGAAACATTTTGTGAGGCTGGCAAAAATATGCTAGAATTACCTGAGTATGTACTTAGTTGTTACCAAATGTGCGGAATCCAGGTGCTACCTTCATCAGGTGCAGTGCATAAGTGATATAATAGACTTCTTAAGTGACTTCGGACGTGTTTCCCCATTTTTCCTCACTCACGTAAAACTCGCGTGAAATATGAAATAAGTTTAAACATAAAACATAACTTCGCTGGAAGTTCGCGAAGAAAAGACTCTGTACTTCGCAGTGGCGTGGTTAAATCTTACATCTGTGATTTCCCTGTGGGGAGACTGATTCCTTAACAATATCACAACAAACTTTATTGTTCCAGTGCAATTTGATTATTTTCGATACTCTTAGATTGTCTTGTAACGTATTTTACACCAAGCGAAAGCTCTAAGTCAGGCTTATTTAAGATTTTTAATGTAGTAAGTAATGTAAAGTGGTAATGTTAATTCAAAACGGTCGTGGAAAAAAAACGTTAATGGAGCTTCCTGTTTTTTTTCTGACGATTTATTTATACATAATATATTGCCTACAAACGATCCATAGGAGTTGAAATTCAACCATAAGCTGATGTGCTACAAGTACATTTAGTATTTATTCACATTATAGCTATTAGTGTTTATAGCTGTAAAAGTAATCGTAATGTAGTTATTACAAAAGTTACAACATTGTCATTCACTAATTCTAACAAGAATCGGCTCGTAATCCTCTCAAACATCTAATAAGCTCTGGCCTAAACGTGTTGGGCTTTAAAGTGGAAACTTGAAAGCTGCGAGTTGTGAAAGCTGCAATTTAAAAGTTCCAAATGCAACGTTACTAGCTTCTTAATTGAAATAGTTGACCTCTGAAGCGGAAGAAATCTTTTTTAAAGTTTTCAGTTTATCTCGGTTAAGTTGTAAGACTCATTTGTTACGTGGTGTAACTTCATTACTAACTATTCTCTTGTACGACAATTTAGCCAATGAAAAATGTAGTATTAAACGTTCAAATATTGGTGTATTTTTATGACAGGCTATAAAAATAAGGGTTACAATTACGTTACATTACGATTTTATATTTGTATTTTGTATGCTTTTTATATTACACTACCTGATGCGGCAAACGTTGCTTTGCTATACATAATATTATTGTGGGAACATTTTCATAACTGACGATGTACAATTTAAAATAAAGAAGAAAATCTAAAAAAAGTTGCATTGTTAGGCCACATAATATTATCTAATAAACACTTATTTTACAAATTTTTCGCAATAAAATATTTTCCGTGACTGTACAAACTCAAATTTTTAAAATATCGGCACTTGTAAAGGGCCAGCGTTTAATTGCCCATAACTTTATATATTCGGCCCCTTAAATCCGGACTTATAGCTGTTAGCAGCGAAATGTCGCTGTAATAAAATTTGTGGCTACTTTGAGCAAACGTAATACAAAAAGTTTGATGTCCGACATGTTTTGGCAATAAAGCTCTTTCATTACAAAAGTCAACGTTCTAATGCCGTTTCAATACCTTGAAGTAAATTCTTGGGATATCGCACTCGTGTTAGGTCAGCGGGTCCTAACTCCTAAACATTTAAGATAATGGAACCCTAAAAAAGTACCAATTTTTTGGCAAAGGACTCAAAACTAGAAATCCATAGAACCAAGAGCACACTGCCATGAGCCATGGAAGATGATTGATGCAGATTCGTGAAGCTTCAGATCAATATTTTTCTAAAAGAAAGAATGTAAGTCCTTGAGAATTAAAATCTTTTTACTTTTTGTCAACGACTGATCAAATCATTTTGTACATCAATGCAACATCCTCGAGGGGTCCGTCGATGTTGTAATGCAATAAAAGTTTCAGAGGAATGACGAGACAAGCCGAGGAATACCGAAGACGGCCGAGCACTCACGACGCTAACTCGCATTTCATTTGTCCTCAGCCCATTGTCTGATGTTCGCAACTCGAGCTGTTCTGCTTCAGAACAATGATTTAGTGCTTTCTGTTTCAAGCGAGTTGCAAGAATCGAATCTTATTTTGTCTAGAAACATATTTTATACTAGTAACTTGAATTTCAGACAAAAGGCGCTTCGAATTTATTTCGCATATTTGTTGATATAAATTATTGTTTTTCAGAATTGTTAATGTTTTAAACTCAAGTCTAAAGTCAACTCCAGGTATATAATATTTCGATAAAGTAATGGGTAACAAAATTTTGGTTAAGCATCGCACGACAGCTCTGGAAATTACCTTGCACTTTTCAATGAATTTTATTATTCTAAGTGTATACATAGATTAATAGCCATATTATTACCTGTGTAATGTGTATGTATGTACAGGATATTTAAGTTTGGATTGTGCAAATATCAAACTTAGAGGATAATTTAAAAAATAATATAGCAACGATGAAAAATAGATATCATATTATTATTTTCATTTCCTCGACTGTACATCAATTACTCATACAAAAAAAATCTTTCAGGAGCTTAAAGTTCTTTCCTTGATTTAATGTCACAACAAAAAAGAAAAAAAACAAGATGGCTACGTAAGTGCTCGAAATGTTTACGCGTCATCACAACGGCTTGTGAAGGTAAAAGTTTTATTTATGCGGAAAGTTGTTTCATTTATCTTTCTCAAGGCATTCCGTAGTCCGCTGTAGAGCTATAGAGCTCATAGCATAAATAACACTCCATTAAAAGTGTATGAGACTATGAATTTCATTTAGAAGTATCAACAAATAACTATTTTTGGGAGGAAAAAGTATACGAGTCAAAATTAGGTGTTCAATCAAAATTAGGTTATATGTACCAAATTCTGGAATCTGGAGAAACACTGTTCACTTAAGTTATAATTATGTATTCGATATCAACTATCAAGCACAATTATTTTGGAAATTGGAAAACAATTATTTTAATATTAAATTCATAGCAGTAGCAAGGTCATAAAAACAAAGATTTATAAGTTAAAAGTATTTTCCTAGGAAAAACATATTTAGAACCCTTATTAAGTTTAGGTGGCCATAACGTAAGCGATTCTGCGTCATAACAAAAACCGTCCAAGTGCGAGTCGGACTCGCGCACGAAGGGTTCCGTACCATTATAGAGCAAGATTAGGCCAAAAATTGTGTTTTTTGTATGGGAGCCCCCCTTAATTTTTTATTTTATTTTAATATTATTATTAAATATTAAAGTACACATATAACTAAGGATTTTGTGAAAAAGTTAGGTACCTACCTGTTGTCATTATTGGTATAGAGCAAAAAAGGCCAAAAAAATCACGTTTGTTGTATGGGAGCCCCCCTTAAATATTTATTTTATTTTGTTTTTAGTATTTGTTGTTACAGCGGCAACAGATATACACATTCTGTGAAAATTTCAACTCTCTAGCTATTATCGTTCTCGAGTTACAGCCTGGTGACAGACAGACGGACAGACGGACAGACAATGATATCGAAGTCTTAGTAATAGGGTCCCGTTTTTACCCTTTGGGTACGGAATCCTAAAAACAAGACCTGCCGTTAATGAGGGTCGTTGAAATTCTATTTGTTATAACTTGCCATAAAAATATAATTTAACTTATACTTTTATTGCAAGTTCTTTAATTTTTCGAAAAAGTTTTTGGGGACAGTTTTTTCGGGATCTATAGAATATAATATTTTCTATACTTAACCAATTTTTTTCTTAAAATCGATTCGGCGGTTTAAGCGTGAAAAGGGTGACAGGCTGACAGACATTCACATGTACGCTTTCGCATTTTAGAACCTATTAGTAAGCATTAAAGCAAACGCGATTTTGTATGACAATAAATATAAATTTTGCAAGTAAAAAATGTAGAGCGGAGTTAATGAAAGTGTGTTAGTGGCCCCACAGCAGTGACCTCCCGCAATGACTAATAAAAGTTTGTTCATTAGTGTATCCGCTAAGAAGTTTCAGATGCGACTTTTAATTTTGTTTTTGCTTAATTTCAGGAGGTGAATGAAAAAAGTTACTCGGAAATGACTTGCTTTACGGCGCTAAAATGATAAATTTTTCATTACTTTAACAATAGCTTTTGAATTAACTAAAGTTATATTATTACGGTTGAATTTGACGTCAACACGCCAATAAAGACCGACGTACGTCTTGCCTGTGTGTGTACCTATCTGTCACAACAGTTAAAATGATTTTGCTAGGTAAGGTACTTTAAGTCCCAAGAAATAACTTATTAATAGTATGATAGATTTCATCCCAAAAAATATTGGTGCAGCGTTATAAACAGCGTCTAGTGGCTTTAATGCTACGTTTTGATGCTTGCCGAGCCACGGCAAGTCTCCACAAGCCACAAGCCTCCACAAATCTCGCTTTGCATTTGTAAGTCGTTTTCACGCTCGTGAACGCGTCAGTGTATTACATACATCCAAGCATGGCGGACACCGAACTTGTGTCGGCTTTTACGTTTGGTTTCCTATTATTTTTAATGCTCTTATAGCCAAAAGTATCATCACATAATATAGTATTCTATTAATTAAAAAGATAAAACCAACTTCAAAATTGTACGTCATTGAGAATGAAAATTCCCTATCTCAAAAACTACTGAACCGATTTTGATGAAACTTGCACTGTTCCCTAAGTTAAATAATACTTAGTATAATAAAAAAAAAACTCAAATCGGACTTGTAGTTCCGGAGATATGCGAACACAAACATAAAAACATACATACATACATGTACATTAACTTTTGAAATTTGGCACATTTGTTCAGACGCTGATATAGACTAACATATACGAAAATTGGGCAATTCTGGAAATATTACATACATACGGGTCGAATTGATTACCTCCTTTTTTGAAGTCGGTTAAAAAAATTAATAAACAAATGAACTTTATATATTTATGGTTAACATCCCTGGGGTTCCAGATACACGTTTCGGTTTGGTAATATTCCAAAAACGATAAACTCTCTTCGTTCGACCAGCCACTCATTTTGTGCATGACGAGCGTTCGTCGCGAGATCACAGCGGCTACTAAGCGCGAGCCAACGTGTGAACAAGTCGCAAACGATCTCTATCCAAAAACCGACACCACTCCCGATCGTCTACAAGCGTCCGCAAGCTCACGCAAGCCAAGCCATTTTACCTGTTTTCACGCTCGGGCTTGTGGAGGTTTGCCGTGGCTCGGCAAGCATCAAAACGTAGCATAACATATTTTCAAAAAGTGATCTTAGAACCTTGCCATGTCATATTTAAAATTCCTTGTTATACAAAAGCAAATTGCCAGAACGGGGTCACAAACGAGTCAATATAAGGAAAATATTACCCGTGTAGTGTTGTCCAAATTAAACTGATTAAAGGCAGAGATGCGAGCAGGTGCCAAGTCCGCGTGCCAAGTGGCCGAGTGTCCGAGATCTGCCAACTCCTTAATATTCGCGATCATATTTCATACGAATAGGAAAAGTTGAGCGACGTTGATGACGATACGGGGCCGACGCGATGATTTATGTTACATTCGTTTTTATACGCAAATAAAATGTTATGGGTATTGTATGGCAAATAGTTTGGTCTTTTTTTTGACGTCATTCCGTGACCAAGCTGAAGGATCGTGTAGATGTAGAGCAGTACGCTGCATTGTACGCGCTTAATTATTTTTTTGCTATAACTTAAGCCCGACCCAATATTGCCAACGCCTGGAAAAATTAAATGTTTGTCAAGATATGAAGTCTTTTCTAACATTGATATAAAGAGCAAAGGAGAAACAAGTTATTGAAGAAACTATTATCTTTAAAAGGCCATGATGAAATAGTCACCAAGCTTTACATGTTACGTTCCACACTTAACACATTCAATACATAAGAAGGCCTATATACTGATAATATTAGCAATCGATTTTGGAATAACATTATACAAGGTGAATATTAAAGAATATAAGAGAAGCCAAAAATCATGAAAGTTAAGTCTGTTTTTAGTCTGTTTTAGTTGAGAAATAAAACTACATCAATAGAGTTTTAAATACTAACTCCATATTATATTTTTAGATTTCGTCTATCGTGTCCTTTTTAAAATGCCGATATTCTTTAAGGCTACTATTACGTAAAGCTGAGAAGCATAACAGTTTAATTAAGCTATACCCTTAAACAGTGCTGTTATTTTTAGTTGGAAGTTAGCTAAGTAAATTTCAGCTTAAGATCTGCATTAACCGAGGCGTCAGTCCCGTTTTCGTCTGGAACAACTTTGTGTTTAAATGAATTAAAAGCTTCGGCTGCGTATCTTACTAACGAATCTACACGTATGTGACTATTACGTATGCTAATGGCGACCGGTATCTATACATCGCATAAATACAACTTGTTTGCATCAAGATCTCTGATACTGTTTACTTGTCTACGAATAAACAGTGGTGCATTTACTTAGTTCTATAATTATTATGCAAATTATGTTTTAATTAAAATTGAGTATTGTAAAAGTACACTACACCAAGCTATTTTGTTTTTCTTTGTTAACAAGAATAATTTATAACTGTTTTAATGTAATTTCTACACGATTTTGTTGAAATTTTTATCTTTTAATATTACTATAAGTATTCCATCTTGTAGAAATTATTAAATATTTAACTAAAAGACTATTTGAATTCCTAAGCAATAGTGGGTAACTTAAAATAAAATACCTATTAATGCATCTTCTTTATTAAGATTTAGGTTCTATGCGACGTATAAGACGAGAAAGTTGTGCGACAAGCCTATTCGGAAAGTTGGTCTGTTTTACATTCCACTCTTAAACTCCGCGCTAAGTTGTTGCGATACAAACATTAGACATGTAAAGGCTCTCAATCAATGGTGACACTTGTTTAAATATATTTGTAGAGCCTTTCAGCCCCATTACACCATAATCCTCTTTTTTGTGATATAAGTTTTCTATAAGAAAGAAAATTGCTCTAAAGAGAGCTTGGCTAACGAATCGGCGGTCATGACTTTGATTTTCGTGTTGGGAAAACAATATATATTATAAAGTGTTGTTTTTAATATAGATCACCTGATAGTCCGATAGTAAAGATGACTCAGAGTGAAAATCGTGATCATGAGTACCGATAGAAATTAGGTTTTTAATAGTCATGACACAAAATTCTCACAAAATGAAGCAGTTATGTGCTAAGATTAAAATTTAATATTAACAAGCTTAATCAGTTATTTTTTAAGTTAAAAAAAAAACAAATAGCCAATTAAAACATTCTTACTCCGTATCCATAATAGTTTAAAAGGAACAAATGCGCAAAACTCTGGTATTATAGTGGTATAATGGTTGAGTACGGAACCACCAACATGATTTGCACTAACGAACCGCCCCCGGCTCCTGCTGTCTCTCTGCGATAATTAAATATTGAAACGAAATGCAGGAAGCCTTTTGTATCTGGTGAATGTCGCGACGTTTTTGTTGTCTTTTATTTTCATTATATTCTGTTGCTAGTAGCTACAAATTGTATCCATTTTAATAGTTAATTTTTAAAGTTAATTTTAGTTTCATAATTATTTTTATTATTATTAAATAATTATCTTAAAACTTATTAAATTATCTTGAGATTTAGATGGAGACACTATACGCATTACGCTGACATCATCTCATAATCAAATGAGTGACAAGATATAATTTAATGATCGAGTTGTGCTATCAGAAAAATAATTCAGGTCTTATAGTCGTCAGATCACGACTAACATTGACATATTGTCATAAAACGTTCGTAATCTGTCTGTAAGTATAAATTTCTCTCCTAGTACATGTTAGTTAATTTATAATGACACTTAGGGTGGGTTGCACCTATTTGCTTTAACTATAAGTCTAACTTTAACTATAGCTACAGTGCAAAATGTCAAATCTTTGGTTAAGGACGCCATATTTAACGGTAACCATAACCGCTGAAAATGACCGTGACTGTGAAAATTTACTATGTTTCACAGTGTTGTTATAACAAATATTTTCCTGTAAATTTTCACGGATAGTTTAATTTTTTATACTCTCAATCCCATTAATAAAAAAATAAACGCAACAGACATCTGTCAAATTCTGTGTTAAGGTTAAAGTTAAGTTAGCCTTAACTATAACCATAACTTTAACTTTAATCACGCCTCTGGTGCAGTTCCCACCCTTATTGTCATAGATAAAACAGTTCACTTAATCGTACTTATTTATCCCCAGACAGCAGCAGGGTCAAAAACAATACAAATTATCGAGAATAAATTTGGTCCCATAGATAAGAACTGTCCCATTTCACGCTACCCCTGGCCCGGAATGATGAACGTCACGTGATCGTCTCATATAAAAGAGGAAATTACGAGCGCGGGCCAGCGTTTCGGGTCAGATGTCGCCAACATTGCTGATAGACACATTTTTAAAAATTAAAATAGTAGAGTAGTGCCTGCAATGCCGTTTTTGGGATTATTGTGTCAAATGAAGCTTCCTAATCTAGTAACAATAACTATAAACTGATGATTTATAGCAGAAAGCAGAAAAGTAAGAAGTGTGAAAAATCCAGTTAAAAAATAAGATGAAATAATATTATGTAGCACTTTCGTTACGTGTGACGTGCGTGCTACGTGCTACGGTGGGTCTACGCGACGTAGCACTGCTACGTAGCCTGAATATTTTAACGTAGCGTAGTCATTGCAATATTATTACAAAAACTGCGATGGAAAGTTTAAAAAGCACTTCTTAATGATTTTCAATATTATATTATCAACAATACTTTTATCAAGTGTAAATCCTTAAAGTATGTTGTATGTGCGATTATTAAAAATAAGTGTCATTATAAAATATTATAAAACCAAATTGGACGTTAAATTGATAACACCAATAACTATGCATCGTTTTAATACAATTTGTTGCGCTTATGAAATTGAAAATGTTCGCTACACCTGAACCAATCGAAAATTAATAATGTCGCTTGTTGTTTATTGGACGAGCTAATCGGATGATCGGCTGGCGTCGGCTTTCGTCGGCTTTCGACGGATCAGCGTTGTTTCCATTGTTTTGTATGTGTAGCCAATATTTCATAATTCGAATAACGAATGTCCAATTAGTTTAAATCTTTTCCAAATACAAATTGACAGAATTGGTTAGGTAATAAAGTGAAATATTCAGCGTGGGATTCAGAGGTTTTTTGACAGAAGATTATTTATTCAGCAGCATTGATTGGTTTATTTAATTTAACGTTAGCCAAACAAAGTACCACCAAAAACCAGCAGACACTGGGCCAAAGTCGATTAAACGACACAATATGTCTTCATAAACTACAATAGTAATAATTATTGTCAGCTTAATCAATGGCTGAAAAAAATATAAGCAGTTTCATTTTTCATATTTTATTCGTTTGGTATGATTTTAGCTCAAATAATTTGAAATTAAATAACTTAAAATACTATATTTTGTACAAAACCAAAAAAAATAATTAAAGAGCTTTTTAAAATTCTCGCAACATGGTTTGTTAAACCGATAAAGAAAGCCATATTATATTTACAAGTAAGCCCGGGGCTCTGCACAATGCTGCTAGTATTTTTAATCTGGTACATTGTTAGGTTCAACAAACAGTTGCCGTCTTGATAGAACTTTCGATTGTGGAGTGCCCTAAAGAATAAATACGGGTCCTCTTTGTAGCTCTTATAAATAGTGGTTTGTTACAATATTTGCTGTTCAGTAAATGAGCTTGCAGCCCTCTAACTATCCTTGAACTGCAAAACTAAATAGATGTTTAAGTATTTGTGAGTAAAGGGAAAAGTTGGTTAATAATAAATTAAGGATTCAGGGGTTGGGTGTAAAAAAAATTCAACAACGGATTTTAAATAACTTTAAACGTACTATAAATAAGAAATTGTACAGCACATTATAATTTTGCTTTTCCATTTGTGTACGAAAAATTAACCAAATTGATGACATAGATTCAATTACAGTGCGATCAATATATCCGGGTACAACCATTCAATTAACCTATATGTTAGGTCGATAGATCATATAATTACAGATCGGCAATTAAATCAGGCGGCCCCGGGCGGCGAGCTAGTTCATTAATCCAGTACATTTGACTTGGACTAATCTTTCGGGACACTGGCTGTGTAATCTTCGATATGGAACTGTGTCAATGATTTCACGATCTACGCCCAAATGTTATCGCTCTATCGCTCCCAATTTCAGAATGCAGATCCAAATGAGTTTTATCGAGTTATTATTAGTAGGAGTGGTAGTTTGGTACAGCATTTTTTGCGGTAAACATAGGTACACTAATTCTAAAAATGTGTAGGGGTTGTGTAAATGTTTGAATGTACAGGCAGAGATTGCATTTTATTTTTGTTTTTCGTAGGCGATGAAAAAATTCAGAATACATTTTATAAAAATAACCATCGCCGCAACGTAAAGATCCATCCAGTAAACCAATTTACAGGACCCCGGCGCTGAACAAAAACTATTTTAGCGTCGGGAACACGACGCTGCATCGCTTCAATTAATCAATTATACAGACGACGTCGGGAGGAAAAATTGTATACGAAATACAGTTCATCTCGCTCTTTTAGATTAAGAAAAACAAGGAAGGAGCAGCGCTATAAAGATCTTTAGAAAACAGACAATTGAATAATGCAGCGCCTTCTGATTGCTTTACCGAGAACGCAAATGAAGTGTTTCTAAGTCACGACTTAAATATCAAAGGGATTATCGATTGAGTAAACTGTTGAATAGCGGTGTTTTATATCGCACGTAGCAGAAAAGCAGAAAAAATAGCCTAATTATTCAAGACAAGAGAACAAAATATTACTACTCTGCTTGCTCTACTGTTACTACTGATCATCTAATAACAAAAACAAAACAAACTTTACGATACACTTATGCACAATTTCGTAGTAATATAAATGCGATTTACGAAGACTAATATTTCTAGAAGAAACTAACCTATTTAAGGATTTTTTTGTAACAAAACTATTATATTGCAAGACAAAAAATTAAGCAGATCTTGTATAAACAGGGGAAGCAGTTCTTAGACAAGTAGAGCAGTTGAAATGAGATTGAAAACGGAAACAAAGTTAACTCCTCGACGTCTCTAAGAAAAAGGAGATTCGTTTGCAGCAAGATTGTACAGCTGTTAATAGATTTAAGTCTAGGGCTGAAATTTAGCATATCATTTAAGAAATAGGTAGCTTATAAAATGGTACAAATTATATTATCTTTCTAGCCAACTCGCAATAAACAAAGAGCGATTAGAAAGAAACTGAAAATTATATTTACCTTTTTTCTTTTCCCATTGCTTAACTAAGTTCGTTTTTAGTTTAAATAACAAGCTTCACAATCAATGTGGTTTTAATTTATCACAAACAAAAAATTGATTAAAAACTTTTCACTTTAATTTACGGCGAAATTTCCCGAAAAGTCGGTAAATTAAATTTCGAAAAAGTGACAACCCTGGAAGAAAACGAGTCGGGCTAACGGCATTGTGATTCTAAATTAATTTGCAACAAGTTTATAGTTTAACATGAGATTGAAGAGCGATTCTCCGGTAATGGTATCTCTTTGAGTTTAATTGAAAAATTAATTACCACTTCGTAATACTTTCGTTCAATTTGCAGTTTTTATTACACACGGGAAGAAAAAAAAATCATGACATTTACTCATGTATTCAAACATGACGTTATGAAGTTGTAAAATATACAAGTACTAGCTGTTGCCCGCGACTTCGTCCGCGTGGACTTAAAACAGCGTGCAGTGTGCACATAACTTATTTCATTTTTTTTAATTAAACTTTATTTATGCCAAATTTACAGTATATTTAGCCCCCCAATTACACAACTTTACCCATAAACTATTTACATAGTATAACTATTTATCATTGATAGGTTTAAGGTTACGTCACTGCAAAGATAAAGTATATTTAATAACGTAAAAAGAAATAACAATCGAAAAAATCGGAAGTCTAATGTAAGATGATAACCACCTCTTATACGAAGACGTTTGAGCAAGTGTCAGCGCGATGTAGGAGACGGCACGGCGCCATTTATTATGAATTTTTGGAACTAACTTAATTTGAACATATTTACGCATTTTCACCCCCTTACAACCCCTTTGTCCAGCTAAAAAGTAGCCTACGTCCTTTCTCAGGCTTTAGACTATCTGTGTACAAAATTTCATTACAATCGGTTCAGTAGTTTTGGCGTGAAAGCGAGACAGACAGACAGACAAAGATACTTTCGCATTTATAATATTAGTATAGATTAAAAACATAGTAGGACATTAGCAATTCGTCTATGACCTTACGTACATAGCAGTCACCAAAAAGTTAGAGTGATTAAATGTGTTAGCCGTTATCAGTATGTTTTTATGTTGTTTGACAAATACCATCAACAAACAAAATAACATTAAACATAGCTACAATTTAACCCGCCGCTACCTCGAGTCATTTAGGCAGATATCTCCCAGATTTATGTTCAGTGATTTTTAACACTGTATCACTCGATAGCTAACCGAGCATTGTGATAAACGATACATTTTGCGACCTAAATTTGAATGGATTCAACGATATAAAATAAAATATTTTGCGGTTAACTGAAGTTTTTGATATTAGGAATAGCTAAAAAGATAAGAATTAGGTACAAAAGTAAGTTTTTGCGGCACACAGCATACTACCTGATAGCAAGGCCTATTATTTAGTGCTTCCGTTGTGCTTTCCATCATTCCTTTGCAAGAATTTAGTATCATACTAGAATATGACGCTCGCAACTCCGTTGCACCAAAATTCGTTTATAGAGCGAGAAGCGCAAATTTTTCCCGGATAAAAAGTATCCTATGTGTACCCATGTCAAATTTCATCAAAATCGGTTCAACACTTTGGGCGTGAAGGTAACTCTACAGACAAACAGATAAACAGATACACTTTCACATTTATAATGTAATATATATCCGAATAATGTAATATATACGAATAACAAGTAAAATTTATATGTGGCTAATTATTGTAATGATTGACAAGTAATAAGCACATCAAAACTCAATAAATTCACACTATTAAATTCACTACACTTTGCGTAATATTTTTAAATTGATCATTTTCAAAACCAAGGTGTCAGTTTTTGGCATGTTCCTCAAGTTCCTCGATGTTAGAGAAGCTTTTCTGAAAATTTTTATACTAGGGTAGGGTAGGGTGTTAGCATCATTTGAAAGTACTTTTATTTGCAAATCGTCGCATGTATTTCATAATTTAAGTAATTTGCTCATATAAATACAATTTGATTTTCAAAAATATCTTAAAAAGTGGTGCCGACCGGACATGTCGGGTTTGTCACGGTAAATAATGCCATTTGAAAATTATAGATGACTATTTGAATTTTTGAAATGGCTTCATCATCCCTTATATTCACTGTCTGGCATTTTTAAAAAGCTATTTTTCTAATAGGTTTTGAGTAAAATAGACATGTTTTGTGAGTGTAACGGCCGTTAAGATTTCTACTGTCTGGTTTGAGACACATTATCTACTTGATACAGGCTAGTTTACATCATTTAACTATTTTCAGAAGATAAGCAATGTAATAATAAAACGTTATTTATATATGATCATCAGTGTAGGCAAATGTATTCATCAGAATATAACGTCACGTCAGTTTTGCGACAAAGTGCTTCGTGACATATAGGCTGACAAAAAAAGTCGCAAAATGACAGCATAAAGCTAAGTCTACATGTCATTGTAATATTTTACATTTTTAGGTTTCACAATGCTACTTATTAGCGAAAAAAGATCTCAGAGGTACAGATAAAAATTGAAAAGAAGCCCAGAGACTAAAAAAAATCACAAATGTCGCAGGAAGAAGCGGAGAAAAGGATTTATTTTAACCATGTAAATTTTTGGTTTCAATGTAAGCCCAGCCTTATAAAATATGGCGAAACCGATAGAGGTTTTGCGAGTGTCCACTGTTTTGCGACAGGAAAAATATTAATTTTTACTTATTTTTAATAATAAGGGATACAAATAATTTGAATACAATATTTAAAATGGTTTGACTGTTCCGAAATACAATAATCACTTTGCCCATTTAAACGACATACATTATTCTATCGTAAAAGTAGCGGCTGCCTTGGCATCAACTGTGACAAAACAGAACTTAAAGCTGGTTTAATTGGCATTATTTTCAATTAGTCGACTTAATATTCTATTTTTCAAATAATATATTTTATAATCTTCGTAACGCAATTAAAATATTTCGCGTCTTTCTTCATAGTTAATAGTTACATGATCATTGAAGACTGTGACAAAACTGACACTTTTTTCACAGTGCCAAATTAATTTGAAGATTTCTCGTAAAATAAATTAATCTGCAAGCAATTAAATATAATTTCCATAAACTGTACCTTTAATATATCTAAATAAAATTTTCATCAAAAATGTAACATTTAAAATTTAACCATGAATTCAGCCGTGGTACACTTTATTTTGAAAACGCTCAAATATAAAATTAATAAGTTAGGTACTATTATACCCTGAATAATTGTGTATCTATTGAACACCATCGATGTGGGAGCATCAGTTTTTATTCCGCTTTTTGTTCTGCGGCGCGATTGTTCGGGTTCCGTGATTGATGAACGCTTATCGTGTTTACGGTGTCATATTGTGTTTGTTGCGGTTCCTTTATTAATTGAACAAATAATCCCGGTTTATCAACACGAACGGCGGACAGGTAAAAATTATATCAGTAAATTATTAGGAAAAACTTTTGAAAGCATGTTTGTACCATCGTCAAATTGATTCATAGGCAGATGGCTTGCTGGCATTTAACCGGGCTAAGGGCAATTCAATGTTGGTTAAAATCCGTTGGTTTTGTCACTTTTGACGTACCGCCGTACCGCGACCAAATTAAGTAGGACCGCAATCTATCAAGAATTAATTTCTCTGATAGTACAATAGTTTGTTATTTCACTAACGCGCATTGGCCCAGCACAATTCCACTACTACGTACCTTATATTATTGTTTCAAAATAATCCAATGTGCAAGCATTCGTTATTCCAATTAGTCATTAGTCATGCAAAAAAAAATTAAAATTGTAAAACAAAATAAACTAAAAAAATGTTTGATAGTTCAGTCATTAAAAATGTTTCTACAGTAAACCGCGTAACTTTAGACGAAATTATGTAATTTCCGTAGAAAATGAGAATTACAAGATAACCCGTAAAACGACGATCGCCAAAAATTTGGTCGTTGCATACGTATCGTGACTGTACCCTGTCAATACAGTATTATTTACCTAAATACAAAGTTCAATGAAGCATGTAAAGGGTAAGGTACAATAAAGCTGTCCCGTTTATCGTTCCCGCGGGATCGCTTCTCACCCTAGGGCGCAGGGCTTACGGCACGCAACCTACAACCGTTCTGATTAGAAAACCTCGCATGACTCATGCACTAAAATTGCTTACGGTAATATTAACCACGAAAGAGGAGTCTTGTTTTCAAATTAAATGCGGCAACAGTGCAAACCCCGTCCAAATAGCATCTGCTGGTTTTGAAAAAATCGCGGAGGTTCAAACACGTGTGTTATTTAGTAAACAGAAACTTATTTCTCGGTTAAGGTAGGCCTTTCCTAATAATTCTACTTCTAGTATTTCTAGTACACACTTAATTCATTCAAATCAGTTAAGCTTTAACTAATCTTGAAGAAGTAGGAGACAGACACACAATTAAGCATTTCGCAAAATAATAATAATAATAATAATATCTATGGACGCTTCACACCACGTCAGTCTGGCCCCATGCTAAGTACCTAAAGGACTTGTGTTACAGGTACCAGACAACGGAAATATATTTAATACTTTTATACTATACATATATTTAAGATTTTTATTATATCATACACATATTTAATACACATCCAGACCCGGGAACATTGAAAACTTTTTGTTCCGCCGGCGGGATTCGAACCCGCGACCCCCGGTTTGAGCTACCAACGCGCTCACCACTGAGCCACAGAGGTCGTCAAATAAAAATGGAATGCCAAGTCCTTCAAGCACTTCGTAGGCTATTTTCTGTAAATAAAAATATTATGTTCGGGTGCATGTAATATACTTATACAAGAGTACCAGTTGTATAAATATAGATTAATATTTAAACTCAAACTGGTGTTTACCCATCAGTAGACTTTTCTAAATTAAATTCTTTCACAAATCTGAGTTTTAACAAAAAATATTTACGTATCGTGTAACAAGAGTCTGCTTTCCGGATGAAAAATCACTGCTATACATATAACATCCCGCCCCTGCAATTTATTTAATTAATAATTTTCCTACTTTTTTAAAAGCATTTGTTCCTATTTTTTATTCCCAGGAGAGGTCTTCCCTAATTTTAATCCTCCTCAGCATCCTTTTTTGAAAAATCGAACACATCATCAATTAAATTACTCGCTTCCATCGAAAAATACAAAGCGTATTAAACACCATCGAATCATGGCTTTCATTACACAAAAATAAACTTTATTGGGATGGAGTAGGAAATATTATGTATGAATTTATATTTTGCAAAGGGGTTTCGACAAGACTATGAAAATTTCCCCTAAATTTCTTACGAAGGGAAGCTCTTAGGGGGTTCCCCGGGGAGTCGCCTTGTATGCAACTGGTCTTGCATTTTCACCGTCTGTGTTTGTTTTCACGTAAAGGGGATAAGAATTTCATTTCCATAGATACATTTTAGATGATCGTAATGAATTAATGCCATTGAAAGTAAAATATGAATACAAGTTAATGGAATATTTTAAGAATGATAAACAGTTTCTGTAAGGGGCACGATAGTGTGTACCTGCAATCTCCTGGTGTATTGTTTATTATTTTTGAATAAATAGATTTCTTTTTTAAAATATACGTTAATCAAATAAGAGCGCAGTCAATGATCAAAGTATCTACTCCAAAACATTAAGGCTGGTATAAACAGTCAGTATTTAAGATGCGATCCGGTCTCAAGACGCGGTTCGGCTCTGTGATTGGTCCAAATTTTGACAGCCAACCAATCACAGAGCCTGAACCGTGTCTTGAGACCGAGATGCATCTTGAGTACTGACTATTTATACCAGCCTTACTCTCTTCAATTAGTTTTTTCAATAAATAATTATTTTGGCACAATTACATTTTTAACCCATGAATAAAACTAAATTGCACTTATTTAATAACAATTAGTTGGAAATTACAGTGCAAGCGATTGTTCATGCGATAAATCAAACTGAATAGCAGTAAATCGTTAAAATTGTTGAACAACTGTCAATTTGTAAATCCCCTGATTGATCCACTCTGAATGATGTTCAAATTCTCCCAGCTGGCTCTATCAAGTGCCCGCCTGTGTTGATGGTTTTTAAAATTTATGGCCCAGTCCTTTCGTCTAGGGTAATTCATAGTTATTTACGTTTTAGAGCCTGGCCTAAAAAAATACCCTAAAGGTGTGCCGTTCATCAGTTGGAGAAATACGACGTAACACTACTGTAGAACGATTCATCGCAGAATTGTTAATATCTTATCACCTTAAACACTCGATTTTCCAATTGTTGTTACCTACTTTATTAACCATTGCAATTTGGATAACTTTGTTCGTTTAAATTAGTCCTTTTCATATCCACAAAAACTATCAAACCAGCGTTTTGATTGAGGTATATAATATGAGAATACTATTTTGCAGTTTTTAGGAAACAGACCGGATCCTACAAAGAACGATGCAGCATTTTGCACACAGTAGTAGAATCGGTGTGCAGGTATTTTGTGTTGGCAGGTCGTTGGAGCGGCGTCACGCGTGAAGCCTCGTCACTGGGGTCATATTTCAGCGGCTGCCCTTCCGAAACGCAGAAGCCATCAGCGAATTGGATGCGAAATGATATATTCGTCCGCAATCGGCACCATTTTTCAACGATTTAGAAGAAAGATGCTACAACTTACAACAGAAGCTTAAAATAATTGTCTGTTAACTTAAAATTTACAATAACCACGGTAAATAACATAAAAATCTAATTTATGGAAATTATGCAAATGTAAGACTGTTTGGAGACTCCAATAAACGAAAATAAAATAAAATGAATATAAACAAGTGGTATTCGCCAAATATGTGACAGAAAAATATGCGCAAAAGACATCTGCAAAGAAGCATTGAAAGAAAGGCACTCGTCCCAAAGCCATAGACTTCCTGAAGCGCCATCGTACGCACATGGGCCGAGTAATTCCTCAACATAAAATCTGAATATTGAATCATCAGGATTTATGACGAATATTTAAATAATATTTTGTGCTTACTTATTGAAAGAGGCTTGCAGATTCTCTACACAGCTCGGAATCTTACGTTTTTTGCTGACAAAGTTTATTTGGTCATAAAATAAAACGTTATATTTCGCATGCTTTTTATCGAAACTCATATATTTTAAAGACATTATTATTATTGCTATACACTATTTGTGTAATACATCGTTTATTTCATTAAGGTTTTTACACAACCAAATTTATAAAAAAACCCTTAAAAAACTTAAGAATGTTAGTAGTTTAACCTTTTACACCCCTAAGGAATAATAATGATTACCCCAAACGCGTTATTATCTGGTATAATGGCAGAAGGGGTCCATGATGAATGATACTTATGTTTAACTCCAATAATTGTATACAATTCCGGTAGAGTTTGTTTCTTCGCCCCGGGCACTAACGAAACGATAAATTGTGAACTGAAAATTATACGGAGTTAGAAAATGATGAATGGCAACAATTCATAATTATCTTCTTCATTAGTGTTTACTTCGTTTCTGAAGATATAGTTAGTCATAAGGCTATATTTAATCTTCTATACTTATTATAAAACAAAGTCGCTTTTTTTCCCTCATGTCCCTTTGTTCCCTTTAGGTAATCTTTAAAACTACGCAACGGATTTTGATGATTCTTTCAGTGTTGGATAGCCCATTTATCGAGGAAGGCTATATTTTATCACGGTAAGACTAATAGGAGCGAAGAAATAGAGGAAAATGTGGAAAAAACGGGAAAAAATATTTGAAAGGGCTAACTTGAACGCGCTAATCTCAGGAATTACTGGTCCGATTTGAAAAATTATTTCAGTATTAGATAGCCCATTTATTGAGGAAGGCTATAGGCTATATTTTATCACGCTAAGACTAATAGGAGAATGTGGAAAAAACGGTGGATATTATTTGAAAGGCCTTATCTCGTGAACTACTGGAGCAATTTTTATGTAATTTGGCACAGATAAGAAGTAGACCACGTGAAGGATCATAGGCTATCGATTTTAATCATTTTTTCAGTGGCTATATATACCCGTGCGACGCTGGGGCGGGTCGCTAGTCTATATATATGTTACGCTCAAAGACCGAAATCGCTCAGTGAGCGAAAAAATTGCTCACAACGCGTTGTGGTCACAGTGAAACAGCCACGACGCGAATTTCGCGTATAAAATATCCATAGTTCCATACTATCCGTACTAATATTATTACTCTGTCTGTCTGGCGCAACGTGTTGTTGTTTTTTTAATATAAAGTAATCTGACCTCAATAAATAATAAAAAAATAGTTTTATTTTAATTTATATAATTTAAATATACTAACTACTACTAGTTGATGCCCGCAACTACTTTACGTAACGTACGTATGTAACGTACGTTTGTACGTAAATACGGATAGTATGGAACTATGGATATTTTATAAATAATAATGATAAACACGTTATGCAGTGATTTAGTAAATGAAAAAATATTTTGTAGTACGCGTGGTAATTCAAATCCCACCAAAAACATAAAATATGTAAAAATGAAAAGCCAAGTTCCATACAAACATTATTCTAGTCTATGGACTTCGCCGTAAAAAGGATGGAGATCTAAATGAGTGCCAAGTTCCATGGAAAATCGAAATATGTACGTATAGGAACCAAATAACATTATGAACAAATAATAGAGTCTATTTCTTTGCTTTATTGAATATCTATAACAATTAATGTTATTTAAATAATTTGAGATCTTAAACTAGATTAGATCTAACTTGGCCAGTTTTCATTACATCAGTCATTTCATAAAGTTATTGAACATTTTAATTCTGATGAAAACTAGCCAAGTAGAATCTAATCTAGTTTAAGATCTCAAATTATTTAAATAACATTATTTGTTATAGATATTCAATAAAGCAAAGAAATAGACTCTATTATTTATTCATAATGTTATTTGGTTCCTATACGTACATATTTCGATTTTCCATGGAACTTGGCACTCATTTAGATCTCCATCCTTTTTACGGCGAAGTCCATAGACAAGAATAATGTTTGTATGGAACTTGGCTTTTCATTTTTACATATTTTATGTTTTTGGTGGGATATCATTACTTTTTGTAAAGAAAACTTTTTGTAAAAAAAAATAATTATATTTTACGGGGAGCTCCCATACAATAAATGTGATTTTTTGGCCTTTTTTGGTCAAAATCAATAATGGCAGCCGGTAGATACTTGAAAATTTCACAAAATCTTTAATTATATTCTTATTTTCATAATCTATAATAAAAGTAAAATAAAATAAATATTTAAGGGGGCTCCATACAAAAAACACAATTTTTGCCTAGTTTCGCTCTGTCCGACTCGCACTTGACCGATTTTTTTTGTTTTCTGATTTTTCCCTACGCTTTCACACAATTACCGAGCTGAATTCCAAATTTCAGCCTTCTAGGTCATCTGGAAGTGGGTTAGAATTTTGATCTATAGGTCAGTCAGTCAGTCAGTGATAAAAATGTAGATTTTCGGACGTTAATATCTTAATAACCGTTTGAGCTGTGCTTATGAAATTTAGAGCATGTAGTTATCTTGCAAGTCTCATTATATCAGCCAAATTTGAAACGTTAATGTGGAATAGTTTCTGAATTATGAGAGGGTCAAAAGTATCTGCAAATGGTTCGTGTAATATTACACACGGTGCTGCTCGCCATTCTGTTATGCTGGAACTTGGCTTGACACGCTACCGCGTGTCTAGATTTGATCTTCCATAACTATGGACGATTAATCAATCAAGAACAAATCAAGAAAAACGAAAAGCATATCAGCCACGACACGAATTTCGCGTTATGGTCTTTTTGTGATTACCAGAACGCGTCGTGGCCGTTTTCATTAGGGCTCCATTCCACCGCGGCGCACGGAGAGGCTACGCACGTTCGTCAAGCTTCGCTTTGTAAGAAAATATATGTGACTGTATCCACTGCAACCCACGCACACGCTACGCACGAATTGTGTCAAGTCAAAGAAATAAACCCATGCACGTCCACGCGTGTGCGTGGCCGTGCACAGCGTGCGCAGCGGTGGAATGGAGCCTTTAGAGCCACGACGCGAATTTCGCGTCGTGGCTGTTTCACTGTGACCACAACGCGTTGTGAGCTATTTTTTCGCTCACTGAGCGATTTCGGTCTTTGAGCGTAACATATATAAAAGAAAGTTGTGTTAGTTACACCACTTATAACTCAATAATAGATGAACCGATTTGGCTGAAAATTGGTGGAGAGGTAGCTTAGAACCAGGCATAGGACATAGGATACATTTTGTCCCGGAAAAATGTACGGTTACTGCACAATATACTTTTATGATTTGCGCGTAAACTATTCAGTCTATTTTTATGAAATTTGGTATGGAGATACTTTGAGTCTCGGGAAAGGGATACTTTTGGTCCCGGAAAATGTACGGTTCCCGCACAATAAACTTTTATGATTTTCGCCTAAACTATTTAATCTATATTGATGAAATTTGGTATGGAGATACATTGAGTCTCGGGAAATGACAAGAGATACTTTTGGTCCCGGAAAATGTACGGTTCCCGCACAATAAACTTTTATGATTTTCGCCTAAGCTCTTCAATCTATTTTGATGAAAGGTATGGAGATACTTTGAGTCTCGGGAAAGGAGAAGGGATACTTTTGTCCCGGAAAATGTACGGTTCCTGCACAATAAACTTTTATAATTTTTGCCTAAACTATTCAATCTATTTTGATGAAATTTAGTATGAAGGTACTTTGAGTCTCGGGAAAGGACAAGGGATACTTTTTGTCCCGGAAAATGTACGGTTCCTGCAGAATAAACTTTTATGATTTTCGCTTAAACTATTTAATCTATTGTGATGAAATTTGGCAAGAAGATACTAATTTTAATCAATTGTTTTCGTAATTATACCAATTCGAATTAAATAATCATCGTTAAGACAGGACAACGTCTGTCGGGTCAGCTAGTATTTAATAAAATAAGCTTCTGAAAATTATGTGTTTTGATTTGTAGAATATGTAGTAGGTAATCATGGTATTACAATTAAATTATTTTTAGTTCTTTTCACGACTCCGATTGTTAATTTTTTGTTTTTAGTATTTTTAAGTCACATATTCTTTCATTTGGAGCTAACTAAGCTAATCTTAAACCTATGTTCTTCCTTGATAAGTTTTCCACCAAACTTAAACTTTAACTTAATTTAAATTTTCTAATATACAATAATAATAATTATTGTATCAAAACAACTCAATGATAAAATTATACTTAAATATGATCAGAATTCACTTATCGATCAAAACACATACGGCAACGACAAAGGGTCAACACATCAAAGACCCTCCATAAAATATATTAAAAGCCTTTTTGATCTACAAAAATTTATGATTTAAACGTAATAACCCCTGATTTAGCTGGAAATACTTTTGATATTAATTCAAACGTAGCCAATTAGGAAAATTGTTTGAATTATGGCAATTTACCCTCTACGGGTTAGATAATTTACGACAATAAATAACCGATCCCCGAATATCTTGTATGAAAATTGCTTTAATTCATTCCCTAATATTAAGAAGCGATAAATTTATCGAAATGACCTACTGAGGAATATTTTAATTATTGTTCACGGTGAGATAAGTCCTATTAAAATTGTATTGAAAATTTTCGCTTTGTTCGTCAGTATTGCGTATTAGAATAAATAATGTCTAACTTAGCTGATTTTCAGGTTTGGTAAACATGTTCAATCTTGTATTGAACATGTTTACCAAACCTGAAAATCAGTAAATCACAACAATAATAAATATTATACATTTTTAAGTTAGTCAGCACAAAATTCTAGCTCGACTAGTTTCAAAATAACACAAGCACGCCTCAACTTTACATTTTAAAACAAATGACTGCTTCTACTACAGACCTGGAACTTATTTATTTAAGTACTAAATGACGTCTGCAACTCCGTTGTGCCAAAATTCGTTCATCGCACGGGAACCGTACATTTTTCCGGGATGAAAAGTATCTTAAGTATCTCCATAACAAAGAGCAAAATCGGTTGAGCGGTTTGGGCGGGAAGAGGTAACTCACAGCCAGACACAATTTCGCATTAGTGTGGAAGTATGGATGTGTGCGTGTACACATTTCAACAGCTTTGTTAAACGTTTTACATCGTACGGTTGATAGAGTACTAACTTAGGCGATAGTAACATTATACATTGACACATAATTCCAGGTAGACCGAATTTCCTTGAACTTTGCTGGTGATTCGATATTAATACCATCTCTGAGGCAATACAAAGTTCTGCTCGCATAAATTCTTAACCAATACACGCCTAGCCGAGATATCGTTCTCAAAATTACTCAAACATGCTCATGCCCCCGAGGTGGCTATTAAGAAATACAGCATTTGAAGTTCCCCTAGTACTGCGCAACTTCTCCAGTGCATCCGAATTACCCCGGGGAATTCTGGGTGTAACAAAGATGTTTATGTCTGGCTGTCTTCTTCTTCTGGGAAATGGCACGTGACGTAATTTTTCACCATGATAAAAAAGGGTAAGAACAGATTTTGAATTAAAAAATGCTGGCCTTTCTTCATTTCCGATAGTTATTGACTTATAGACAAATCCGAGAGCCAGCTCGGCCCTTTCTGCGCGCAGCAGATTCGCGTGGAAAAGATTTCTTATATTACAACAAAAAACAATACAAAACGCTTTAAAATTGGAACAGTACTAAAAAACAAAGATAATGTTATCCGTTCAAAAGTATTACTCCAGCTAAATAAGGATTTTAAAGACCTTCTTTGTTAGTTCAAAATAAAACCTGAACACTCGTAACGCGTTCAAGTTATTTTTACAAGTTAAAGTTTGTGCAGTAATTACATCAATTTCTGCGCTGATCCGAGCTTCGTTTTTGCTCGCCATTTAACTGAACGTATTAGAGGAAGGGTGAAGCAGATCGAGTGTAAATATCTAATGTCTTTATTTGCGCCGTTTGGGCGGGGGTCGCTTCTCGTATGCAATTAATTACGCTAGATTAACGTTTCGGTGCACCCGTGTCAGATGCAGCGTTTCATTCTATGAAAGGATTATCATTTAAAACACTATTATGACGTAAAAAATACGTGCGACACTCGGGGACTGCCGCGGTAAAGCCATTGCATAGAAAATTTTATCAACTTATGAAATTATAATTCGCATACGTCTAGTCACCGACCGGCATGCGGTTAAAGCTATGCAATAGCTTAAAACAGGAACCGTTTTATTACGGTTGGGTAATGGGTACATATTCACATAGTGAGTAAGCTCCGAGAACGATTTTCCTATAGTAGAGCGCGGCCTCGCACCTGCACGGTCCTCAGCCCCTGAATCTTTAGAGCGCAGTAGAAAATATTATAGGCACATACTGTTACTAAATAAGCTACGATATCTATATCTATCTATAATATATATAAAACTCAAAGGTGACTGACTGACACTCGAGGGCACTTCTTTAACCATCTCCCCTAGCATTGAGATACTTGGCGTCAACATATCGAGCGAAGTCCAGTTCCGATAACATCTAGAGCAGTGGTCCCCAACCTTTTTTTCACGCGGGTCACAAACATGTTTTGGTCTTGGTGTCGCGGGCCGCAACAAAAAATTTTTAGGTCTAAAAATAACATTATTCAAAATTACCGATTTAAAAGTGGAAAAATTTCACGACTATCACGACGACTTCACATTATTTTGCCGGTGGACGTGAATTTCAAAATGGTTTAACATAACGCGGGCCACAAATAAAGTTCCGGCGGGCCGCGGGTTGGGGATAGCGGATCTAGAGGGTAAGGCCAAACTGGCCTCGAAGAAGCTTGGTGTTCTTAACAGAGCGAGACAGTACTTCAGTCCGGACCAACGCCTACAACTCTACAAGGCGCAGGTTCGGCCTCATAAGGAATATTGTTCTCATCTTTGGGCAGGGGCGCCAAAATACCAACTGCTCCCTCTGGATCGTATCCAACGAAGGGCCGCTCGAATTGTTGACTGCCATAGTGTTTCAAACAGCTTGGACCCCTTGGAATTACGCCGAGATGTAGCTTCACTCTGCATCCTCTATCGGTTGTATCACGGGGAGTGCTCTGAGGAATTGTTCGGAATCATACCACCTGCAACTTTTCGCCATCGTCCCACGCGAAAAACATACCATCCTCATCACCTTGATGAGTGGCAGTCTTCCACAGTGCGTTTTTTGCGTAACTTTCTGCCGCGCACTGTAAAACTCTGGAACGAACTGTCACCAGCAGTATTTCCGGACCTATACGTCCTGCAAACCTTCAAGAAAAGAGCGTACTCCCTCTTAAAAGGCCGGCAACGCACCTGCAGCTCTTCTAATGTTGCGAGTGTCCATGGGCGACGGTAGTTGCTTACCATCAGGTGACCCGTTTGCTCGTTTGCCCCCTTATTTAATTTAAAAAAAAACATGGTGATCTATCAACGCACAGCCCAAACCACTGGACGGATCGGGCTGAAATTTGGCATGCAGGTAGATGTTATGACGTAGGCATCCGCTAAGAAAGGATTTTTATTAATTCTACCTCCAAGGGGTTAAAATACGGGATCAAAGTTTGTATATAATACTTTTTAACGCGAGCGAAGCTGCGGGCAAAAGCTCGTATATTATATATACGTATGTACAATTACCTATATTATAAAAGTAGAAGCGGCATAATTTTAATAAAATCTTGATTTTATAAATAAGAAAGATACTTAAAACCTTTATTTTCTAGAAACATTTTTAGAAATAGAAGGCTCCTATTTGGACTTACCTAGTTATAAAATTTTATTTAAATACTGTAAAAAATCATAATAATTTTTGTAAATTTCAAAATAGCAATTACTGTCTTGGACTTCTATAGACAAATAAATAATATCTACAGTTCACGTCCCATCGGACTTCGTATGCTCCGATGAGCGAACAATATGAACCCGCCCTTATGGGAATCCCTACTTGAGAGTACGAAAATTAAAAAGTAAAATTTATGATCCCGTTTCTTGTTAACTAGATACATTTGGAATTTTAAAAAATGCAAGCAATTACTTAAAAACGCAAGTCGGGCAGTCAAGTTGAATGCTTTATATAAAAAGATTCCAGCCCCCGGTATGCTCCCTTGGGCAAAATGAGGGTAGGATTAAAATTATAACGAATGAAATATTCGCGGCTAGACGTGCGCGGGGAGGGGGGCAGTCGGGCGCTTTGAGACGCTGCATTTCACACTTTTCGCGTTTTACAATTACATTTTTCAATGCTTGTAAATGTTATGTAAAAACCTTACATCCTCGCAAAGTTACAACATTTAGTTTAAAATAACATTTGAATCTCTGATAACCGTCGCTTCAAGGTAAAAAATCAATTAACAAAATGCATCCAGTAAACATTATACACTAGTTATTTTCGGAACGTAAGTTTTACCTGGTATTTCCATTTTCGTAGAGTTCTATGTTTTATGTAATCTCTGAAAACATTATCTACGTCTACACCATTTAAAACAAATTTAACAATATCAGCACAGAATAGATAATAATACAAGTAGTATCAGTATTTATAAAACACTTCTTTTATACCAAAAAACTGTTATAAAATACAAATCAAACCTCCCATCGGTCATCGTAGATTGAGTATCAAGAGGCACTGTGAACGTTTCATCTCGCCGCGCGTCAATTTTCCGAGCCACGGCTCCACGGTTCGGTACTAATTTAAAAGTTTCCAGTATTTTAGACGGACCATTACCCCGTACTTGGGGCAAGTGAAGCTAATGTTCAAATTTATTGCTTGCTGTGCATTCCGTTTGGAGGAAACGAAATAAAAACTCGAGGCGGAAGTCTCCCTTTTTCTTTCGGAGTTCACCCCGCTAGTTATTATAACTTGCGAGCGGTCTGGAAACTCGAATGTATACCAATAACAGCTACACAGATACTTTTCGAAGTCATATTTTTAGAAATCATTAGCTATGTCCACACCTTATTTTCCTGTTCTGAGGACTGTGCACTTACATCTTCAATTTTCGTCATCTTCTTTCTATTCAACTATCGTTTGGCGCTTTCAATAATTGAATGCGTTATCGAACGCACGCCAACATTGTCATTTTTGTACAGTTGCAGTGCCTGTCAGATTATTGTAACATGTGCGACGAGAACATTTTACTGGGTGGAATATGTGCGGCTTATTTGGTCATAAGAAATTCCAGAAAAAAAAGAACAAAGCGAAAGTTTTGGATACGGTCAGAGCACATGCGTCGCGGGCTTGCCTCACGTGCGCTGTTGACTGCGCTATGGCACATGCCCTAGACGTACAAATAAATGATAGTTAAAAAAAACTAAAAACATGCTTTTTATAGAAAACCAAACTAAAAAATTGAAAAATTATTTATTTCATCAAATTGGTGTATTGTCATCGGTCCTCGATAAATATCGTTATTTATTATACCACACTCTCCCTAATATAAACGAAGTAAAAGCTGCTGTTATGAAGTAAGTACTTCAATACTCCCCAACTAACAAAAATTGCTGTGCATTTGGGCACAATTTATAAGGATAATAACCTTATACCCTCTTTATAGTTGCTTTATTGTCCGCTTTTTTCCTTATACGTGTTATATAATGACCAAGAACAAGGTACTTCAACTTATAAGAAACATATAGAAAGCGTTAATACGTGCGATCACCCTTATACGTGTTATATTATTGTCCGATACAAGGGAGTTGTTATACTCCGTTTGGCCTTTTTGCCGTCATAAGTGATTTACATTTTCGCAACAGCTTGGAGAAGAAATAGTAACGTCAGCCGTTTTACTGTCAAGTAAACGATAAGTCATTATTTTATGTATAGTTTATTTACCTGATTTAGTGCTCGTTAATAGTGAAAAGTATATGGGAATTAAAATGCATGATAAAATGTGATACGCTGTGTGTTTTGGTATCAACTCGCCCTTGAATTTAAGCTGCTTTTGTGCTAAAAACGTCATTAATTATTTAGTCAAGTTATATACAGTGCTTTTAAAAGAACAACAGGATTCACACATCATCTTTAACGAGCCTATGAGAGTAAAGACTTTATAACGGCATCAATTGTTTCTTATGATATCGCCATTTTACAGATCATTAGGGTTCCTTTCAAAATTTTTTTTTCCACTGTAGTTGGGTTGGCCGAAAGAGACCTCTTTATAAGGATACTTTAGCTCACTTTTGCGCACTAATTTTAAGTTTGAAATATTATTTAAAATTCGTGATTATCAAATTAATTGTTTTATTTTTACTTTTCTTCTGTAACCATCGCTCCTTTTTAACTTCTTCCACAGTTTTGAATCCCTTTTTAGGGTTCCGTACCCAAAGGGTAAAACGGGACCCTATTACTAAGATTTCGTTATCTGTCCGCCTGTCTGTCTATCTGTCTGTCTCCAGGCTGTATTTCAAGAACCACAATAGCTACAATTTTGAATTTTGAATTGCCACTATAACAACAAATACATAAAACAAAATAAAATTAATACATATGATATCTAAGGGGGCTCCTATACAGCAAATATGTTTTTTTCGCTTTTATTGCTTGTCAATAATGGTAACAGGTAGGCACCTGAAATTTACACAAAGGCCTAAAAACTTCAAAAAAAATTGGCCTTTTTTTGTTCTATGAAAGTACGGAACCCTTCGTGCACAGGTCCGACTCGCACTTGGCCGATCATTCCGCTCCGCAAGAAATTCATACAATCTGTTGTACGTTTAAAATGGCGAATTTAGTTATGTAAAGCATTTTAATGTAACCTTAAAGAGAATAATATCTTTATAATCACTGTTTAAAGGAATGTGGATTGCTTTCATCCTTGTTAAGGTCATATAAAATGTTAGCATTCGTTTGTTGGATAGATGTCTTATTAAATGCCCCTATAAGTTAAAAGCATCATTAGTTACCTTGTACATTACTTTTATAAGAATAATTGACCATATTAAAAGCTTTCTTTTATATGTCTTTGAATATTATAAGGCTAAAAAGCAATGTAAATAGCCACTATAAGATGAACATATTTCGAAGCCTTATAGTTGCCATATAAATTAGAGTTATTAACGTTTATCCAACCAAATTATAAGAATAAAGGTTAGCCAAATCTCCTAATAGTGTGCCATTATAAGTAACATTGGCATAATGAATGCTCTTTTATAACAAGTATAAGAGTTTAGACCTTATTGAGTTAATTTTATAAGGTTAGTTTGTTTGTTGGGTCTGTGTGCAACAATCTTACTAAGATGTAGTTAAAGAATCATTTGATATTTCAGTATAGTTTATTTTTACACAGCCTGTATAAAGCCCAATTTCTTATAGAATATCAACTCCCAAGTTTTTAGCTTTGCAATCGGACCACTCGTATCTAGATTTTTTGTCCTCTTACATTTCTTGAAGAAGTCCCCATCCACCTTTATTCTTTTGTCACAATTTGTTTGAGTATCTCGAACGTTCTCCTCAGATTTTTTCACCGTGTCTTTAGGTCTCGGATAAAAGAGCCAGTGCTTTGAACCTAAGCCATCCCTTTTGAGGAATTCCTGGATACGATCTTGCTTCTTTTTTATAACTAAATATTTTGACGTGTTGTTCTTAGTTTTACTTCCTGCAATATAAGTAAAAGTTATAAATATTTCGAATACAATAATTATTATTACGTAGTTAGGTCTTAACAATTTAGAATGTGTTTCAAGAAACAGCTGTTCCGTGATGGTTCGGGAATCGGGGTCCATGGTCACAAACAAATATTTTATACAGGGTGTAAAAGATAATACTTTTGGGTGTGTACTGTGTAATGTGTATGTTTCCCTCACATAGAGTTCACTGTGAAAGTAAAATTTGTTCTTTCAGTGCTTCTACTTTTACAGTGAACTCTATACACGAGTCTGATACACGTCCTAAATAAAGTATTATCATTAACCTAGTTTTGTTACACCCTGTATACCAGGGACGCATACACACCCTTATGTATTATCACGGTTTGTTACCCCCTGTATAGTCACTACTATCATTACCATTGAATGAGATTAGCAAAACTTACTCGTCAAATATAATACACGAAAAGTATCTGTAAACTTTATCTTCGACCCGAGCTCGACTCGATCACGGTGGGACGACGAGGTACTCGACCGTGATCGCGATCTCGATCGTGATCGAGTTTTGCTTCTCGATCGTGATCGCGACGCACTTCTGCTTCTGGATTGCACATCATACTGTTTCTTTTCATCTCTATAATACCTGAAAACTCATATTTAAAAGTATTTTGTGGACCCCTTACATAATGTAACAAACATTAATATCAGTCTATCACAGGCGAATGCTGAAGCAAGACCAATGTTTATTCTATGCATTTTATATATTATCATCTTCATCATGAGTATTATACTAACAATGCAAACAAGATAAAACGGATGAATAGACAGCAAGCTGTACCAATTTTACTGTTCAATGAAGTTTAAGCTATCGTCCATTTACCTGTTGTCTCCCTTGGAGGTTGATGGCATGTCATAATACTGGTCTACTCTTCCATGCCCCTGATAGTCACCATCTCCGCAGGGAAACGACGAAGCATACGGAAAAGTGTAGTGGCTCATACCGAATTAATTTATTTTACTGACCAACTGACACTCAAAATTTTCAATAGCTATGACAAATGTATGCTATAGACATAAATTGTTTTATTTTTAACGTCCGTTGTATTGGCACAAAAAAAATTGAACTGCCGTAGATTTCTTTGTAATAAAGAACATTGCTTACAATTACATGATTAATTAAAAATAAAATACGCAAAACATGTCATTACTAGATAATGTTAATTAGTTATAAACTAATTAACATTATCTAGTAATGACATGTTAGTAGGAGAAACTTTTGTAATATTCATATATTTTAAAATTGTAGGTTCTCGTTGTGGGATGAAAACAAGTAAAACTTTCAGCTACACTGATCCCCTTTTAGGACAAAGATTTATTAACGAAATACATTTCAAACCTTTTCAGAAGTTTGTGACTGTTAGCAATTAACGCTGAATCGAATTTGGAAAAAATGAGGTTAACTTTTCGATTGAAATTGAAGAAAAAAGTAAGATAAATTAGAATTCGATGAATGCTTAATGGTTTTCTCCATTAGAGGGTTTTGAGTTTATGGAACACTTTTCAAAAAGAAAATTTTTAACCGTTCCCGATTCAAGTTTGTGAAGATGTCACAGACCTAGAGAAATCTGCAACTGCAAGAAGTGACTTGCATTATATGCATTGTGAGATAAACAATTATTTATGTAAATGTATGATGTCAAATTTAAATCTAATTGATCAAAACAAATATTTTCTTATTTCTTCGCCAGGACATTCAATGAAAGAAAAATAAACATCCATACTTCATTTTTAGCTTAGGCTTTTGTTTTATGAGAATAAGTCTGGTTCCCATAATAGATAATTAAATTTATCTGGGGACACGGTAGTGTCCCCGCCGAGACGAGCCAAGCGAAGCGCAACGCACTACCTCCCTTTTCTCGAAGTGTTTCGCCGTTTTTTTTAACCTTCGTAGAATTGCTTTCCGTTGTAGCAGATAGTTCATATTTTCAGAATATGATGTCATCAATGGACTTATTAAGCATACAAAGTCTCAATTAAATAGATCTAATACTTTAGATTTTATTATAGATACCTAAAATACGCCGATTTCGTCACTGACACACTGAAGGTAATCTAAGTTTAGTATACAATCGACAAAAAATATTCATAAACTTGTAATTTTCTTCCCCATCACTTAAAATGGAGGGGGGGGGGGGTGGAAGTTAACCCTCGTAGAGTTGGTCTCCAATGTACCAGATAGTTTATATTCTCAAGATATGATGTCAATAATAGACTTATTAAACAGACAAAGTCTCAATTGAATAGGTCTAATACTTAAGATTTTATTGATATCTAAATAACGCCGAAATTTGATTATACGCCGTAAAATAAGTTAAGTAGGGGTAATGGAAGTTTAAATATGTAATATGAGACTTTCACCAATTTTATGAATCAGGACATGAAAGTTTACACGGTATAGACATAACTTAACTAAAAACCTCTTAGTAAAAAATAATAAAAAAAAAACACTAAAATACTGCCTAGCAAGTAGCAATTTACAAAAAGGACTGAAATCCCACCAAAAACATTTCATGTAAAATGTTACCTCGACGACCGCAAAAGGTTTGCCCTGTGAAAAAGACATCAGATCTAATGTAGAGCCAAGCTTATGAATCTACGCGGCCTAACTCTATCGATCCTAACTCCAACAAATTCTACATATCAGTAAGTATGTATGGCTTGGCTTGCTTATGTATGGCTTAGATCTGATGTCTTTTTCACAAGGCAAAACCTTTACGGTCATCGAGGTAACATTTTACATGAAATGTTTTTGGTGGGATTTACATTTTACTAAGATGTAGTCACAGGCTACAGGATATATAATTTATGTACCGTAATAGCAATTTAGCAGATATTATAATCAATTGTAGAGGCACGTAGAGGTAATTATTTATTTTATAATTAAACCTAGAATACGCCTAAATAACATTAGGGCAAATGAGATAAGGATGGAGAAGGAAAGTACGATTATTATTACGTAATATATTTAAATAATAAATTATTGTTCTTTGCAAAACGACGCTTCCAGTAAACGTAACTCTACGTCGCTCAAGTACCGTTTCCAAACTTTCCGTGCACTGGTCTCTATTCTTTGAGTTTTAGCTTTCCACAGGTTTTACCAGTTCCAACTAATTGATATTTTCACTGTTAAAAACCTTATACCTAATGATTCGAGTGTTTCCGTAGCCGTATCTCGTATCATTTACCTCTTTAATAATAATAATCCATTACTTATTAAGGTCCCTAAAATTTGGCCATTTAATGGGTTATCACTTATCGCTACTCACAATAATATAGATATGGAAAAGAGATACATAATAATTAATATTTATGCGCTGGTGAGACAAGTGCACTAGGTATCTGTTTACTTCGTACAACCATGTACAACATAAATTAATCAGATTAATATTCGGTTGTAACCGCAGTTCGTAATTGCAGGTTTTAAAAAAGTTTACAGTTCCATATTAATTTACAAGCAGTGGCGTAGTTAACTCCGGCTCGTTGATATCATGTGGCTGTTGAGAACAGTTTCATTACGTTTTTCTCCTGCCTCTTATAGTTAAGCCATCGTAGGGACAAAAAGGTACCGTAATGAGAGTCTGTAAGGTTCAAATTACATTAACGTTTTATGAGGTCATGTTTATGTTGTTGTAACCGGGCGAGCTTATGCCAGGTTTTTTAGTTAATTAGTACGATTTTAAAATTTTCTGCTTTTAAAACTTAGTTTGAATATGAATGTTTATTTTCTGGAATAGCTCACAAACATAAGTTGTGGGAAATCTAGGCTAGGAATTAAATATGAAAACTGAAGAGTTCTATGCATTTTTACAATCGGGAAGCGATCCTGAAATTTTAAGATTATCTCAAACTAGAATATACAAAAGTAGTTAAAAGTTAAATAAATAAAAAGTTCAAGAAAGTACTCGTACTTCTCCAGTTATGTGTACAATATTTTAGCGAATTCCCCATCTGGAGTGTTTTATATACCTACAGAGTACAGTGGTGTTCACAAATGATTTGTTCCAAAGCAATAAATACCCGTCCAACCCTTTTAAAAAACTTCCCCGGGAATAAAATATCACCACAAAAGTTCCGTCTAAGTAATACCGTCTCGATAGCAAATCACTTGTTTTTGAGTACAAAACGGAACTTACACTTTTAACTTCAGTGTACTCGTGACTCGTGAGCGAGACGTACTTATTACCCCTGTGCGGCTTTGCACTTCAATAACATATTGATTTACATACCTCTATACTTTGTACAGTAGTAGTACGGTAAGTTTTCTTACGTATTTTTAGTTTTGATTAATATAATTGAATGGTTTGATGGAAAGTAGGTAACTTGAGCAAGGAGTATCTAAAAATAAAATTAAATATTACTTGTAATGTCGAATGCGAAAATAATATTGTCTATGTATCTCTGTTGTTACTGAATGCTTTAATTTTGCTTTGGAAAAAGGTGTAGACAAGTGCATTGACCTAATTTAATTCCAAATTTATCTCCAAATAAAATCACTGAAATCTTGTTACGAGTACGAAGATTCAATTAGAGAGAAGTTCTTTATACGCCTGGTGAATTGAGATTTTTAAAGACGAAATTCGTGTTGAAAATAAATGAAATACAAATACAGATCCGACCAATTGCGAGACGTGCCTCCGCGGCCCGAGAATATTTTAATACGAGGTGCTAAGGTAGAAAATAGATTGTTTTCGCGGGGGAGAGTGATTTTAAATTGGCGGGTTAGTTGGAAAAGCCGAGCTCCACAAAGACTCCATACTCACGTAAGTCCGGATGAAAAAGTTGGTACAATACGGGGCGTCATTAGAGAGTCGAGAGCGGCTAAGTGGCAAGTTGTAGGGTTACAAGGAGTCGCGCGTTTTAGAAGGGACGGTCCCTCATTTACTGATGTTTCAAACGAAATAGTTCAATAGAATCGTGTGTTGACGAAGGTACAACTTTACCTATAGCAGCTAAAGTTGTGTTTCTGGACGTTTTCTGTACATTTATGCTAGCTCCAAATAAAGCACTAACAAGTTAAAGGCAGTTTGGGCGAGTAAACCTGTGAACCCTTCCAATAAACAACTATTAAAAAACGGATTTAAAGTTCGTTCAATATTTTTTTAAGATTACTGAGAAATTTCGTTGTAAGTAATATTTAGGTATAGATAGTATATAATATTATGTTGTGGTTGATTTGTTTATAAGCTTTATGGGGGTGGCACTGTCGGTCACCGACAAAACCCCTTAAATAAATTGATAAAAAAATGAATAAGAGAAAAGAAGGTAAGCTAAAGAAATTCTTATTTATATAACAGCTGTTCTACTACATAGTACAAGCCGATATATAATTTATCGGACAAATCATCGGCTTCTTTGCAAATTAAATAATGAGTCTCCGTATACCCATACTGACTACATCTAGCTCATATTCCAATAATATATAAAATTTTCGTATCGAAATACCGTCGCGTCAACCTTATTTTCATAAATCGTGACAAACGCAAATAATTTAACTTTAGGATGATATTTTTGTATAAAATGATCCTCCATCAGGACCCGTGTCACACGTTTAACGAGACACCACTGTGACAAATGCCCAACATCCTTTATTCAATACTACAATATTTTGTAACCTGCAATTTTGGTTTAAATTTTCCGAGAAACCATATTTTTAGTAAGGGGGCGTCCATAAATTACGTGAGGTGTTTAGGGAGTTATACGATTAAGATCATTCACAAATTCGTTTGCAAGAAAATCTACTGACTGTCAAACCAAACGTTTACGTAAGAAACCCACATTTTGAAAATCTCACGTGAGATTTGTGGGGGGAGGGTGGGGGGGTCAAAAATAAAAAAGAGCACCTCACGTAATTTGTGGACGCCCCCTAAAAGATAGCCTGGTGGGAGTTTGTCCGGCGGGTCCTTCACACTGGGTTAGTTTCCGATTCGGTGAGAGGCATCATGGTTAAAAATATTCTATATAAATATTCTATTACAATTATTCATTCTAAATAAAAATAATAAAGGTTTTACAAGTTGAAAGCAACGAGGCCCGATTGTAATTAAAATACCTACTACAAAATTGTATTAAAAAATATACTTAAAAATATATAAATATTCTATTACAATTTATTCTAACTTAAAATTGAAGGTTTTACAAGTTGAAAGCAACGAGGCCCGATTTTAATTAAAATACCTACTACAAAATTGTAGGTACTAATCTATATTCAGAAAATTTAAAAATGAGGTTTTACCTACCAACGTTAGATTTATAAATGCGAAAATATGATATCATAATAAATATTGCTTATTTTACTCAGAAATATTTTATCTTACCATTTACTACTTAATTACAAATGGAAAGTAATTTGGCGGAGAGCATTTGTTTTTCCGAGTGAGTAATAACTAATTTGGTATCACGAAAAAATCTACTCCATCTTGGCTACGTCATTCGAAGGAAAACATTATTATTACAGAAAGATTAATAAGTATATGGTGAAATATAAAATATTGCCGACTATGTAAAAACTACAGCCAAAAACAATAAAATAATCCAGCTAAAAATCAAAATTAATATAACACAAGTACTCTAATAAACAATAGTCATTAAAGTCATAATATTAAAGTAACATATATGATATTTTCCACCTTTCCACAAATGTGGTTGTGATTAGCAGCTAAGTCTAAGAGCTAATTTAAAATCAACTTAAATTAAGCTATTAGACTAAGTGGCCACCATTTTAGCCATTTGTATTAGTTGCCTAGTCCATTTAAAATCGGAGTTGTAATCAAAGGGAATTTCGAGTCCATCGCCAATATCTATTCATCCATTTCATCTGCCGGCCATGGTTAGATCGAATATAGCCTTTAACATTATTTGATTCGATTACAATTTGAACGAAATACAACGCAAATTGTACTGAAATAGCAGATATTACAGTACTAAATACTAATCAACTGTTAAAACTTTATAAACATCTAGCTGCTAGCAGGTACTATAGTACTATAGTACCTGCTAGCAGCTAGATGTTATAATATGAATCATTAACGCAGAACTTCGTCTATCACACGGTAAACGTATTGATTAATATTTAAACATCGTTTTTTTAACCAAATTGGTGAAGACGTACGTAGCAGTCAGGCACACGTTAACTTACACTTTTACTTTTTTTTAATACAATATTAAATGTATAAACGTATGAATTGCACGTTAACTTTAATAATTTTAGCACTGTTTAAAACATGTACTTCGATTTGTATTTCCAAAATTACTATAGAGCATTTGTACTGTATATGTACCATCGAGGAAATTGATTCCTATGCAATTGATAGACCAACGTTATTTGGTCGAATATGTCAATTCAATGTCAATTATTGTGATCTGTCGGCTGGGTTTGACGTAACGCAACCAAACTACTTAGGTTAGGTCCCCGATCTGCATAGGAATCAACTTCTCTGATAGTACATACATTATGGTGCCAAAGGTCAACAGGCTGATGATGTTTGCAAAATTAAGGCCGCAATATATCATAGGATATAAATCACAAGATATAGAATATATTGTGGTCACACATTGCTGATGGATAGCATCAGACGCATTAGGGCGCACCGCATTAATCATTGTAGCGGGAGCAGGGCGCCGTAAAAAATGTAATTTCGCCCTCCTTCTTCCCTCTTTTTTACGATTAAGACGGAATTAATTAAGAAACGCGCAACAAGTCGAAAGTTGGATATTTTTCCTGGATTAGGGCGAAAAATGTTTATTAAACTTGAGGCCGTTGTGCTCCGGTTACATTTTCTAAGCCGGGTAATGAGGTCTTCGGCCGAATGTCTTGTAGTGCTAGCGACATAATTAATGGAACCGTCCATTTTTCTGGTATGAAAAGTATTCTATGTCCTTTCCGGGATTCAAAGTATATCCATACCAAATTTCAGAAAAATCGTTTCGACGGTTTGTTTGAAGCAAAGACTTCTATTTAAATAGAATTTTTGGCTTGAAGAGGTAACAGACAGACATACAGATACACTTTCACATTTATAATATTATTATGGATTATGGATAGGAGCCATAGATCTAGGTATGATTAGATCAGATTTCTAATTTCAATGTAATATAGTCCCAGCACTCTCAGACTCCCACCCATGTAGAGAGAGCAGTGTATAATTATTGTAAATTGAAAAATGAAAACAAAGAAAATAATTTTGATATTTTTTTAAAATTAAACTGCATGAATATTTATTTGTTTATTCAATTTACAATGTCAGCACACATAATAAGTTAAAATGGTATGTCAATATCATAAATATTATGTAGAGGCTGTAGAGCGAAATGTCGACCGTAAAACGTGAAATTACTCCGAACTTGATTTAAACCGTAAATTATTTTAATAAAGCTGATAACGCTGATTTATGTACAAAGTTACGTTATAAGAATAATTTAATATTTACTTTTCGAATTTATTTTTAATAAAAATAATTAAATATGATATATTATATACCTACCTATTTGGATATATCTCAAAATGATTAATCATTGTGGTATAAAAAATATTTTGTAGCAAGACCCATAATGAAGTAGTTCGTAGTGACGAGTGGGTTTATCAATGTAGACTAAATTGTATTATTAATTTATTGGTAAACCTAAATAAGTATGGATAATGGATATATTAAATTTCAAGAGACTTGAAATATTTGCAATTTGCAGTATTCACTAAGGCAATAATAAATTATTCGGCTTTTATAAAAGCGTTACTAAAAATCTTGAAAAGTAAGAAAATTCTTACTTTCAAGATAAGTTACTTGAACTTTTTAATTTGACTAAAAGGTCCATAGAAACACAAACAGCGTTTTCTAAATGTGACCTCATCTACATTCCTTCACCCGAACTTTAAAGTAGCATCGGAGCGAGCAATCCCAAGAACGAAATCTGGAGGCTCGATAGAAATTTGAATAAAATCAATTTATTTTTTGGTTGTTCGCATTTATCTCTGAAAATTGCGTCTGAAAAGTATGTATGACCTTTAAGACGCAAATTAAAAAATGTTTTATTTTATCCAATAAATTATGGGTCTTATTCGCTTCTAAAATACATTCTGAATTTATTATTCAGATTAAGGCGATACAGGATTTTTGCAGTTAAAGTAAAATGTGCTGTAACCAAAGACTATTTTTTTTGAAGACGCTTTAATTACTTAAAAATATTATGGATATTAATCTGAGAATAAAATAATAATTATTATTATTTAATATCTATATTTTTGCAATATCCTACCATAAGGGTAGATACTGAAACTCAGTTGTCTACGATGCACGAAAGTCAGAATACACGAGTCATGTTTGTTTACAAAAAACCCAAATTACATTTTTAGTCCGTAAGAAAAAGTGTACAAAGAAAATTGGAGCATTAGGGCGAGTTTTAGAATGTTAAATATATAAATTACATATTATATATTTGTGATAATAAAATATTAACATGATAATTACAGCGAGCAAGTGTATACGAAATAAGTTGCATGCTGAATGTACAATGTACATAGACATACTAATTTTGTAAGGTCAACAAAATAATGCTCTTAGCTACATATAAATTACACCAGATGGTCCTCTCCCACGACTGTTCCCTCAATAGTTGGACCCTAATCGCGTTCTGACGGCTATTTATTTATATAAACGATTATCTTAATTGCGTTAACAACATCTGCCACTTTTCACACTTAGCTCCTAGACTATTTAGGCCATTGAAAATGTCCTAGAGCGGTGAATGAAATAGAAGTGCCATTTGCAATATAATATATTTACAGACAATAGATATAAGTTACTCAGCTTGCATTTCCTTTTGATCCATCAGGAATGCAACACAGAAATAACTATTTTAACACAATACAAAAATTAAAAATCACGATTTTACTGGGTCTTCAGGTAGATTCAAAAGCCTTTGATGAATCATAATAATGACTATCTTGTATTACTTTTACAAAAAACGCTGTCTAAAAGTTTCTAGTCTACAATAATATAGACAGAGAGTGATCGTGAAATTGTTCTGTGAGTGAGCGAGCATTTTGCGCCGTACGAGAAATATTCGGGGCGACTCACCCCCATAAGTGTTATGAGTTACGGCCGCGGGGAGCCTTTACGATCCTAGGTCACCGTATTTTAATAGTTTATTTGTCAGCGGTTATTTGTTTCGAAGATACTGTCATACATATTTATGATTTCTGGTGTGATAGTGAATAATAGCCCTTCAGTGACGAAAAAAGGAGTCCATACGTGAGCTTCATACGGAGATCCTATTTTGTAAATGGAGTATCACTACAATCCTTCGGCGGTCGTTATTAATTTTAATATATTTTATTGAAAATAATAATATGGTAAAAGCGAATGCCATTACGTTATAAAACGGGTACGCCGGGTACTTACGACGGCCATAAAATTCGAGATATCTATCAATTCCCGCAAAGTGCAGTCTGGCTTCGCTTAACACACCTCCACCTCCGCATGAAAATATTCTAAATTCATCTCAAACATACGTCCTTACATTTGAGGAAATTTAAGTGAATATTCCGTACATGAATATTACTTATGTGGCGGACTTTATGAGGAAACGAATGGCTGAAGCGAGCAGACGAAATGATAGATGGTAGAAATATGTGCTCACAGCAAACTTGTACTCATCTTAATAAAAGCCTTCCAAAATACTCGCACATTACATCTTCTTACTCTATTATGATGTCTTCAGAAGGGTGAGCACATTGAGATATATGGGTGAGCATGAGTTTCTGTATAGACGGCTGCATCAAATGTAATGTCAAACGAATTGGATTGTGCAAAAAATACATTATTTGATAGTCCTACACACTTGACGTTTGGCGTTTGATAAGGTTAAGATTATGTAATCTTAACCTCATGAGTTCCTGCAGACAACTATACAGCTGTCTGCAGGAACTCATTGAAGACATTTCTTTACATTTAATAGGATCGAAATATGCCTTTCGTCGACCATAAAACAAAACAACAAGTCTATTCCAAATCCTTAGCTACTGCTTAAACTATCATCAAAGTAGCTTTATCATCTTTCCCGACTCCGAATAGAGGAAAATTGTGATATAATAAGGAGTGGAAATTTATACCCCGAAATGAGGAGCCGAAGATATTACCTATAATGGAATACACATATAACTATTTCAGTTATTTGTCCCGGGGAGATGGGACGATCACGTGCCATTTTTATTGCATCGCTACAACTAAATTGAAATTGTGGGCCGCACAAGTACAGTGTAACTTACTGCAGAAACAGGGCGTGAACTGCCGGGAAACGAGGAATTTTATACAGAGTTTACCTTTTGAGAAAAAGATGCTCTGTAGGAATTTGGTAGTGGGAAAAAATACTTTCATTTAGATGAAAGCAAAGTGTAATTTTTGCGACTGTACCTGAAGTTTGAATCTACTCTACAAATCAATGTGTTGAAAGTAAACGAGCTCTAATTGAAATTGTTTGCAGCACTTACTATTGTGCTTACAGCATGCAGCATGCTTTCTATGTTTTTCATGAACTTATCCCAAATTTCATTTTATTCGCCTGCATACGAATACTAAATCTAGATTTTTCTTTTTTGCTCTAGTTCCTAAAATTAGTAGCTTTCAAAGAATATTCTAATTTTAAAATAGAATTAATTATTTCTTAAAACTTAATTTATAGAAAGTGTAGTTTGTCATAACTGTTATAATAACAGTAAATAAATAATCCATAAGTATAGAGTGTACCGTAGGCTTTCCCTAATACTCGTAGTTGTGATGCGATGTTGGCGGCGCGCCAGGCCCGATGTGTTCAGGTGTTGCAAATCCCGCACCTTATCAGATCGCAATTACATACAACATTAAACGGTTACTTTATATCTTGTGGGAAATTTATCTCTAGATTCTAGAATGTTCTCCAATTTAAGGTTGGTTTCATTTTGATTTGAGTACCTATCAGAGTTTAGTTCGTTGTTGTTTAAATGTCACGTTTCAATTGTGCAATTATAATATACCTACACATTTTTTTCGAGTTTAATGTTGTTGGTTACGTTTAAATGATAAAGTACATAAATATTTTGACACGTTATTCGTGGCTTCTACGCTGACGAGGACATTCATGAAATATATTTTTGACTCGGTTCGTCTTCTCTCCTTAAAACTCTATAATATTCTCAAAACCTATTAATTTTAGAGGAGAAGAGGAAAGTAATGCTGTTTCCATTTTCTGCGTTATAGTGTTAGTAATTAAGCTTTTCGTGTTTATTTAGAAGAAGCTACTAACAAAGATAACTACGTTATTGTTACTTTGCACCGGTGGACAGAATTACTTAACAGTAAATAGTAATTCGCGCCGAGGAGGATATAAAATGGAGGAACTTATGTTATTCGTTTACACAGTACTAGTCCCGAACTGGACCTAATATAGCTAATACTCACAGATGTAAGTAAAACTTAGTTATTATGGAGTTTTAGATATATGTTTCTTTTTAATCTCTCCTAATTAGCTTTAGTAGAGAAACAAATTTTTGCTTTCGGTAACGTTTTGATTTTTCAACTTTGCAAATAATTTTGTAATAGGTAGTATTTATTTCTTGTAAAGTATTCAAATGCTTTGTTATATTATATTTTATCATTTAATTAAGTTTTATTGTTTAGGTATGCTTTGTATGAATCCAACGACCCCTGTCCATCAAGGCATGATGGCCAAGCAATAACATGGTTGCCACATTCACAATCATGTTGTGAAGCTGTATATACGAGTAGCTGCCTTAATCAATATCGATATTGATGTACATGTATTATACATACATAATTAGTTTGCCCATGATTGATCAGGGGCAATTGCAAACAAATAATTATGCGGTCTCTTCACATACGTGCATGTCGTCTATGGTACCGTGAAGAAGGGACTTTAGAAGAATATGCCCCTTATACACATACGTAATCACTCGTATTGGTCCATTATCGACAAACGTAGAGTCCACATAAGCAACATTCAATTGCAAGTTGCACTTACGAGCAGGGACTGAATAACCGGAAAATATCGGTAGAGAAATTTAGCGGTATGACGTCATACCTTTAAATTACGGTAACCTTTAAATAACGGTACCGTTATATACCGGTATTGAAAAATTACGGTATCGATATTTTTTTAGGTATCTTTACCTAAAAAAATAAAGGTTTTGTTTGCACCCCGCTGTCCGCCGGAATGTCAAGCCTAAATTACTTAAGTCGGTTGAATCTTGATTGGATTTTACTGCCACTCGTGTCCTGCCTGTAACGATGCGCCGCGTAGGTAGCAAATAATAATTAGCGCGTGTAAGCTTCGTTTAAAATAATAAATAGACAGACACCAAGATGGAAAAAGTAAGAAAATACTATTTATCATTACATAAGTGTTATAGCAGTTTGTACCAAACATGTTTCCACATAGTCCTGTATGTATGCATTATTATTATTACATTTTTTAATGGATCGGAACACCAGTGTGTTTGGACACGTTGTATATAGACTATATACAATGTGACCAGACACACCGTTGATTTTCGAGATTGCTTGATATGATATTTTGCTAAAGTCACTCGATAAACAAAGACTAGATCAGAGTCCTAGGTAAAATTATGTAAATATTTTTAATAGTAAGGGGAGCAATATTTTGTGTAGGAATAAATACCTAATGCTTAAAGCAATAGGAAACTTTGTATTTCTAAATTCGTACATTGGCTTTATCGATTTTACAAAAGCCTTTGATTTTATCATCCACAGACCAATATTGGAGACCGTTGATTGAAGGGCATAAGAATACCGTATATTATCAAAATATTACATAGCATGATATACTCTGAATGCTTAGCAAAGGTCAAATTAGAACGAGAAGATCCCGAATTTCATGTTAAGAGAGGAGTCAGACAGGGTGACCCCTTGCCTCCCAAGCGATTTTCGGTGCAGGAAGAAATATATTTATTTTTATATTGGGAAGAAAAGGTCCTTAATATAGACTGAGAGCGCCTAAATCATTTAAGGTTTGCAAACGACGTTGCGGTTTTTGATGAAAACTCAAAGGAACTAAACCATATGTTACAGGAGCCACTCTCACTATAACTCATAAGTCATAACTAATGGAGAATGAAATTGAAATAGACGGAGAAGATATTGGAATATATGAAAGAATTAATATACTTCCAAAATCAAACTGAAAAATCGATAAAACTGAGAGTAGTGCTGGAAATAATACTGAAACTTAACATAAATAATGAAAACTTAATGTCAAAAGGAAACTTTACGAATCTAATTTACTGTCATGCTTAACGTACGGTTACCTAGGCGCTTAAAAAAGATGAAAAGCACCAAAGCACTGAGTCATACAACAAAGAAAACTGGAAATCATACTTCATGTTAGGGATAAAATTAAGACACAAGATAAGATACCCAATACAATAATAAAATTGGAGAGAAGACTAAAATATGTAATATAAAGAATTCGTATGATAAAATGGAATTGGACAGGCCATATTTGCAGACGAAAAGACAATATATGTACACAATGAAAAATAGAATGAACAATGAGAAAAAGACGTTCAAGAGTAAGATGGAGATGACATATTCAAACAGTATTGTGACCCAACACGGCAAGTGAAGGTAAACAGAGGAAGTCATGGAAAAATAGAGTATAGGGAGACCTACGCCGACGAAGCGACTACATTGAGCTACACAAACTACTAAATGTATAGACGATAATCTAATATTGTTAAACTATAAAACAACAAAAAAATATAATAAAATTTATTACTAAATAAAAATAATCGGCCAAGTGGGAGTCGGACTCGCTTACCAAGGGTTTCGTACTGTTTAAGCATGGAGACAGACAGACAGACAGACAGAGAAACATCGAAAATCGTGTGTGTGTGTGTGTGTGTGTCAACAAACCAACACCAAAACAACACCATTGGCACTACATGTTTCCCCATAAAGTAAGTGTTCCTCTGATATCTCATGGATCCCATATTATGATATTTCAACATTGTTGGTCGTAAGAATAAGTTCAAATTATATCCTATAAAATACTGTCAAAAGAATAGTAATCAAAGACATCCGTATTTTTTTATCCAAAGTAATAATAATAATTTGAGTCACCTATAGGTGGTATTAAATTTTTTTTGTCACTATATTTATCACTATTTTGAAATTTTTGATAGATACCCTGAAGGGGCGTGTGTGGTCCCAGCATAGTAGCCAGTAGATGCGACATCTTCCGTTTTATTCGGGTATGATGCTCTATCCTTTTCCTTTAGATGTTGTGGCATAGGCTTGGTAGAGAGGGTCAATCAAGCTGGGTCGAGTTTCAAAGATGTTAAGAAGATATTGTTCTGTGACGGACCTACCAGCTGCCAGCCAGTGGGGTCAGCAAACCCATGTCCTTCATTAAGTTGCCATGTGTAAAGAGTCAGGGGATGTTATTGGGGGACAAGGCCTGTCAACTTCGACGACTTGTCTGGGTTCTACACTTAAATTATTACATACACTAATGTTATAGTATTAAAGGTAATATTAAACTCTATGTTAGTAGCATAAACATTTGATTGTATTGATGATATTTTAATTTTGCCGACCTCTAAAGACTAAGACTCGTTATACGGCCAAGGGTTTGGTGGTTTCTGTCCTTGCTGGCCATTTTGGTGTTATATTATATTATAAAATTGGTTGACACCTCCAAGGATCTTTTTATAAAGCTGGCCACAGCGTCCCCATCAGTGTCAGTGTAATAGACACAGGTGTTAGTGTGCTAAGATATAGCTACCACTGCATAAGACACGCTATCATGAATTCCCAGTTTTTGGGTTTTGGTCTGTACGATGATCACTGGAGGACTCGTTAATCCCTGAGCTTCGTGAATTGTGAGGACGCGAGAGCCCGTTCTCGATCCATAGCCTATACTAATTATAACTACTTTCTCCTCCTGTGTATGTACGAGATACAGGTATTTAGATCGGTTTTAGATTTAGATATCATATCAATTTATCCTCCTGTTTATATTTCTTTAGCTTTAGGAACCGCACTCCTTCCTTCGATGAATAGATGTTACTGTAGACCATGCTTAGGCCGTAACTCGTAAGCCACATCACTAAGGCTTCTGTGTGTACAAGATAACTCCTGGGTGATACTGTTTACAAGGTTTGGAGTTTAAAGAGGCTTGCGCGCTCTATGAAAGGAAGTTGGTTAATATCTTCAATGAGGATAACGTCGTTGGCGCCTATTAATTGATTTGCCATGACAATTGAGCCGAATTGGTTCATGAGGGCCTACCTAGTTTGTCCCATTTACCAGCATGGAGGCCATATTTTTAATTTCATCCGTATTGTTGAAAAGACCATGAGAAATACCAATAATAGAGTCAAAGCGTGATGAATGATAATGTATGGTGTAACAAAGGTGGTGATGATGATGATTAATGTAATTTACGTAATGGCATATACTTGTAGTTATTTAAACAACGCTGAAATCTCCATACATGACAACTACAAGGACTTTAGCGGTCTATCGGTCCATTCGGAACCAAGGTCTCAATATCTTGGTGCAAAATCTTACTTTTTGGTAGCGTTTGCTTAGATTACTTTATAAAAAGTTTAAATCAACATATTAATATGTTTCTTTGATTTCTCATGAATATCATGTCACCATTTTTTGTAAATAATATTTAATAATTATATATTTAATAATATTTTTTGTAATTATTGTAGTCCATCACGTCATGGACTTTTTTTTTCTTTTTAATATATTATATAATAGAATATAATATACAGGCTGTTAGGTTTAACACCGTTATCCTTAAAACTATCAAATGGGCTTATTTGATGGTTTTAAGGATAACGGTGTTAAACCTAACAACCTGTATACATAAAAAAAAATATTATGTATACAGCCAAACGTATAACCTCACCTTTTTTGGAAGCTGCTGAAAACACCAAATATAAAATATTCTGAACATATAAAACTACAACTCAATAAGCGAGCGAATTAAATATTAATATTGTAAGAGGCTGGGATGAATGCAACTTATCCCCTACAGTCCAAGTCTTGACATGACAAATTGCGGCGTTGCCAATTCGAAAATTGGCAACGCCGCGCTCGCGCCCTTGCATTTTTTCGGTACCGAAATGATTTCGGTTGGGGTACCGATAAAATAAAGAGATATATCAGTACCGTAAAAATAAAGGTATATTTCGTTATTTTGCGGTACCGCAATGGTGAAGTTCAACCGTTTTGACTCAACCTTTAAATCAAAGCAATACCGTAATTTTATACCGGTATATACCCTTTATAACGGTACCGCTTTCAGTCCCTGCTTACAAGAGCTAGAGCTACATTAATTCCAAATAGCCGCGACAGGCGAGACAATAGGAGTAATATCGCCAAACAGAAATCATTTCTGAGTTAAGGCTTAGGCATATTGCGGGGAAATTTATTCACCCTGCCCGTCGCCAAATTGTGGTTTAATTTGGCTTTAAGTTTCTGGCGGCTAGAGGGTTATTTATGTGAAATTCACACCCCAAGTGGCTATGGGGTTCCGATGTCGATACGCTAAGCTCTATTGTTTACATCTCTCAATCATTTGGACAACTTAACAGCGTTATTGTTCTGTTTTATTTGAACCGTAAAATAAGGTGTGTGTTAAAATTAATTGTTAACGTTTATGGCATATTGTTTAGTATGATCTAGTTACCTATATTATAGACTAGCCTTGCCCGCGGTGTTTTAGTGAGAGCAAATTGCGTATTAACAGTAGAAGATTTTTCGCGAATTTTATTTCATTGATTTTTTTCTAGAAATAAGACATTTTCCGAAGCAAAATGTAGCCTATTTGCTAATCCCTTATGTCAGCTAACTCCATGCCAAATTTTATCCAAGAACGCTCTAGCCGTTTAATCGTGTAGAAGTAACAAACATACTCACATAAACTTTCACCTTTATAATATTATTATTTATTAGTATGAAGTATGATTGTCCGATATACTAATAAATAATAATAAGTTATGTAAATAATCCTCCTACATCCTTATCTACCAATTAATCCTCCTTTTATAGTCCGCGCGGAACTAGTTGGCCGCTCTGCCCATATACTCACATACCGGCAGAGCGGCCAACTAGTTCCGCGCGGACTATAAAAGTCGCGTCAAAGTCAACACGATAGCCCAAGTTGGTACATCAGTGGTACGAAAATCGGAGACATCCATATTTTTAGTCACAGTTCGTGAATTTTATCGCCGAATACATTTTTTATTGGAAGAGGTTTGTCAACGTCGTCAAACTATCCTTTAGAAATGAACGCCATTTGCTCCGTCGGCTTGCGGTTATGATGAATATTTTACGCAATTGAATATTAAAACTGTGGAAGTATTGCGATTAAAATGCAATGATTAAATGTACGTCCATATCATTTCAGATAAATATCAATAACATAATAAACACTTAGAATTATTGTTATAAATATTTAAATTTAAGTTTAATCCTAGCTGTATTTAATTGATAATAGGAAAGTAGGAAGTTTTCGGAAATTTGAAAATATTGGGATTATCGACTAGATATTCTTATTGACTACTTACGATAAAATTATGGTGATAATTTTGATTTTATTGTTAATATAGAAATATTATATCTTAAAAAGCTTATTTTATTGCTTAATCGAGTTATATAATTGGCTTTAAAAGCGCCTCAAGCTAAAGCGTTAACAATTTAGCATCAAATGGAATTATTTTATATTATTTGTATATGGTAATAGTTTAGAATGGATGGAGGTCAATTTCCTAGAGTGGCGCATAAATCTCTCAGACACGGCGCCTCATCTTCACACGGAAATGCAAACGCGACCACACTAGAGTTATGGACCGTTTTCGCGGGGGAAACGTTGTAGTTTTTCACTTGTCGCACCCCGTTATTATTAGGACTTAGACTCGACGAGAAGATTCTTACTGTAAGTTATGCTACGGTATTATAAAAGACTAGACGTTCCGCGCGGCTTCGCCCACATATAAATTAAGAATTTTACGGAAACCGTACACTTACATCAGAAAATAGCCGACGTCCCTTCACGTGGTCTACTCCACGTCTTTGTGAAATAACTTAAAAATTCATCTCGTAGTTCGCGATATAAGCGCCTTCAAATAATGTCCCCGTTTTTTTCCACATTTTCCTCTCTTTCGTCGCTCCTATTGGTCTCAGAGTAATAAATTATAGCCTATAGCCTTGCTCGATAAATGGGCTATCTAACACTGAAATAATTGTTCAAATCGGACCGGTAGTTCCTGAGATTAGCGAGTTCAAAAAAAAATCTTCCGCTTTATAATATTCCATGATATTGTTGGAATATCATTACCTCTTAGCCGCCAGCGTACAAACGAAATGAACGTTCTCATATATACTCAAACCACGTCAATCGCAAAAATTTGCAACCGCGACTTATATTATGCTCGATTGATAAAATGTTAATATAAAATTATCACAATTTACAAAACCTTTTGTAATGATATTTATATTTGAAGCGTATTTTAATTTAGATAATTATTGTAATATAAAAAAATTTGCACACATTGAGCGGGGCCTATCACGGCCACTAAAACCTTTGTTGTAAACTACCCCCGCGTTCCACTTAGCGTTAAAAACGATCAAAACGCTCAATATCGGAGGCATTTTGAGCGTTTTGGTCGTTTTTAACGCTAAATGGAACGCGGGGTACTTAATATGGTATTGAATGTCAAACGATTTTAGATATAACTTTCATGCAATGCATTTAAAAACTGCGGACAATAATTTTAGTTTAAAAAACGACTGGAAATAGAAAATTTAATATGCAACACAGCACAATTCCGGCGATTTTCTATTTCACGCGCAAACGGGTCGAGGCGCTGGTGTCGCGCCTGATTTATGCGGACTCGCTGACAGGTTAGCTCTGCTCGTGTCTACACAATGAATAGCTCTCTGGACTAGTAATACTTTTAAAAGTATCAAGCAGGTAAAATAAAACACAGGTAAAGATTGAAAAATGTAATTAATGTACTTTTATTGTAGACAAGTAAAAACATTTTATTTTAAAGTACATGTATTTGGAAAATAATTATAATATCTAGCATATCAGGCAAAGTGTAGCCTTCCTTATAAAGATCACAGATGAAGCAATCTTTTCGGAGCGATCAAATTCGTAATCAAATCTCCAATAAGTTTTATCGGGATCGACATCTGTAACTCGATGGAAGTGGCCAAGTTTTCGCATAAATTGCGCGAGATAAGCGAAAATATTGTCTTCGGCGTACTTCCCCGGCCACACCGCAGATAGGCACAATGGCCACGGGAACACCCGACGCCACTAAATTTATAGCACTTGAGTGAATTTCAATTATTGGCTCTGTGGAAGTAACTTTTTTTTAAATCGGACGTATCTAACTGGTTGTAGACTGACATCCCAGGCTTCTCAACCACCCGTGATGCTCTAACGTTGAAATTGAACACTATAATATGTGTATGTATATGTTACGCTCAAAGACCGAAAACGCTCAGTGGGCGAAAAAATAGCTCACAACGCGTTGTGGTCATAGTGAAACAGCCACGACGCGAAATTCGCGTTGTGGCTCTAATGAAAACGGCCACGACGCGTTCTGGCAATCACGAAAAGACCATAACGCGAAATTCGTGTCGTGGCTGATATGCTATTCGTTTTTCTTGATTTGTTCTTGATTGATTAATCGTCTTAGTATTTAAATTATATAAATTTAAATAAAACTATATTTTTATTATTTGTTGAGATCAGAAATACAACTTTATATTTAAAAAAAAACAACAACAAACAATAACACGTTGCGCCAGACAGACAGACAGTAATAATATTAGTACGGATAGTGTGGAACTATGGATATTTTATAAATTATAAATAACTAGCGACCCGCCCCGGCGTCGCACGGGTATAAAATATATAGTCACTGAAAAAATGATTAAAATCAATAGCCTATGATCTACTTCTTATCTGTGCCAAATAATGCAAATAACATAAAAATTGCTCCAGTAGTTCGCGAGATAATTTTCCCCCGTTTCAAATAATTTCCAACGTTTTATCCACATACTCCTATTAGTCTTAGCGTGATAAAATATAGCCTATAGCCTTTCTCGATACATGGGATATTTAACACTGAAAGAATTTTTCAAATCGGACCAGTAGTTCCTGAGATTAGCACGTTCAAATAAGCCCTTTCATATAATTTCCCCCGTTTTTTCCACATTTTCCTCTATTTCCACGCTCCTATTAGTCTTAGCGTGATAAAATATAGCCTATAACCTTCCTCGATAAATGGGCAATCTAATTAATGAAAGAATCATCAAAATCCGTTGCGTAGTTTTAAAGATTAAAGGGAACAAAGGGACATGAGGGAAAAAAAAGCGACTTTGTTTTATAATAAGTATAGATAATGATAAACATGTTGTGTAATGATTTAGTAAAAGAAAAAATATTTTGTAGTACGCGTGGTAATCTTCCATACCTATGGACGATTAATCAATCAAGAACAAATCAAGAAAAACTAATAGCATATTAGCCACGACACAAATTTCGCGTTATGGTCTATTTGTGATTGCCAGAACGCGTCGTGGCCATTTTCATTAGAGCCACAACGCGAATTTCGCGTCGTGGCTTTTTCACTGTGACCACAACGCGTTGTGAGCTATTTTTTTGCTCACTGAGCGTTTTCGGTCTTTGAGCGTAACATATATATATATTGTTATATATATATAAAATTCTCGTGTCACAATGTTAGTCCGCGAACTCCTCCGAAACGGCTTTACTGATTTTTACCAAATTTTATATGCATATTCAGTAGGTCTGAGAATCGGCTACTGGGTACTTTATATATTGATAAGTGCATTTGTTGAATAAATAATAGTAAATTATTACAACCTGAGACTGACGGCGACCATTGTTTGTGCGACGAGATAGCGATCGACGTTGCCATGGCGACATAGTTATTTAGTCACTTCAATAAAATAATATGGGCGAAATTATTATGGCAAAGCTACGTTTGCCGGGACAGCTAGTATTGTTATAAAAGTTTGTTATAAAAGACATATTAAAAATATTATGATATAATATGTCTTCGCTTACTCTACGGATTACAGGTGTAATCATAAGTACGGGCTGCTCGAGGTACCAAAAATGTAGTTTTCTTTTTTTACATATTTTGAACGTTTCTCCGTTTTCTTTGTAGCCCACGTGTTACATCCGAAAATGATTATTACAGGTGTAATCATAAGAACGGGCTGCTCGAGATACCTAAAATATTATAGCTTTCTCTTCTATACTTATTATAAAACAAAGTCGCTTTTTTTCCCTCATGTCCCTTTGTTCCCTTTAATCTTTAAAACTACGCAACGGATTTTGATGATTCTTTCAGTGTTAGATAGGCCATTTATCGAGGAAGGCTATAGGCTATATTTTATCACGCTAAGACTAATAGGAGCGAAGAAATAGAGGAAAATGTGGAATAAACGGGAAAATTATTTTAAAGGGCTAACTTGAACGCGCTAATCTCAGGAACTACTGGTCCGATTTGAAAAATTATTTCAGTATTAGATAGCCCATTTATTGAGGAAGGCTATAGGCTATATTTTATCACGCTAAGACTTATAGGAGAATGTGGAAATAAACGGGGGAAATTATTTGAAAGGGCTTATCTCGCGAACTACTGGAGCAATTTTTATTTTATTTGGCACAGATAAGAAGTAGACCACGTGAAGGATCATAGGCTATCGATTCTAATCATTTTTTCAGTGGCTATTTATTTTATACCCGTGCGACGCCGGGGCGGGTCGCTAGTTTTACATATTTTGAACGTTTCTAAGTTTTCTCTGTAGCCCACGTGTTACATCCGAAAATTATGTTCGACATTTTTTTTTAAGAGGCTTTTGCCCAGCAGTGAGACAGCTAGGCTTGAAAAATTATTATTAGAACGATAGTCTTGATTTGATTATTGATTCGACAGAAGTTCATGAGTCATGACTCATGGCAGTCTGCACCCCAACCCACAAAAATTCGATTATGATAAGAACTTTTTTAATCAGAGCACGTACCTATTAGCAACACAATGTTATATAATTTTTAATAAAAACATCATCATCCCCAGGGGGTGAAAATTCGTGGCAAAAATATTTTGTCATGTCATTATTTCACCATACAAATGTTCCAGAAGCTTTCCCCTATAATTTAATATAAATAATCCCATATTTCTTCTTGTGCCACTTATCAAGGAATGCAGCGATAGAGGGGTTCATAACAATAAGGCGTGGACCTATTTATATAGAGTTGTTACAGCAACCATTAAATGTATTACTGTAAGTAGGTTTTACTACAACCTTCTGTACACTTTTGTTATTGTGAGAAATATAATATAACTTCATAATAATATTATGAAGACATAAGAATAGCTTAAGCTGGTCCGTAATAGATTTTGGACTAAAATTATTGAAAGGCATTTTCGTCTACGATTGCCCCTTATGGAATCCTCGTGGAAAACATTCACTTAAGCGCTTTAAATAATACTTAAATCCCTTTTTAGACATTGACAATTTCATCGATATTCCATTTGCATTGCATATTATTTTTCGTTATTTTACAGAAAAACTGTCGTTTCTTAATAATATAAAATAACCAACAGTCAAAAGTTAACTTTTAAAATGATTCTAATCTCATTTGCTAATGAGAGTATAAAGTAGTACTCTTTTCTCTTTGATTAAAAAAAATGTAGTAACCTCTCTAGATAAATCCCGTATGCACCTAATACACCCCTGGCCTCAAACGGAGGGTAGTCGCAGATCATACCTCCTTTCATAATCGCTCACCGCAAACCGTTAAATACAGGAGGCCATAAAAATTGTATGAACACCATAAATAACGCCACGGTATTCGATTATGGGCTGAAGGGCTCCGTAATTGCAGTGTGTACCTAATTGCATCTGGGAGGAATTCATCAGTAGGTAGCTGTGGAAAATAGAAGAGTCAAGTCAGACAAGATCAAAACTGGTCGTATACTTTCTAAAAATGTATTTTAGTGTATTCATTCATTCATTCATTCATATCAGCCTATATTCGTCCACTGCTGGACATAGGCCTCTCTCAATGAACGCCAAGATGACCGATCTCCTGCTACTCGCATCCAACATGGACCCGCAACTAAACGGAGATCGTCGTCCCACCTAGTTGGAGGTCGACCTACACCTCGATTTCCCAGCCTTGGTCTCCATTCCAGAGTAAGTTTACTCCAGCGATCGTCTGTTGTTCGAGCTACGTGACCAGCCCAGTAGTAGTTTAACTTTACTCAGGCTAATTCAGGGTCAGATACTTAAGATAATAGATACAAGATAATATTTCCCGCAATCTACTAATATATTATATTCTGTGCCGCAATTCATTGCTCGGCAATTTGTTTATCGAGCGGGAACCGTGCATTCTACCATAAAACCCATAATTTCACTATAATATCACTTTTCCTAGGACTATAAGACTCTCCATATAAAATTCTATCTAATTCGGTTAATACTTTCGCTTTTATACTAATACTAGCTGACCCGACAGACGTTGTCCTGTCTTAACGATGATTATTTAATTCGAATTGGTATAATTAAGAAAACAATAGATTAAAATTTGTATCTCCATGCCAAATTTCATCAAAATAGATTACATAGTTTAAGCGAAAATCATGAAAGTTGATTGTGCGGGAACCGTACATTTTCCGGGACAAAAAGTATCCCTTGTCCTTTCCCGATACTCAAAATATCTCCATACCAAATTTCATCAAAATAGATTGAATAATTAAGGGGAAAATCATAAAAGTTTATTGTGCGGGAACCGTACATTTTCCGGGATAAAAAGTATCGATTGTCCTTTCCCGAGACTTAAAGTATCTGTATACCAAATTTCATCAAAATAGATTGAATAGTTTAGGCGAAAATCATAAAAGCTTATTGTGCGGGAACCGTACATTTTCCGGGACAAAAAGTATCCTGTGTTCTTTCCCGAGACTCTAAGTATCTCCATACCAAATTTTATCAAAATCGATTGAGTAGTTTACGCGCAAATCATAAAAATATATTGTGCAGTAACCGTACATTTTTCCGGGACAAAATGTATCCTATGTCCTTTTCCGGGACTCAAAGTATCTCTCCACCAATTTCCAGCCAAATCGGTTCATCCGTTCTTGAGTAAGTAGTGTAACTAACACCACTTTCTTTTATATATATAGATAAATTTTATACTACTGTTGGTAAGAATTCAAGCCCTAAATTAAGCGTACACAATAGTTTAATAAACAACCGAATTAGGAATGCCGGCTAGGCCATAGGTTGCCATAGTGACACTCAGGTATCAACCAGCAATGCGGATATGCCCATCACATAATTCGGCAGAGGCGGCCATTCGCTTGCGGCCGCATTTGTCACGCAACTCAACCGCACCCGCGACCCATCTGTCATGTGCTCAAGAGCTGCCCAGGCGGCACAGACTAAGGAGCAAGGATAGATACGCTTTGGGACAAAATTGTATTAGTACCTACTACCTACACGGTAACACTTTAAGGAGTCGATACATTGGCCTGTGTGCGGTCAACGCGATGCTGAATGCTGATGAAGCCTAAATGTGAGTCTACGGCTATATTATATAGATCCGGATTTAGCAAGTGGCCTGGGGCAGTTATTTCAGACGAGGGAAGCAGGACTATCGTCCGCTACGGCTATAGTGTTTTAAAAAAGACAATCCCCGAATAGCCGTAGGCGGGATTTAACACTTACCCTTCCCTGACCTTTCGGGATATCCGGGGTCAGGTTTGAATGTCAAATGTCACAGCCATCAGGACTAAAATAATACATTTATTAGTTTTATCAAAATATATTTTCTAAATTCTTACAAGATATTATTTTCAAAAATACTATTAGTAATAGGCACTTTTAACGAATAAATTAAAGCACTGTATGTGAAAATTCATGATATTGAGGCATTTCTTATTGAAACATAAATTAAAAGCAACTCTTTTAATGCTGCTACTTTCACAGTGAACTCTATATTTGGGACATTACATTAAAATACATGGTGTATCAAAACAAAGTGATAATTTCCTATGTAGGTATGAAAGTGAAATTTCTCAACATTAGTCTTTGAACATTCTCAAGCAGGCATCTGTTAGGTATCTGATTATTGCCCATTCCACCGGTCGCAAGTGTCGCCTTAAAATATTACCGAATATTACGGCGTATTACCGGACGTGTGCGGGATATAGCGCGTTATTACACCGGTAATAATTCTACCACCCCTTGGACTGGAGGGTGCGCCTATGAGCAGGACTTGACCTCTGATCTCTTCTTTTGGATCATGCGGGTTCTTTTTTTGACAGATTAAGCCAATTAAAGTTTGTGCTACTACGGTGCGATCATAAAATTTTAAAATAAAATGAGGTTAAAGTACATTAATTTTTTATTAAAGCTTAAGTCATCAATAATATGCTCGTATTTTAGTTGACTACGAGCTTTTGCCCGCGGCTTTGCTCGCGTTAAGAAGTATTACTATACACAAACTTTCATCCCCTATTTTAACCCTTTGGGGTTGGAATTTATCAAAATCCTTTCTTAGCGGATGCCTACGTCATAACATCTACCTGCATGCCGAATTTCAGCCCGATCCGTCCAGTGGTTTGGGCTGTGCGTTGATAGATCACCATGTCAGTCAGTCACCTTTGAGTTTTATATATATAAATAATAAAGTAATATAATAATAATCTATTTTCCTCAAACATTGACCAAAACTACAATTAGAACATTTAAATTTTATACACGTTCAGGATGAAAGCATTAACTAAGTAATATTTTTTCATAATTTCACCCCCAAGGGCCAAGGCAAGGCCTCATAATCGAGAAGAAGAGAAATAGATTTCTTCTTTCCCTTCCGCGTAAAATAGTTGTTTTATGTTTGGTTTATCAGGAAAATCTACGGGAAAAAACTACTGTGCTGACTAAATAGACATACTAGTTAGTACATACTTGTAAATAGATAATAAAGGCAACACAGGACAATGTAAAAAATTAAGCATGGTATGTAACCTCAGTAGCCAATTTCAGGTTAAATAGTTACGTGAAACGACTTGCCCTCACAAACAGACATTTGACGTGTCTGTTACAATTAACATTCGCATCATAATAACGGGCGAGCCCTGATGGAGCTCACTAGTTAGTAGAAAACGCGACCCCTTTTAGTGTCGCTGATTGTGTGTAGCGTCGTACCTGTGCCTTGGAATGAATATTACATATTAGTAGAACGACGAACGATGATAACGTAGTTATAAAAATTTGTTCTTAAGTTGATACAGATTTTTGGAGTACGAAGCACTGGCTTCCGGTCCTCTTAAACCTCATTCAATCATTACTAATCATAGTCTGGCGACTGATTGTAGATCGATTACAAGGAAAAAAAGTTGATACAGACGAAGAAAAAGAAACTTTTTAATTTGACGTGTAAATATAACAATATTTCTAGTTGATATTTTAATAAATTTCCAGAAAAAAAACAGTTAAATAAAACTGAAAAAAAGTAAGCGACTATCCCGGGTAGTAAAAATAGTGCAGTCGCCAGAGGTTTTAACCTCCGAAAATTGTAATAGTGAATGGATTTTTGTTTTTGAGGTGTCATTTTCTTTTTTACACTATAACTTGCAAAGTTTACCAAATTTTTTTTTGTGCTTTTAATTTTTTAGTTAAGTACTTAATTAAAAATTAATATTTCACCATATAAAACCGGTCCAGATTTTTTTTTTGTTCCTGTTATTTAATGACTCTTATCCGATTGTTTACGTTGAAATTTAACCAAATACACAATTTTTCAAAAAGAAAGTTTGCTTTGCTAAGCTAAATACAACTATAAGGTTTTTACAAAGTTTTTAGAGATTAACGCTCGTCGTAACCAAGATAAAAGGGTTTGGGTGGATTTAAGGGTTGTAACGAAAAGTGAGTTAAGCTTACTTGTTGTGCGTATTGAATTTTAGAGAAATGATAACTTTTAAGTATTTAAAAACGTTTAAATATCTCCAAAAATGTGTAAAATAGACCGAAAATATTTTTCTATATTTGTTGAGAATTTATTTAAGTGAGAACTAAAACATTAAATGCATCGACAAATGAAAGACTTTTTCTAGTCTTGGAAATATATTTAAACTAAATACTTAAAACCAAAAAAAAAATTGGATGCTACAAATCTCACGTACATACTAAAGACGCATGCTGCGACCTATATTTGGAAAATGCTTACCTGAATACAAAAAATATCAGTTCTTAGCCTAATTTGTATTTTTTTCCTTTAAAACATACGTTTTAGCAAATATAATTAATGAAAAAAAAATAAAAAAATCAATTTATTCTGTAAAAACCTTTTTTTTTAGGAGGGGAAATGCATTACGCCTCCCCCGCCCCCTCGGGGGAAAGGGCAGGGGTATGTCGGACTCCCTCCGCAGAGGCTTACCGACTAAAACCCCCCCATGCCCTCGTCAACGCTACACGCGGAGGAGCGCGGGATCGAAACCGCACCGCGTCATTCTGTAAAAACCTAACCAAAAGAAATAAAATACGGATTTTCTTTGAAATATCCGTGAAAAGTTTGTGCTACATTTTCAGAAAATTTAATAAAGTGAGAGCTAAAAAGTTATACACATTAAGAAATAGAAGGCTTTGTTAAGCCTAAAAAATAATTTTAAACTTCCTATTTAAAACCAAAGAAAAATAGGAACGCCATTTACCTGGCGAGGCACACAACAAGCACATTTGGAGGTATGCTCATCTACATACAAAAATATTAATTTTAAATCTAAATTATATATTTTTTCAACTTATTTTCTTTCTTTGGAATATAAGCAACGATACAAATCAAAAAAATAATAATATATTTTATTATTTTGCTATATATTTAAAAATCGCAAATTGCAAATTTTCTTCAAAATTTTACAGTTTATGAGTTTACTTGAAGTGGAGGAGAATAATTTAAAAATCAAAAGCACAACTTTTCAATAGGTAAACTTATTATCAGCTACACATTCCTTTTTTTCTTTTCAATTTTCATCCACTATTGCAAAAATCGGAGGTTTGCAAGATTTTTACGCTCTGGGAACTCCACTAAAGCTTTTTGCGAAAATTCCTCGTTGGAAAATCGACTCCGTTTCTGTTTCGTATTTTTTTTTATAAGTTAATATAGCCTTTAAAATTTTTCTTTATGGGCAATAAAGCCAAAACAGATTTTTCGTCTATGTCCTACAAGCTGCTAAATATTATATGCCTTCTAGGCTGAAACAGGACTAACATTTTTGGAACTATTTTCACGTTTTTCTTGGACTAAAGAAAATTTTATGTTTGCTACTTTCAGTAGCGAGATAATTTTAATGGAATTTTATGAAAGTGAATAAATATACAGCCGTAATATACACACATATGCACCTAAGTTTATGCATGTATGTACCGTGTACGACTTGTAGTGACATCAAGACAAGAGATTCGCAGATGCCACAATCTCCACTTGAAGCGTTAATCAACACGTTAAGGTGGGTTTACACCAAAAGAACATAGAGCAAGAACAGCACAAGAACATTCTTTCGTATTTGTTTAGTATAAACTATAGTTCGTTACAACATACTTTAGATCGTTTACACCAATCGAATCAACAAGAACATCAAGAATAAGAATTTTTGCTCTATAGATGAGAATCATATAGCTCCGTTTAGACCAAACGAGCGAATGCTCATTGCTCATTCGTCAACGATAAGTAGTTAATTTATTTTTATAGTCATCAAAGGTTGGATCCCATAAACATCTTTTGTTATGGTATAATTCTATCATTTGTAAACATTTTTCATTACTCCAATCCATATTTACGAAATAACCTTTGATAAACTACCTAAAACCAGCCGCCAAAAAGTAAAAATATCAAGAACACTAGAATCCCTTTGAAGAGACCGCCTCGAAGAGCGAGCACGTCCGAACACGAAAGAACGCTCTAGGCAATTGCTCGAGCGCTCTTGCGTCGTTTACACCAAACGAGCGAGATTCTTAGAGCATTCTACCTATTTACCGCCGAACACGTGGCGAGCACACTAGAACAACGAAAGAATGCTCGTTGTTAGTTTACATCAAAAGAGCTTTACTAGAATGAGCATTCGCTCGTTTGGTCTAAACGGAGCTTTAGACGCTCACAAGCGCGCAAGTTAACGACGTCATTAAAGCAGATGATTGCGTTACGTGCCCTAGCGCCTGCGTTACACCCAGCTCGTATGCGTTACATCCCGCTTGTTCGCGTTACATCCCACCTGTCAGCGTTACAACTTGCGCTACCTGAAAACTTGTATCACCTTATTATTCATCTGTTCTAAACCTAACCACTCAGTCATACCCAATTATTTTGCCAGGAATCAGGAAGCTTTCAAATAGCTGTTATTTTCAGGGGCAGTCGCTGTACTGTGTACAATTGGCTTACCCCCAAGTGTATGTCACAAAACTGATTAGTATAATTATTAAAATATACCTATAACACAGTGTTAGCTTCCAAAAAACGTGGCGTAGTAACCTCTTGCTTAGCGTAGCCGATCTATTAAATTATTCGTACGAAAATGTTAACAGCTTAATGCAGCTAAACACAAATGCATTATGAAGGCATAAAGCCCATACACGCTTGCTGAATTCACAGGCGTATCTATGAAAATTCAATTTGGCTCGGCCGGCTGCTTTTTGTCCCTCGTTGTACAATGCACGCTATATACAAGCATATTTGCATTCCGCTGAGTGCAATCTGCAATGCAAACTCACTTATTACATAAGCGATACAGCCGCTTACAATCGAAATCCGTGCGTATATTTTTATGGTCCGCGCTAGGGCTGTGTAGGTGCGAAAAAATGCAATTACGGAACACAAAGCGCAGGCAAACTATGTAAAATACTAAAAGCTAACAACCTTAATTAGCGTCGGAATGTTTCGTTGAAACAATATCGCATGTACAGCGTGTGTCGTTCCGTGCCGCAGGAATAAATTATTTCTCTGGAATTTGGTACTACTAATTACTGTTAGAAGAATTATTTGAGGGGCAAAATATAATAAAAATATTTTAATACTTAATTAACTCTATTTTCGATAATTATGTCACAACAGCATACAAAGCATACACAACAAATATTATCTGATGGGTATATCAAAAATTATCGAATAAAAAAAGACTATAACTTATATTTAATTATTGTAATGTAAATACCTAAATAGCATTTTCTAGAGTTGCTAAAATAACGAATTAATATTTTGCAACATAAGCGAACTTTTAGTGCTTAAATCATAAATAAAAAAATGTGTTCAACTACAAATAAATGAAAACTAGTCATTTCCCCGATGCGAAGTGGTAGCCCTGTGCCGCAGAGTGTGATTGATTCTCAATTGTTTATGTTTTTTTACCGCGCTTCAAGTGAAATTAAACGCGCTTTTTCATTTAGTTTTCTAGTTCAGCAGAGACAAAATTGATTTAGCTGCATATAAGGATATTGAAAATATTCATGTTTGGGATTTTGCCCGGCGGACTCGGTGTTTGAATTTCGGGGGCTACAAAGGGGATTAACAAAACGTGTACTGACGTACATTATTTTATCGGCCTGTATAGTTCGGTTTGTTTCAAAATTGAAAAGTTTCGTGGGTTACAACTTTAATATTACGCTGAATGCCTGTTTAGGCGGGATACGCCAAAGAATTTAAACTTTTAAAAGGCGGACATAAAACACTATTTTATGACAAACGTAGCAAAAACCTTAGAGAATATTTCATGCGAAACACTACAATGGGGTATGTTTATTTGCATTTTCACTGAACTGACCAATCTGCATTGCAAACTTCCACTAGTATGTAAATACACACATTTTGCGCGTCACACCGAGCCGGAGCACCCTGTATACGGGGGGTAAGATTTAAAATGGCGCGTTTTACAGTTTGGCTGCAAGTTGGCGGCGCTAATGTGTTGGGATGTCGCCGTGCTGGCTTTGACGCGATCAAATGACATTCACAAACAATACAGATATACTGTAGAGTGTTGCTTAGTCGGCCTACACGATTGATGGCTTAATATTCGTAATTCCATCAATAATTTTCCCACCGATGGTATTAAATTGTCTAGTTGTCAATAATGGATCATAATAAAAAAAAAGAATGAGCTAAAACATGCGCCATATATTTTTGAAACAATGTAGGTACTTTTTCAATGCAAATAGAAGTCTATAAAAATATAGTAATGTACTCGTAACAATATAACAAATACAAAAAAATAAGACCGAAATATTAACTAGACGAGAGACATGTAAACATCGATGGTCTTAAATTGTCTAGTTGTCAATAATGGATCATAATAAAAAAAAAGAATGAGCTTAAACATGCGCCCTATATTTTTTAAACAATGTAAGTAGGTACTTTTTCAATGCAAACAGAAGTCTATAAAAATATACTTAGTAATGTACTCGTAACAATATGACAATTATACAAAAAAAAGACCAAAATATTAACTAGACGAGAGACATGTAAACGCTCGGAATTTTAAGCGTTTAATAAACTGTATCGCGAAATATTAATAATTTGCAAATTAGATCACGTCGTGCTCATAAAAAATAAAGAAGTTATTTATTCTAGTTTTATTACGCGCGAGAAATCATTACGGGCACATTAAATTTACGCTCGGGTATTAGTAAACTCCACACGTTTACAATCGATTTTGAACCTCGATCGTAAACTTGGCACTCAGTTGCAGGAGTGTGTGAAATTGGCTGCCGTTACAGCTCAAGTACACAACTTTGAGCCATAACTCATTGTGATAAGGGCTTCTGCGATGGCAATATATTTTCTCGGTTCTTGTGAAAGTTTTGTAGTAATCTTTGATGGTACATATTTCACAATTTTTACAAATGAACGCCTCGTCTGAAATTAATCGAACCTACATTTTATTACGTGATCTCTTCTCTATATTGACATTTCTCGATATTTTAGAAAAGTCATTTCTCGATATTTTTACACCCCCGCAGGAAAATCTGGATTGAGGCGTACTTATTTGAAACACTTATTTATAAATGTCCTTCAGGAGGCCAAAGCTCGAGCTTCAGCCATAATCATCGCCGAATCCGAAGCCTTCTTTCTAAGAAAAAAACGTCGAAAGCGAAACAACTGCTACCTGAAAAGTCCCTATATCCCAATCTTATTTATTAGTCTTACAATTTACAGAAATATTCATTACTAAACAGTCGCTTAAATGACAATAGCAATTAATCAGTTTCGGCGTCAGCCAAAAGTCCTTCGGTCGAACCCCAGAAGTCGGTTAAGAAGAGAATCAAAAGTCCAAACTCTACCTTCAACTAACCCTACCCGAGCCAATTTGAAGGGTAACAGTTTTAACACTTTAAAGTAGTACTAATTGGATGTCATAGCCCAAGCGTTAATTCCGGCAAATACGCACCGTGTTTGAACAGGGTTCGTTAATGCTCCATCAACGTTTGTTCAGTCTGTTCATCTTCTAATAGTATGCGAATCCCTTATGCGAAATTATGCGGAATTCTCGCAAACGATATATCATTAGTATGTGTGCATTTAATTTGAATTTCAAAGTGATGTTACGTTTCCTGAATAGTTTATTTATATGGAATTGCACACCTTCTGCTCCACGGGGGCCGCTAAATTACTGCTTATTCCATTGCTTAAATGTGATGCAGGATTATTGTAAAGTTTTCGGGTCAATTCTACCGCTCAACTCTCAACTCTCAAGCCATTTTGAAGGGCTTGAGATACTTGGAGCTTGGGAAAAGACATAGTATTGTTTTTGGAAAAATGTGCGGTCGCCGCATGATAAACGATCTGTGGGCAACATTACATTGTAATATTATATTAAATATAATAATAATATAATATAATATCTATGGACGCTTCACACCACGTCAGTCTGGCCCCATGCTAAGTACCTGAAGGACTTGTGTTACAGGTACCAGACAACGGAAATATATTTAATACTTTTATACTATACATATATTTAAGATTTTTATTATATCATACACATATTTAATACACATCCATGACCCAGGAACATTGAAAAACTTTTTGTTCCGTCGGCGGGATTCGAACCCGCGACCCCCGGCTTGAGTTGCCACACACTCTAACCATTAAGCCACGGAGGTCGAAATATTTCCAATGTACTGTTGCTGCTATACATAATAATACGTTTTCAACTATTTTATACTTTGGTCACGCAAACATTTAGGTTAGGCGATCCACCAGAGCTAGAAGTTCCTTGGTCAATTCTAGAAGGGATAACGATCGCGTGCCGCCTTCGTTCTTTATGTAAGACACTACGGTTCGATTGTCGTACTGGAGTAATACAAGTGAGTTGCTTAACCTAACCTAACAGTGTGATTTCAGGTAATAAATCCAACAGTACATAATTTTAACACGTCCACTGCTACAGTAAATAAAATACACACAATATGCGACCGCGGCCAGCCGACGTTTCAAACTCATCAACTGATTGTTGTTTATGACGTGCCCGGATTAGTTTAGCGATGTTTGTTACTGTATAGTCTGTACATCCCAAATGGCTTTGATCCGGCTTTAGTCACATTTTTATCCCTTTGTTGTTACAATATGACACAATGTTTGAGAACTATTCTTAAGGAGAAAATATAAACTGTTATGAAAAGCGTAGTTTCCGCGAAAACAGTACCCAGATTCTGCTGTTAATATAGAAATAATACAGCTTTGATCCAGTCCAAAACTGTTTTCTCATAGGTACATCCAACACACGTCAAACAACTGACTCTTTTAAGTTTCGACTTTCGACCAATGAGAAGTAAAACGCGTTTGACATATTATGTTTGAAATTATATGAGAATTTTTGTAGCTTTGTTCTACGGAAACTGCAACAAAACCGTAAGCATGTTTTATAAAATCAGAACAATCGGGAAATATGGATTAAAATAACAATAATAAATATTTTAGACAATTCGTTGCGTCATAACTCATAACCAATGATATTCTACTTATACAGATCTATGTTCACACTATTTGCCGGCTTAAATCTCTTCCGAGCAATTATCAAATTCAAAATTGGACACATTGACAAATTTGACAGATAAGTGAAACAAAAGGTACGAAATGCCATTTACATAAAAGAGACAGTTCTATTTTTAAACGTCGACCTGCAATGTTTCTTGTGCGTAGAAAGTAACATAAGACGTAAAAGACGACCCAATTGGACCGTTTTTGAATCTTCACAACGCGCGCGGTAGTAACATAATCTGCTTTGAGCTTTTCATATAATATCATTGCGTATAACATTAAAAGTAACCAAACACATATTTAGTACCACCAAAATACCAATTTTTGTCCTACTCAACGCACAGCAAAAGTTTTATTAAACTAAAACGTAACATACCGACGGATAAATAGTAACCAAAATATTACGTCATACGTGTACCTACTCGTGGGAGGCGAAATTTTAATAAATGTGCACGCAGCCACATTCCTGCCCCTGAAGTGGTCATAAGTGCTGCAGACTGCTCCGTGTAAATTTTGCTGTCTGATTACTACTCAAAATCCGACAAAAACACAATAATACTGATAATATGTATACTGAGTATTAAGAGTTTTAAATGTCAGTCTCTTAGAGGTATTGTAGCCAACGGATGAACCGTTTTTGAGATTTTGTTTTTTCGCAAAAAAAATTAGAGATTAGTTATTACTTTTCCATTTTTATGTAAGAAAAGTAAAAGCCTTTGTTAGCAGTACAATTGCATTTTTTGTGGTGTAACTATTTATGTTAATTACATTTAACAATAGCATAACAGATTAATTAATTTAAGCTACCTAATCACACGCAAAATTACAACAATCAATTTTTTGGTAGCAGGGCTGCTCAACATTTCATAACGTGTAGAAAATTCATAGGCAATTAGAGCTGTCGCAGCCCCGAGGGGAACAAGTTTGATTACGTATACCTTGTGCATTGTTAATGACGTTTCTTCCGGTCTCCATACATTCTGCCGCGCTAATAACAAGTAATATTAATATAATAGTGTCTATTAAGGCACGCTGTATTGAAAGTAACGACTTTATTATCAGGGAATAACAAATTCTGATATCCAAAATATTTATCTCAAGACGTATCTTCTGAATTGTACACAATGTATTCTGTAAATAAAACAAACTGTACTCAAAATCATCAATGTCACCTTGAAAATAACATATTTAATTAAGAAATTAACCCCTGCGATGACTGAGATATTTGCATTTAATTTAATTTAATTAATATACATCCAGAATTTGTTATTCCATTTAGTTTTAGCACACGAAGGCACGAGCTAGGTGCAACAGAGGTATGAATAGAGATCGGTCCGGCGTTATTCCGGGCCGGACACAATGGACTGGCCACGTCCAGGAATTCAGACCGAACTTGTGGTGCCGACACGCCATAAATTCGAATGGTCAAGTGAGTTTAAATATAACGCAGGGATCCCCTATCTTTGATAGAAGTTTGTAAACAAAATTCAACATTCGCAAAAAATTACATCCACGTGCCACGGACGTGTTTCTTAAAATCTATATATTTTATCAGATAAGTTCTTGGCTTAGCAAATTATTTTTATAAAATAACAATGCCGTGTATTTTATCCTTCTTATTCTGTTTCAGTTTGGAAAACATTTTCGGTAAACAATCTTTGTTCAAGTTTTATAAATACGCCAGTAAATGCTAATCTATAAAGCTAAGGATATACAAAACTGTTGCAGAATAATTAAAAGCAAACATTTAATTAGAAGCCCTAAGCGAAAAATTAATAAATAAGAGTGTGCCGAAAGTTGAGCACCCCTGGGACAGCATCAGTCGCCCGGAGCTGTTGTATCATGCACGAGTACGGTATTCTGTTTACGCTAGACATGGAATAAACAATTCCATGTAAATAGAAATACATATTATTAAAAACACACACCACTGAGCCACAGACGACCTCTGTGGCTCAGTGGTGAGCACGTCGGTAGCTCAAGCCGGGGGTCGCGGGTTCGAATCCCGCCGACGGAACAAAAAGTTTTTCAAAGTTCCTGGGTCATGGATGTGTATTAAATATGTGTATCATATAATAAAAATCTTAAATATATGTAAAGTATAAAAAGTATTAAATATATTTCCGATGTCTGGTACCCGTAACACAAGTCCTTCAGGTACTTACCACGGGGCCAGACTGACGTGGTGTGAAGCGTCCATAGAAAAAAAAAAAAAAAAAAAAAAAGCCATTACATGTACGTCAGTTTGTATTTAAAGGGTTTGGGTCATTTTCCTATTGCACTTATGAAGTACCATAGTAAGTATAGGGCTTTATGCGATGCCTTTCAATTTCCAAAATGACATGATGCTTCTAGAAGAGTCTAGACTCTAGAGAATAATGAGAGGTAAAATTGCATTCGTGAAACGTTGTTATTTCATAAACGAATAGCTTATGCCAATAACAAGATGTAAATATCTAAATAACTATAAAAGAATATTTATTTTAATCAGATGTCAGATGTGTAATTTAAACCTTCCTCAGGTTTGTGGCAAACAAAATTATACGTTTAATGAAAAATACAATTACAACGACGCTAACCCTAGCGAATGCATCAAGAGATAGAGTGGGCACATTTGGCACAATAAAAAACGTATTATCCATTAAAAGGAATCCATCAGAGCAGAAGCACCGAAATGACAGCGAAGAGCCGCGGAAAATTGCATAGTCATTCACTCGGCCCGCACAAAGCAAAGTGTAAGTTGTCATCCATTTTAAAATCTGCACCCGCACCACGTAAACTTTGGACATCAGCGAATTCATAAATTGATTAAGCATTTGGGTCACAATCACAACCCATATCATTTAATTTGGGTACTCATGTCATGATCATCCAAATTTCTAATGAGTATTCTAATATTATAAATGTGTAACTTTAATTCTCTCTGTTATTGATTCATGTGTTGAATCAAACTGAATGGATATAGAGATCGTCTACACTCTACACTCTACGTACATGGATACGGAGATACAACACAAAATGTAATGGTTAAACTCCGTGGTTAAACTACATAAACTTTTTTCGCGAAAGTGATGAGCAAAGCGATGTTTACAAAGCGTGACGTATTTGGCACACGCTTATATTATTTTTTCAGGTGGATCGAAGTTCACAGTGTACGCAGCTGCAGCAGCAAAGCATGATTTATGGGCCGGTGCAAATGGGTTACGGTAACAGCGGATGTGTGTCCGTCCCACAATCATGCACTGTTTCTGTGATTTACAACTACCATCTAGTTGTTTTGGATTTTTGTTACATTTTCATACAAATTAAATTAAAACTTGATTTATTATTCCACCATGAAAACATTATTTTCAGTTAGAATGTTTATTTTATATGGACGACATTTTGGTAAATATTTTTTAGTAAAATTTGTGGCATTGAGTGCAGCATACCATCATCATCATGACATTTACGTCGTACGAAATTACAATCCTATTTTCAATAATAAAAAATCTACCTATTTAATACCTAATGATAGTTACGAACTAAATTTATTTTAAAAACGTTTCAGCGCCTTTCGAGAAAACCAATCGCGACATTTTACTTCTGCTCATCAAACTCTTTGAGGAAAAAAAAATACTCTCTCTGGATCTATTTTTAAATAAGTATGCTTATATTATGTAGAATCTAGATTTCTGGTGTGTTAGCACTTATCATAATATACATAAGTATTATAGTAAATATAATTTAAATTTTTGTTGATAACAGCTGTTTATATACATTTAACGACGCTATTATTTACAACAGCTATGAGTAGCAGCCTGTACATTATTTCGGTCACGAAATTCATTAAAAAAACAACAGCTGAGGTGTCCGAGTGGTTAAGGAGTTGGACTTGAAATCCAATGGGTTCTACCCGCGCAGGTTCGAATCCTGTCCTCAGCGTTAATTTTTTAACCCCAAAGAAAATAAAGGTGTGTATCTGTATAATGATGCGCTTATAAGGGCAACTAAAATTGCTCAACTCAAGTCAATTCTCGTCAACTTTGACGTCACGACTACATTAAGCAATTTGCGGCAACAAGCAGCAATATTGCGCAATACAATATTGAGTGATGTGGCGATCGAATATATTTTTGAGCGATATTATGACATTGAGCGATATGAAATAAATTGCTCCATATTGCTCCAGTAATTACTCCAGATCACTCCATTCGTGTCGCTGAGCAATTATTGCCCGTGTAAGCGAATCTTAAGAACTCCCACACCGGTTTCGGTGATGGTGGCCGGTTTCATTGAAACTAGGCCCGTTACGCAGGAGTAATTTTTATAGTGCCCAAGACGTGTGTACGCAGTACACAAGAGCACTCTCTATTCCTTTACTCTCATAACCCAGTGGGACGGACGACCGACACGACTGGCGAGAAATCAGGCGCAGGACCGACTTTTTACATGCCCATTCGACGCATGGATCATCTTACTTGTCAGACAATCAGGTGATCAGCCTGCATTGTCCTAACCAAACTTGGATTATTATTATTATTATTATTATTATTATTATTATTATTATTATACATGCTCTGTGTATTTCTGTACCATCGTATCTCATAAAGAGATGCAGTATTATGATTGCAAACTGACGTAATAGAGTCGCGACTTCGCGAGTAGCTAGCAATATTGCTAAGTGAAAACTAAAGACTATCAGGTAAATATTTCTACAGATGAAAGAAAATTTAAACTCCTACAATCTATAACTTTTCAAGAATCTAAGATAAGTAAAAACAGAAACAAGCTTCGTTATTAAAAAGCGCCTGATGGAAAAAGTTTGATATCTTTAAGCATTTTGTAGCTGTAAATACCAGTCGAACACAGTATCAAGCTTGCATAGCAGTTAGTATTATACAAGGCTTTTTAAACTATATTCATCACTCATAAGTAGTCATACAAGTTTTAATATAAACATTTTCTGCTAGGAAAACGCTTTTGTTTTACATGTTGTTCCAAAACTATATTGCTTGCAAATACGGAATGAATATCTACTTTAATATATTTTTATAAAGAAACCCCACTATATTAACAAGGTAGGTAAAGCTTAATTGCTTGGTTTTTTTTATCTCAAGTCTTAATTATTCAATTTGTTAAAAATTATAGTACTAGTCATCAAATTTTTAAGCATTGTTATTGAAGCAAATTTTAGGAAAATAAGGGTTTTACCATCTCTTTACAGTACCGTTTTTTACCGACCGTACGTTTTAAAAGCTTAGAATATTCTTGTGCAACTTAGTCATAAAGTGTATTAGCCAAATGCATCAATTTGGGTATACGCTAATGTATATTTTTACTCTCAACACGGACTTCGGTGAAGCTTAACCGCAAGCTAATACGGCGAGCTTTTAGCTCAGTTAAGAGCTTTTAGCAAAAATCAAGTATGTGAAGTGGATCAAATTCTACTCCACATATTTCATTCATTATGAACATTAAAGGGGTATGGCGACTGATGAAAACTCACTAGGTAAATATTTTATCAATAAGAGTACTACCATTAGTAATTATAATTTACTGTTTATTTTGGTACTAAAATAACAAAGTGATATAGTAGTTGGTTTCAGTGATTTAAATGTTGTATTTAAATCTTCCGCGAATTTTGACTTTTGTGTAGCGATAGACCTTTTGGGAGTATTTTGATATCTGGCGCTTCGTTATGGTAATTTGCTTTGGACATGAAAGGTTTTAAAAATGAGGCCTTTTGGGCCTCATCCGTGACCTTTTCTCCTTTATCCTTAAGTACACAGGGACGAGTCTACCCCAACACTTACACGGTTATGAATCACTGAACTCTTTCAGACTCACTCGTGTGACCTCCTTTGTGAACTATTCAAGGATTAATAGATTATGAAATGGAATATAGCTGTGGAGTGTGAGCTGACATTAACTTGTTGATTTTTTAACAAAGTGGATAGGCGTCAAAGTTTTGAATATAAATGTTATTATTAGTGAGTAAAATAATATAAAGTAACACCGTATTACTAATGGTCCACAAAAATCATTGTTTTCATGTGGACACGACGGGTGTTTGAAAAACATCAGAAATGCGAAGCAAGTCGCAATCAAAGCCAAATTTTTGTAGCAGTAGAAAATTTAAAACAATATAAAAATCCGAAAAATATTCTCGTGTACAAATAATTTCCTATTAACGAAAACGGATGAAGTAAAATTGCAAAATACAAAATTGAATTTTCCCGGGCTGGTGACTTACTCGCTCATAATAAATCGTGCCCCTTTAAATTACGGATGGTCACCCTACCGCCTCTTTCGGTGTTGCCGGTCGAATAACTTTTTTCAGCCCGAGGCCTCAGGCCAGTGTTGAAATATCCGGCGAAGGAGTTTTTAATGCGGTTTTTTAGACCGACTGCGGACGAAATAATGAAACTATGTCGCCAAGTTCGCCCAGTTTCAAAACGTTTTTAAAGTGGAAACGAATTGGTCTACGCTCTCTGCATTTATATTTTTAAATATATATCTGAAGTTGTGTGCAGTTAGACCTTATAGGCAATTACAGGTATTCCTGAAACAACAAGTTTTTGATGTAAGTAATTAATTATTATTAACCCATGTCTACTTATCTATAGATTTTTTTTTAAGTAAATTATAAAAGGTGTCGTCGTGATACATCATGTACACAAAGACGATGAAAATAATTATCTTTCTTTTTTCAATAGCTCATAGAATAATAATCTAAGTATGGCCATTTATATTGAAGTGGAAGGCTGCTCGTTCGTTGTGAGTGTCGGAGTTCCAACACAAGCTGTTTCATCAACGATTTCACGGGAAAAGTGTTTGCTCCTTTACAGAAAACAATTCAATATAAACTGTGTGGGTAGTTTGTAAAACTTCAGCGCATATCCCATTTCGCTTTTTAGTCCCTCGAGACGCGAGTGTCTACTTAAAACACGAAACTTATTTAAATGCGTTGTATAAATAATTATCAATTTCGTCATATATTTTGGTAAACACGTCTTGTGTACACCCGCGTACTCATTAAAGAGATAGTGGTCTAGTGGTATAGAGCGCGGCTCTTGACTCGGAGGTCGTGGGTTCGATTCCCGCGTTGGAAACATGCTATTTCCAAGTTTGGTTAGGACAATGCAGGTTGATCACCTGATTGTCTGATAAGTAAGATGATCCATGCCTCGGATGGGCATGTAAAACGTCGGTCCTGCGCCTGAGCTCTCGCCAGTCGTGTCGGTCGTCCGTCCATCTGGGTTATGACTTATGAGAGTAAAGGAATAGAGAGTGCTCTTATGTTCTGCGCACACACTTGGGCACTATAAAATTACTCCTGCGTAGCTGGCCTGGTTTCAATGAAACCGGCCACCGTCACCGAAATCGGTGTGGGAGCTATTAAAGAGATAGTACAAATAGTTTATTTATTATTGTACGTACACTTAATACTCATTGTAATTTTGTGTTCTTTAATTTTTTTTTTGTGTATTTTTGTAATAATTTAATATTGTGTTGTGTGATTGTCAAAATAAACTTTTCTTATTCTTATTCTTACATACATAAGAGTATTTACACTCTTTGGCTTACTATGTAATATGTTCATGTCTCTTTGATTTAAGAATAAGGTAGAAGCTATATTAAACGTAATTTTGCCAAATATTCTCGTAAAACCGTCTACTGAAGCAATACCAAGTATCAACTCTTTATAATATTATATCGACCTCTGTGGCTCAGTTGGTAAGGGCGTTGACGAGGCAGACTGTGGTGTGAAAGCGCCCATCATTGACAGAAGAAACTAAGACATATTATAATTTTAAGGCTCCGCAACACTCTTGTAGCAAAACAAAATAATTTTCATAATCCGTGAAGCTAGAAATCTCTCTCAAGTGTATGAGGGAATGATTTTCGAAGCTCCAGCCATCTGTCGCCGGCTCGCTCCGCTGGGCTGCGCCGACACGTGTGCGTTAACGTTAGAATTTCCTCAATGATTCCAATTCAAAATTTAAGCTAAGTGTTAAGGAAACAGAAGAATTTTGAAAGAATTTAAATGTTTAACCCGTGAGAAAGCGTGCTTTGAGCATTTTTCACACGGAAAATTTGACATTTTTGTTTTTTAGGGTTCTTACTTACTTACGTGCAAAATTTCACCTTCCTTAACCTATTTGCTAAGAAATTGCCGAGCGCGTGTTGACGCGGTGATATTATCTACGAAAACTGATCCCATTTTAAAATTTTGTTCCCGAAGGCGTCTCTAATATATTTTTTCAATTCAACAGATAGCTTGAGAAGCTTATAAAATTTACAGTGGTGAGAAATAATTAGAGTAATTCTTATTTTTATGGTATTTTTGTCATAAGTGTCATCTATTAGTTCAGTGTCTAGCATTAGGTCTTTTCCCTTATTTTTCAGGATTATTCCTATGATTTACACTACAATCACTCACAGAACAAGTTACCATTGTTATATAATAATAATAATAATAATAATAATAAGTTTATTTCTCCCAAAAATTACATATGCAATTTGTGGGAGACTTGGAGCCCAAACTAAGCCAAGGCCTGTATATTGGTACCCCAGGCCCCCCCTCACAGACAATGGAGTAACAAAGTAACTACTAATTAACTTAACTACATTTAACTTAACTTACATTTAACGTAAATACACAATAATGGTTTCGTGTGTGAGTGTGTGTGTCTGTGTGTGCGTGTGTGTGTGTGTGCGTGTGTGTGTGTGTGTGTGTATGTGTGTGTGTGTGTAAAATTGTAGGTTAAATATAAGGATATGTGTTATTTCCGACATCAAAAAGATATTATAGATAGATAGATATATAGATATTATAGAAAAAAGATGTTATATGTAATAGTATTTGTTGAAAATAATAAAGGATTTAAACAATAAATTGCAAATACCGAAAGGGCATAAAAACGAGTGACGACTTGGTGACGACCTGTCAAATAAAGGTGGTTACAATTTACATTAGACTGCCTCTCTCTTTTCATCTTGTTATAATTCCTTATAGAATTTTCTTCTCTCTCGCACTCTTTGTTGGTCTTTAGCATTATAGGTTTATGCCAAAAATACATTTTTGTCCTATTTTTTCTCTATAGTGATTATTTATATGATTATTAATGATTATTAATATATTTTATTGTATGTTGTTGTTGTAGAACTCGGTATATATGTATTTATAATTTATTTATTTTGTCATTATCCTATTATTCTATTTTGATGCAATATTTTATTCATGCTTGTGCACGTCCTATCTGCTATCCTAATCCAATCTCTCTCCGTAGGGCTGCTGGAAGAGATTTCTTTTAGAAATAAGCAGACCCTTTGTGTCGTCTTAGTGCGACCGCACATCGGAGACACGACTGTAGTTAGACAGTCTTGTTTCACATAGACAAGTCAGTCTTACGACACAATTAAAACAGTTGTGTCTATCATGTGGTGCACACCAAGTCAAAACTGTCTTGACTACGATGACGCAACGCATACAATTGTATAATATTAAACAGTAGAGAACGCCCGGACAGAGTAGACAGAATTATAGAGTATGCCGACTTAGAAGTTAGAAATTTTTAAATTTGACGTATATGACGAAAATCGCTAGGGTTGTTAACTTGTCACTACGAACTTAAAACTATGACATATTACAGGCATTAGGGTTTCCTATTACTGTATTTCTCTGGGATGTTAAACATGTTAAACACGTTAAAAACGGGTTGTGAAACACGTCAATTTGATATAATTTATATTTACAACTTAGGTAATTCAAATAACAAATTGTATATTATAATAAAATTAAAACCGAGTGCATTTTGCGTTTATTGCGAGCAGTTCTAAAAAATTTTATAGATATACACTACCGGTCAAAAGTTTTTGCCCACAACATAGTTCATTTATTTTATTAAAAAAATATACGAATTAGCAAATTGTCCTTTTGTATTGTCAAACGAAGGCTAAAACGATGTTTTTAAAACCAAAAATAATTGTGTCCATTATTTATATACTTTTATACGAGCGCATGTTTACATTTTGTAGGTGAGTGCGAGAGATTAAAATTTGCAAGTATGGCTGATTTGTTTAATATTCTTTAACTGTGAATTGTTCCTTCCATATTTATGATTGGAGTTTAGTTCCATTAAGCTCTGTGAGTCGCAGGAATCAAGCTTTTATTTATACTTTGTGCACCAAGACACTCTTTTGTGCAGTTATAATACTAATTGTTTTTGTTTTCGAAAATTCAGACACATTAGCTTTAAAACAAGTACAACCAAGGAAGTATCGGTTTAAACTCGTGCATTTATCGTTAGTCTATATAACTCAAGCAAAAGGAACTCTAACATTGCCGTCAAATTAAAAATATGTCGAAAAATCGTGGATTACATCGTGAAAAAATATGCATCCACCAGGAGTTTTAGCGATAACAAAGGTTCAGAACGGCCTCGCAAAGTCACAACAGCTGAAGGTAAGCATAGTGTATTGACCAGTAAACGTGATCGACGACTCACGGGTCTAGAGATTGCAGCTTAGATCAAAGAAACTAGAGATTTTCCTTTGAGTACTTTTACAATGAAAAACAGTGAAAATGAGATTGAGAGAAGTTGGCCTTTTTGGAAGAGTAGGAGTGAAGAAACCTCTTTAAGGCGTCAGAATAACGTGAAGAGGTTGCAGTGGGCTAAAGGACATAATATATGGACGCATGATCAGTGGGAGAGAGTTTTATGGAGTGATGAGTCAAAGTTTGAGGTTTTTGGGTTTAAGAGAAAAATCTTTGTGCGCAGGTCAAAGGGAGAACGGATGCTAAATTAATGTGTAATCCAGAACGTAAAACATTGTGGATTCTCGATGATGATTTGAGGATTTTTTGGAGGCCGGGTGACTGGAGACCTGGCGAAAGTTGACGGGATTTTGAAAAAAGAAGGAAGAATTAAAAATATTGAAGAAAAATGTAGTACGGCCTGGTCAAAGCGTGATCGGTAGAAATTTTATTTTCCAGCATGACATCGATCCCAAGTATTCCTTGAAGCTGTACAAACAGCATTTAGAAGAATTGGAAAGAAGGAATGTACTGAACGTAATGATTTGGTCACTACGGTCGCCCAACCTCACTCCGATTGAATTGTTGTGGGATAAATGGGACAGGAATGTCAGAAAGAAGAAAATAGGACACTCCTATTATGACAACACACCTTTAAAATATCCTGAAAAATTGAATGGGACCAAATAGAAATCAATTATTTGTCGAAATGTTACTAAGAATGCCAAGATTGTGCAAAGAATTAATAAAAGCAAAAGAAGGTAATATGAATATTTTTTTTTAAATATGGAACCATTGCAGACTAATTTACTTATTAGGTACTTTATTTTAATCCAAATAATATGTTCTTTAAAATATAATTATCAAACTCGATCATATTGCTTTTATTTTTGTTTCGCGCAAAATATAGGGTGGGCAAAAACTTTTGAACGGTACAATAGATAGAAAAATTCTCATTCGGACAAAAATAACTTCAAAAATAAACGGGAAAGACTCGACGGGAAAGATTGTACTTGGATCGCTGGACATGTTTCTCTTTTTGGTCGTATTATTGTTTATGTTTTAGCACATGTGATTAAAATTTTCAGAATCTAATTTTGAAATCTATAAGTATTTAAAAATAAATTATATCAGCCAGCGCGAGGCACATTCCATTCATAATCTTAGTGAAACCCGACGAATTTGACATAATATATTGAAACCTGTCCGTCTCTTTGCAGTCGAAGTCCACAGCTCGGAACCGGTATTTTTTTAAACAGGTTAAAATGCTCTATAACCAGGTTTTTGGATAAGTGTTCGTTCGGAGAGAAATAGAGATGCGAGCGGTATTGCTTCTGAAATTAATCTGGTTAATTTCTCGCGGAAAATAACTCTCGGAACCGGTATTATTTTAACCAGGTTAAAATGCTCTATAACCAGGTTTTTGGATAAGTGTTCGTTCGGAGCGAAATAGAGATGCGAGCGGTATTGCTTCTGAAATTAACCTGGTTAATTTCTCGCGGAAAGTAACTCTCGGAACCGGTATTATTTTAACCAGGTTAAAACGCTCTATAACGAGGTTTTTGGATAAGTGTTCGTTCGGAGCGAAATAGAGATGCGAGCGGTATTGCTTCTGAAATTACCTGGTTAATTTCTCGCGGAAAGTAACTAGTGGAGTGATATCTTCTATCCCTTTCTAGTGCACCATCTTCATAGGCCATAACTTGTTTATGTGTGGACAATGGGTGATGGTCGTGGTGTGTGTGTGGGCGGGGCGAACATAACTGCGAACGGTTCTAACCGGTATTTTGAGCAGTGAGCAATTTAATTTTGCTCTTAGAACAAAACCAGAAATAATTTCGGACCGTTCAGAGCGGAATCGAAATGAAAACGCTCTTTTGGAAATGTATGGCGTTTCTAACGAACAGGATCGCGAAGATAAACCAGTTTTCCGAGCCTTGAGTCGAACTACTGGTAGTTATGTCTATTGTGGCTAGACAGTTTTGTCGTAGATGTGCGCGCTCGCATACACTTTAAAGGGAAGCCGACAGTCGTTAGTCAGACTTGTCGCGGGGCGCATTAGACAACTTTGTCTATTAGACGTTTTGTCTCAAATGTGCGCATCTAGTGCATTTTATTATGCGATAGTCTGTCTTAAGACAGTCGTGTCTCAGGTGTGCGGTAGCTCTTACTGTGTGTAAGTTGTTATTTTGTGAATATTTCTTGTGCACAATAAATGATTAAATAAAATAAAAAAATAGTGGTACGGAACCCTTCGTGCGCGAATCCAACTCGCACTTGGCCGATTTTATTTTTATCTTTCCTTATAGGTTCAATCACCTCAATGGCTTCCAATCCTTACTTTGCTTTTAGTTTACCCTGCCACGTTCCATGTGGACAGAGCTAAAGGTTAAGAAAACAGAAGAATTTGGAAGGTTCATAAAGGCTTGAGGGACTATATGAAAAAAAAATGTTGTTACTTTTTGTAAATTTGAAAAATAATTAATAACAAATTTCTGTAAAGCTTAGTCTGTAACGTGTTTGTTACACTATAATATATTTTGCATTATTCAAAAACCTAATCTCTATGAAAGCAGAGCGGAGTGATAATATAATCCTGTCAAAGCCGCTGTAAACTAAGTTTAGTGAATGTATGGTAAATCACGATAACACGAGGTCTCTACGACCCCCGAGGGCCAGGTCCACACATTACGACGTAGTCCGCACTCGAAACTTCACTTTATATAGCACTCTTGAGGGGTCAGCTTGATACGCAGCGACTAGAAATTTTTGAAAACTTTCCACGAATGCGAAGATAATAAGTTGAAATTGTCGGTATTATTCGTAGTAAATCTAGACAAATATAATAAAGATGTAATAGATAATTATGTCGTTCTCAGAATTCCACGCGGGTGAAGCCGGGGGCAAAAGCTAGTATTAATTAATATAAAGGTCCAAAAACAACAAAATAAAGATGAAAAAATATTGCGCGATTGATAATATGATAAAGGCACTTTTCATTAGACTTTAGTATATCATACAAATGAGTAGAAGCCTTGTGAATTGTGATACTGTACTCCTACAACCTATAGCAAAAATTTTGAGTATGTTATCCTATGAAACGAGTTCTTAGAATCTGGAGGTATTACGTTAACTATAAATAGAAAATTTTACTTTGTAGGTACCCCGATTTTGATGTTAATGATTAATTTAACATTAATACAGTTTCGAGATTTTGAGATTAATAAAACTACAGAATACCTCTCATAAATTAATGTCAAACTTACGCCGAACACGTTCTAAGCCTTTAGCCAATATGTTTTCTTTACAGAATCGCCGATCAAAATGTATGGAATTGACACTAAATTGTCACTTCTATCACAGAATACATATTAATTTAACAACTTCTATATATTTTAATTGGCGATTCTATTACGAAGCGATAAAGAAAACGTCTTTGCTAAAAGGCTGGATTACACTCCAAAAATCAGTAATTAGCGCGGCGTTGGTTGTGTGCACATAACAAAATTATTTTCCTGTTTAATAGGACTCGGCCTGAATCAAAGCTGTATTAATGTTAGTTTAAACTAGCAAAATCTTAAATCTTTTGTTGACGCACGTCAACCCCAGCAATTGTCTTTGGACATACAATGCCATCGATAATTTCGTTCCCATTCAAGGACCGCCTTTATGTGTGCTGGGATACTTCAAAAGGACCTGAGGGCTTAGGGCATGTATGGGACGTTTTCGTTAATTAATTGATTGGAACTCATTGTATGTGGACTCTATACGAGAAGTAGCAATATGAATTAGTTCCAAGAACTGAAGACATGTCACGTACAAAATATATTATTGTTTTTTTAAGTAAAACTTCTTTAGGCGCATTGAAAGTGAAATAATTTTAAGTTCACGCCGTGAAAAAAAGACTCGAAAGAAAAATAATATTGCGTCACGGCGCTGCGGCGTGCCGTCACAATTTTGGACAGAAGTTTCTATTCTGATGCGTATACAGCCTGTCCGCATCTCCACGTCACGAGTCACGACGTCGTCGACGTGGAACGGTGCGGTAACGTGGCACGGTACGTTGACGTGACGTGAAAATTTACGTCACGGTGAAGCAACATTTTACGTCTTTTTGATTTCTTAAATGTCTCTCTCTCTGTCTTCTTAATAATAGCAGAAGCAGAATACGTATTGTGCGGTCCATATCTAGATCAGTAGTGAAGAATGTAGCAGTTTTACAAGGCATGGTGACGTACAATGTTGCTACATCGTGACGTGCATTTTTACGTTACGTTGACGTAAATTTTCACGTCACGACAACGTGCCACGTTACCGCAATGTTCCACGTTGACGATGTCGTAACGTGGACAGGCCCTTACAACTGTACTCTGTACACACGCTTTTTTAATGGAATTAAAAATATAATCGATGTACGCAAACACCAAAACTACTACGAAAGTCCCAAAAAAGTAAAAATACACAGCTAAATAACATATAAAAATCAGAATAATATTTTATACATTCACAAAATAAATATCCACTATTCTATCCAATAAAATGTAAGTATCTACTTCATCACACCGACCCTTTCGAATGAACCACACCAGAACCTCACTTGTGCGATCACAAACTACATAATCTCGGGGAAAGTGAATTCCAATTTGCAAATTGGCGATAGGCGGCGGACGTCGACATCAATCACACGCAAGATACCGCGCCGGCCAAATAAAACATTCCTTTTATGTGGAGTACGCGTTTCGGCTGCGACGCAAGTTACAGAATATGGCTGCGGATGTTTATTGTACTTGATGGTCCTACAATATGAATTGTTTTATTTGTAGAACAAGGTTACTTTTAAATTATATAACTGTTAATTTACAAATATACAAAAAATTAGCTGGTTAGGGTTCCGTTTTAGGGTTCTGTAATCAACAAAACTTGGTTGACTACTGTACCCTCAAACCGAACCCTAACCAGCTGATTTTTTGTATATTTGTAGGTTAACAGTTATATAATTTAAAAGTAACCTTGTCCTACAAATAAAACAATCCATATTGCAGGACCATCAAGTCAAAGTATGAAATCCTTTCTATCTCTGTTAGCTACCACTTTCGAGATTTTTCGAAAATAAAAATGTTGTTTGTCTTATCAAAATTTGCTTGTTATTAATCACAAAAAAATTGTTCTAGGGCTTCCGTACTATGAGTCTAGGAATGGTGCTTCCATTCCTAGACCCTGAAATTTCGTGCCTCGTGGTTTTGGTACCACTAGGTACTATTTCACGTAGAGAAACCTACATTTAGAACATTACTATCAGGTTGGTGTTAAATACGCAAATACTATGTATATAAAACATAAATAGCACATGACAATGCCCGTCTGTATCACAGATTACTAAATAGTTACTACGTAATATTATGTACTGTGTACTCTGTAATATTATATAGACACCAGAGATACTACGGTTGGCTACGAACATCTACGCCGTGTAGAGGTTCGTAGGCAACGTTCGTAGCACCATCACGTTACTCGGACGACGGTCATGTTGTTTCTATGAATTTTTACGTGATTCCTTTACATAAGCGTGTTATTATACGTCTAACTATTGTTGTTTTTAATTATATTTTTGTTTGTATTTAAAAATAGTTATTGATTTATTAAGTTGTACAATAACATGATCTGGTGTCTACGAACTCTGCATTGTTTAATTTGGGAACAAGAACGATAAACTGCTTAGTCGTTGATGTTGATTCGTACCTAGATGCTATTAAATTATGTTTTTAAAATAGTACCACCACTCTATCGATAACACACACATAAGACATTAGTTAACGAGACGAAAACGTTAGTCAATATTATTCTTTCTGAGCCCGCAGGTCTTACGCATCATAAAAACCTTGTAAACATGTAACCCGCCGACCGCTTGTACCTTGTACCGTGGACGCAACCACCGCGCTGGACGTACGCTGGACGTACGCCGGACGCGCATAACGAATGTCCAAACACTGAATAGCTAATGAACAATTTGCATACATGAATCGCTTCGATTTAGGATGACATCTGAGAATAACGCGACTATGCTATTATATTGATGACCCAAACATCAATGAACTAAACTACTTAAGACTTTGCTACAACCACACTACAACTACTTATTTTAAAGGATTATATTGCTATTTTAATGGCTTTACTATGTTGCTTAATGGTTTTACTATGATGTTGATTTTTATACAGTAACAAGAAAAAAAGTAAATAAACCCACAGTGAAATGTTCAGTCACAGTATAAATCTCCTTTTCCCGGGCAAAAAATCTTTATAGCTAATATATGGGTCCAACTAAAAGATTTCCGGTCATGTTAAAGATTATGGCGCGGATAAAGGAACGATTTCGTTAAAATTTCAGATTAGGCGACTCGACTCTGTTTCTGGATTTTCTTTACTGCCGGCCGGGGCTCATGCATTTGACATTTTATACGAAGCAATAAAATATTAAACGTACGCCGTATTAAAACCACTGGATCTAGATTTAAGTGAACAAAGTTTTCTTTTGTATGACTTTTTTGGAACAATCTTTTTGTGAGTTAATGAAACTTTTTCTTTGTCTTGATCATAATATCGAATGTACAATATTTTTTGTACTAGATGGAATAAATTTACGGTCTGTTACACTCTTCAGACATAAATAGTAAATAACAAATAGTTTGCTATAATTACCCTCATAAAACTTTAAAGGTAATCTTTTTGAAGCGCTTTAACTCGTCAAGCCCAAGTGGGCCGCGATAACAATACATTTACAATAGATTTCCAGGAATCTGCGATCGACCTATTAATCCCAAAGTCTTGGCGATCTGCTTTCAGATCACACCAGCATCTAAGATTGAATCGGGTTCAAATCAGCAACTATTAACATAGAAATGGTTATCAGCGGCATGGCACATTTGATGAAATTTCCGCTCCGTCCTCGCAGCTGTTCATTGGCCGGATATTACGGAGCTGGCCGGACGAAATGGGTCAGGCCGGACCGAATGGCCGATTTCGCCTGAGACGTCACTTGTGCTTATGATAATTTTATCCTAATGAATGTATACAAAGAATATAAAAAAATCTAACGCCTTTTCGGGATTAAAAACAGAAACCACCCTAAACAGGGAATGAGTTGTACAAAGGGATATCGTTATTTGGCCCTACATGCGAGTACAATTTAAAAGAATTCATTCCGGCGTTGAGTAAAAAGAGGAGAAGACTTTTGTCTGCGGAATGTCGACGGTAGACATAAAAAATGTGAACCAATTTCACTCGCCGCCCGCACTCATGAATATTAACCATTTCGCGCTCAACGTAGACTATACTCATTAAAAGTAGAGCGGCCACGTCGTACATTTTTGTTACGGTAATAGCTCGTAACAGCTGCTATGATTAGTTTGCATTTTGTAATGGGTATATTATAATGTTGTTATACATAATATTTGTTATAATTATCGATGTTGATAAAAGCGTTGCTTATAGTATAAGGAATATCATAATAATAGTTTACTTCTACTACTTTAGCTATTACTAGCGACCCGCCCCGGCGTCGCACGGGTATAAAATATATAGCCACTGAAAAAATTATTAAAATCGATAGCCTATGATCCTTCACGTTGTCTACTTCTTATCTGTGCCAAATAACATAAAAATTGCTCCGGTAGTTCGCGAGATAAGCCCTTTCTAATGATTTCCCCCGTTTTTTCCACATTTTCCTATTAGTCTTAGCGTGATAAAATATAGCCTTCCTCAATAAATGTAATATCTAACACTGAAAGAATTTTTCAAATCGGACCACTAATTCCTGAGATTAGCGCGTTCAAGTTAGCCCTTTCAAATAATTTTTCCCGTTTTTTCCACATTTTCCTCTATTTCTTCGCTCCTATTAGTCTTAACGTGATATAATATAGCCTATAGCCTTCCTCGATAAATGGGCTATCTAACACTGAAATAATCATCAAAATCCGTTCCGTAGTTTTAAAAATTAAAGGGAACAAAGGGACATGATGGAAAAAAGCTACTTTGTTTTATAATATGTACAGAAGAAAGAGCTTCGACAATTTCTATAATTCTTCTAATATTATTAAAAAACTTTCAAGATTGCAACCACATAGAGCCAACTTTGTGTATGAACTTCTCCCTCTACAACATAATCTTTGCCCACCGTGAGTATCGCTATCGTCGATTGTAGCGCACACGATACTTCAGGGTCGTATTTCAGTGGAACGGCCGCGTTACAGATTACGTACAATTTTCCTCGCGAGTACATTGAATACGCCCCTGCACGGGGCCTGACAGTGACGGAGTGACGCCACCAGTGTGTCGAACAATATAGCAAAACGTCCAAAATGGCTTTCCAATACACCAGGTGAAATATTGACTGTTATACCGCTGAAAAAACAATTCCAGTATCATAAGATATTATTTCGTTTTCCCTTGGCGACAAATTGTTAATACCTCTTTAGCAATTGAATTGGCTGAAGGATTTCTCAGGCATTTTTCAGTAATAAAAACAGCTATATTTTAGCAATTAGCTTCGGCAAAATTATGGCTCTTCAACTTGGACCCCATTTTTTTCAAGCTACGATTAAGAAAGTCTAGGTACGGACAGCCATGGAGCAGTTGTGTATAGTATATAGGTTCCTATATAAATGTCTTAATTTCCTTAATTCACAACAGGTTGTAAGTAATAAAGAATAATGCTTTCAACCAGCCTGTCAATTTATTACATTAACGTCTTCCAAAGGGAATTTCCGGGAACCTAAAAAAAGGGGCGATTCCGTGACCCGTCATCAATAGGTTTCAGGAAAATCTTGGCGGACATTCATCGCAGCCAAGATCCGACACCTAATCGTCTAAAAGCCCCGGCCGACCGTAAACAAGCCCGGCTACACCCGATAAATTCACCGGACGCCTTACGCCTGTTAATTTTTAATTCACTCCAATCCTCGGGTCCGTCTCGTACGACGGTCGAGGCGAGACTGATGGCCGGCGGCCGAGGAGCCGACCAGCTGATTAGTTATGTTAGCGACCGTCATTTGTTTCCGCCTGCTTATAAATCGAACGCCGATACCGATAAGATAATTTTCGGCGCCCCAACAGGTTGGGATATTGGATGTTAAGAAGCCACATGTTTTGGTTATGGGTACGGTTTGGCTTAAATCCGTTTGTGGAAGAAGACATACAATCAGAATCATACTGCACATTGTTTGCAGACCAGCAGGTTTAACATCCATCGACTACGGCAGAAATAGGAAACAATAGAAATATATTATTCGTTGAGAAATACTGAAAGATTTACGAACGCCTCGGACAATCTGTCAATTTGTCTATTATTCGGTGGAAAAATCTATGGCCATCCACGCTAAACGTAATGCTAAATGAATTGGAATTCCACGTGGAGCTTTCATGATTCCATAAAAGTATCCGATTTCGCACCTTTGTCACTGTCGCGGCAGAAATTTTGCCAAATTTCGCACGTTTCGAAAACAATAAAAATTCAGAGCCACTTAGTAACAGGAGACGTAAGTAAAAAAATCCATGATTTCTCAAAGGGATGTTTGTCAGGCGTATGGCGGCCGCGGCAGTAAAACGCACGAGTTAACTTTTTGACCGGGATACCTTCGCGCACGTGACGCGAATGACGCCGCTGGTCTAAGTTATGGGGATCGGATTGAATAACATTCAATATTTACGATTTTTCCGCCAATTACCGCTTTGGGAGCAACAAGAGAAGCGATATGGCAGACTTTTGTATATTCAGAGAAGTTGATTTCTAGGCAGATGGCATCGCTATATGATTTGGTCGCGTTACGTCAAACCTAGCAATCAGATCACGATAAATATTGAATTGATATAAACCAAATGACGTAGTTCCGTCAACTGCCTAGAAATCGATTTCTTCGATAGTGATTTCCGTCTAAGTTTAATGCAAGTGCTACCTTGGTATAACAGTTGTACCTACTACCGAAATTGGCTGGTATAACAAGATTTTGATTGTGAATTCCTTTATTGCTTGTCAGGCAACTTCTTCAATTAGATTTCTCGCAGGCTGGTTTAATATTTATCGCAGGGTTTTAGGTATCTTATAAGTTATAACTAAAGCAAAACCTCAGTTCGCAATTAAAGTATTGTGAATTGCATGTCCAGCGGTGGCGTCATCAACTTTTTACGGTCAATGTAATTTAACGACCTCTGTGGCTCAGTTGGTGGGCTGTTGGTAGCTCAAGCCGGGGGTCGCGGGTTCGAAACCCGCCGACGGAACAAAAAGTTTTCAATGTTCCTGGGTCATGGATGTGTATTAAATATGTGTGTCATATAATAAAAATCTTAAATATAATATGTATATTGTATAATATACAAGTATTAAATATATTTCCGTTGTCTGGTACCCGTAACACAATAGTCCTTCAGGTATTTAGCACAGGACCAGACTGACGTGGTGCAGTGATGCGTCCATAGATATTATTATTATTATTAATTATTAGCAACGGCATCAAACGCTTGTCCATTGCACCACCACCGACCTGGCGTTCCACCCTGATGATTTTCGAAAAGCTCTCTTGTTGATCTGAGGGCGCAAAATTTTGGACGCTACGTGCCAGACTTGTATACCTTCGTTACCCAAGCCCCGGGCCATACCGTATTATTTGTAATAAAAATATACTTTATATATCCGACCTGGAGTATTCGATGAATATAGATCCCTTTTGTGTTCTGTAAACACATAAAGCATATTTACGTTTGTTGTACGAAAATATCTTATCGAGAATGCGGGGGCGTAAATGTTACAGTTCAAATAATATTACAATTCACTTCGTTAAGAAGCTAAGTACAAACCGCAAAAATATAATAGGTGGTAACCACTGAGATATAAGTATTTATATCTCAGTGGTAGTAACTAGATTTTTTCCGAAGCAACCCGTATTTGAGATTCCAGTAGACAATACTACTGAACTTATTTAACCTACTATTCTTTCTCGCTTCAAAAATTCAAAACCTTATAGAGCCTTCGCGAATTCGCTCGTAGTCAAATCTCTTTTGAACTCATCTGTGCACTTTTAGGCCGTGTTCACACCAAACCGACTGTGAGCCGCCGAATGTGAGCGAACGTTACGCAGTTTATTGTATTTCCCTTTGATTATATACTACATTAATCAAAGGTATTTCCATACATATTCACTTTTTCGTTCACACCTAGGCGTAGGCGCGGACACTCGATAACGTATATTTTCACGTTCACACTGGGGCTCACAGTGAGCCTGCTCACATTCGGCGGCGTATAGTCAGTTTGGTCTGAACACGCGCTTAAGCACCTATCTACTCAAAATAACGTCAGTGTATATTTTTTCTCGACATTAACGATCATAAACAGAAGCTGTGGCAGTCTGTTCGGCAAATGATTACCATTCAGCGCGAGGCCACCTGAGCACCCCCCGGGCGCCGGGCGCCAGGCGCGCCGCGAACACCCAACGATTATGACTTTATGACCTCAGCGATTTAACGGTACCGATAGCAGTTGAAGGCAATGTTTGGAAAGAATATGCGGCATTTAGAGATAACATTAGAGTAAATTTTCTTTTTCTTTATTAATACTTGAAATATATAATATTATACCTACTTGAAATGGACGATATATATGTATTTTACTTTCCAATTAATAATCATGGTAATGAGATCAACAGTTTAGTGAAATTCACATTTTATAATATTATGTTAATTAGACAAGTACATAAGTTACTAATTACTACTTTTTATTATCATTAAAAGTATCAGGTATTTCAGCTGTGTACTCGTAGGTACACTGTATAGTGTATACTGCACTGCAGTGTACCTACATATTTTCTACATAATAATATTATTGTAATATTTGATGTTTGTTGTTCTCAAAAAAAAGACGCTTCTATCTCACTAGATCTTGAGTCACTTAAAACCATCAAGAAGTTCCCCTAATATTTTCAGGAGCAACAAACTTTCTATGTAGAAATGTAAATCGAAAGAGATTTTTTTGCTGCCCATACGTACTTTCTGGTTTAGCGTTGTTGTTGGAGGTGACATTAAATAGAATTTCAGCCATCACGCAGATGACGGAGACATACGTGTGAGACGCCATTTTGAAAGTTCACCTCAAGTGAGGGTCTCGTCCCTGTGGACTTGGACTTGGTCTTGCATCTTGGTCTATTCGGACGGATCGCTTGGAATATAAACTAGGAAATAATATCATAGCACAGCACGGCCATGTTAGAAGAGCTCTGAAATCGTGGTTTTACGAACATATTCTCACATTTCCATAAAAATTACGATAAGTATGCACAGCGTCGTTATAAGATATTTTTCATAATAATAATAAAAGAATGCTTCTTCCCAAGTCCCACTTTATCTTATTGAAGGTGTAATAAAATAAATTAATTAAAAATAAAAAAAACCCGACTGCAAAAAATGTTAACTAAAAAGAACGAAACAAGACCTAGGTAATTCTGCCGGAGGCATCGAATCCATGTTATAATTGATACGACTCTTGCTTACGAATTTCATGCCAGGATAAATAGAAGGTTACATAGAAAAATGTTGAAGAAGAAAGTGGATAATAAAATGCAGTCGGAGGCATGTCGCACCAAGTTTAACATAAATTCATATATCATAAAATATTATGCCTCCGACTGCATTTTATTATCCACTTTCTTCTTCTACATTTTTCTATGTAACCTTCTATTTATCCTGGCATGAAATTCGTAAGCAAGAGTCGTATCAATTAAAACATGGATTCGATGCCTCCGGCAGAATTAGGTCTTGTTTCGTTCTTTTTAGTTAACATTTTTTGCAGTCGGGTTTTTTGATTATTAATTAATTTATTTTATTTGCGACTTTTTAGTTGTAGTCATCTAACCATTTCGACAATCAATCTAATAAAAAATTGAAAAACTACCGTGCTGATATAACCATATATCGTAGGTACACTTAGAAAAGTGTACCTACAATATGTTATAATAGGTACATAGGTTTGGTACTGTTTCAATGTATGTTCTAGTTTTAAGTACCAAATCATTGTTTTTTTTAATACTTTGTCATTGAATTTTCATCTTGTTTCAGTAATGTCAGTTAATTTTTAATTAATACGGTATTGGATATATCCATGCAGGCGGATTTTGGTTTTTTCTTATTTTATTACTAGCGGTCGGCCGCGGCTTCGCCCGCGTGGATGCCGGTGAGCTCTGCAAAAAGCATATCCAGAAAAGACTCGGTCAGCAAAATGATTTCCAGGTCAATTCACAGACTCCGACACTAACATCGACGACGCAGTCATTATACGCAGGCTGCACCCTGCACAGATTGTCTTCCTCCCGCACGCGCAAGTCCGCCTTGGTGACGCCAACTATGGTAATATTTTAATTTCGCCATAATTTCAAAACCAAATGTCCAATTTTATTAATTCAAAGACCAAATATTATCTACATAAACTGTACTTAGTAATGGAATAATTTATTTTGATAAGGATTAAAAGAATGAGTAAAATAAACGAGTTTAAATGTAGTCAAAAAAAATTTCAAGATTTTTAAATAAAAAAATGGTTATTGTGCCTCACTCGACATAGATAGGTATAGTGTGTCGCGGACTTTTTTGTAGATATTTGTAAGTTCTACAATTACTTTGAATTTTATGGTTCTATCTTTTATAGTTTAGGCAGCGTACGTAAAATGAGTAACTTTTCTGGTTGATTTTTTACACCTTGCGTCCGAAGAACCCAAATTACGGTACCCTATTTTTTCCAAAATAAAATTCAGCCTATGTTCAGCAAAAATAATGTAGAATTCTAATGGTAAAAGAATTTTTCAAATCGGTCCAGTAGTTTCGGAGCCAAACAAACAAAAATCAAAACTTTCCTCTTTATTAATATTAGTGTAGATTTATTGTTCTATTTAATATTAAAACTGCAAGTTATATACATATTTAGAATCAGTGTTTAAAATCCTTTATTTTGATACCCCACTCGATATGCTTGGTAGAATTTTTATTTTTTTTACCTCACAATATGGCGTCAAACATCTGCCATTTTGTTTTTTTTTTAATGTCACCTATCTAAGAACACTTGGGTCATTAAGACAAATCTAACGATACCTCAAATGTGAAAATCCGTTTAGCCGTTCTGGAGATACGAGGTAATAAAGAATATTACATACATAGAAGATACGCGCTAAACACATAACCCTCCTGGCAGTCGGGTAAAAATACTTTTACATCGACAGACGTAAAAGCAGGAATCGTTTTAAAAAATTAAAATGCATTTCAAATTGCAAACTTTTGAAGCTCATCGAATCGTATTCACAAAAATTAAGTTACAATAAAAAAAAGATTTCCTGAAACTAAAAATCACTCGTAGAAATCTCTTTTAGAAAGCGCTTAGCAAAAAGTGAAAAAATTGAACGCTTAAGCGCATCTTAAAATTGTTCAAAGGAAGTAATTGTCTTTTCAATAATCTTTACCCTATTTTATAGGAAAAATGACTTCGGTCGGAAACCGACTGCAGGTGCTCGGTAGGTCTGGCGATTTCCAGCGTGTATTTCTGCTCTATGATATTGAATTTTGCACTCGGCTCCTACAGGTTGACTAATGGAGCGTTTCTAGAATTGATGAAAAGCTCTCCGCTACTTGTTGGAGAATAATATTTTCGCCGGGAAATATGGTCACTTATTACGAGATATTATTTTTGTCGTTATTAGTCTAAAATAAATTATAAAAGTATCAAAACTTTGAAGTTCATGTAGAACTTTCTTTATTAGCCTATTATTTTTGAGCTCCACTTTCGACTATCTGGGTTTTAACCCAGATAGTCGAAAGTGGAGCCTGGGGGCTTGCTGGGACACCATGTCAGTTGTTACTGTCATATATTATGTTAGAGATAAACTACGATATCATGGCGCGCCCCTCCAAATTACTGTTTCAATGTGTGTAGTCACATTCTTATGAAAGAGTTTGTATGTAGTAAGTATTCAACCAATCAACCAGTACTCGTAATATTTCACTCAATGTCACTTATTACCAAGATTTGTTGGTCAACTAATCATAACTACCCGACCGCGCAAGACAACGCACTTCAAACGTTTTGAATTTTGGAGGGGCGCGCCTATGTTATCGTATTTTATCTCTACAGCTGGCATTAGCTTATGAACATGAGTACCTACGTACATTTTAGTAATTAAGTACTGATTACAATACTTAATGCCTACATGCTTAAGATATAAGAATATTTTGTCAGCGAAATTATTATTCCAGACAAAGGTAACTAAATATTTGGTCCCATTTAGGGAATGCAAATCTCGCGAGATTGGGGCTCAAGCGAGATCTCGCGAGTTTATGAATACAATACCGCGAGATCTCGCCAATTTCGAAATCTCGCGAGATTAGCAGTTTGGTGGTTTTTTTGCAAATAATCACAATATTTGAATAAATTACGAAAAAAAAGTAATAAATATTATAAGTATTATAACATTAACATTCATTTTCACGAATTTTTGCAATAGAATTTTATACATCATTGTTTAACTCTGTCTATAATATTTAAGTAGCAAACTTTGACATCTATAAAAATAACAAACGAAAGAAACAACCAGTTCTCCAGTCTTCTCTTCTAATGTGCGCTTTTATAATTTTGGACGTGGCGGTAATATCGTGGACGTCCGCGACAGTTTAAATAGAATTCTTTGCGTCCGCGGTAAAACGATAACATAGGGAAGTAAAATGTATGGAAATATATGAAGACGCTTTTAAATTTCCGTTGACGATAACTTTTTAACGTGCACGTTAGAGGACATCACGACGTCTATACTTCTGAACCGCACAAAACGTCTGCGGTGCATAAAATCAAAAGGGCACTTAACGTACCCAACGTTTTATCGTGGAAGCCGGCGTCCACGATAACGTGACGTCCAGAATTATAAAAGCGCACATCAAACACAAATCTTTTAGTAATAAAACAGTTCTTTTATAAGTAATAAAACAAGGGGAAGTCAAAATTCAGGACCTAGTTGAAAATTACAGTGCACAGTTGCTTAGGCCAGCTCCTCTTTGTTTTTACTCCGTGATCGCAACTCCGTCCGTGTCAGTCCGCGCTTCGAATAAGACGTTCTTATGCTCAAGTGCAATCTCGTCAAACTCGCGAGATCTCGCCTTTTTGTCGTACGAGATCAATCTCGCTAAAAAAGGTCGAGATCTCGCGAGAACGAGATTGCATTCCCTAGTCCCATTCCTCAACAAAAGCCCTAAAGGCTTACGCAGGACAAACACAAGAAATATTTGTACTGTCAAATGTGTTGGGCCAAAAATGTTCTGTTTTCCAGCATTTTTGTACCTAAATATTTTGTGTAATACAGCAATATTACACAGAGACAAAATATATATTTTTAATTAGTGCCAATGTATGGTATCCATGTAGGCACCTATAACTTAATATTATGTAGGTAAGTGAAAAATACTCTTACTTGACGCACCAACTATCTACCAATTGAATGGCTCTGTAGTAAATTATCCATACATGGACCTTTAAGGTCGAAGTAAGTAATAATTCCATACTAATATTAAGTATTATAAAATTTATAAATGCGGAAGTATCTCTGCCTGTCATCTGTCTCGCTATCACGCCAAAACTACTAAACCAATTGTAATAAAATTTTGTACACAGATAGTCTATCGAGCAGCTATCCCCAACCCGCGGCCCGTCGGGACTTCATCTGTGGCCCGCGTGCTGTTAAACCATTTTGAAATTTACGCCCACCGGCAAAATAATGTAACGGTGCGTCCACATTTGTATCATTTGCGCGATCAGATCTCCGATCAGATCTCCGTCGCGATCATCGCGCCGTATCAAGTATGCATGTCATAGTGTGGACGCCTATTAGATCATTCTGCCGATCATGCGAGTATTTGATACGGCATGTATTAGATACGCGGTTAATAGCGATCGGGGCGTATCATGATACGCGTATCATTTTGACACGTTTCGATGATACGCGACGGAGATCTGATCGGGGATCTGATCGCGCAAATGATACAAATGTGGACGCACCCTTAGATGTAAAAAAATTGTTGCGGCCCGCGACACCAAGACCAAAACATGTTTATGACTCGTATGAAAAAAGGTAGGGGACCACTGGTCTAGAGCCTGAGAAAGGACATCTATAGGCTAATTTTTAACTGAAAAAAAGAGGAAACTTTGCAGTAACGCAGGCTACATTTTATCCCGGAAACGGGTACCACCGCGCCTGTAAACTGGAGTAGCTAGTATTATGATTGTATCCATGAGATGTATTCTATAAAAAAAGCGGTACGAAACTTAGGCACGTGGAACTCAAATTAGTTCCGTAAAGTTCCTAATTTGAAAGAATAATAAAATAATATTAGATATAATTTAATGAAATCAAGAAACCCAATTTAACTCGCGCCCATAGCAACAAGCTTGTCACAATATTGTTGCCCGCGGCCCAGCAACTCCTGACGTCGAGGACATGTCTGATTGTTTGGCCGCCATAATGTTGACTCGAAACAATGAAATATCTTTTCGATCAAAACCTTTCATCACAAAAATAATTACATGGAAAAGCGGAGCGTTATCATCTCTGTTCGCGCAATATCCCCGTGAAAGATCCGTGAAAACAAAGTAACGTCGTAAAAAATCAGAAAGTGTAATAATTTTGCTCGGAGCGAGGGATTTATGAAGGATTTTTCGATCAAACCTCCGTAATATGCTCGACCGGGCCCGGGTTTGACCGGGTTGACCGCCGGATATGAGCGCCTTTTGACCGGCCCGGGTGCCGCCCGGGTGAGCGGCCTGCATATTCTGACTTACTCGATTGCTTCGATCCGAAAAGATTATCATCGGAATACGATTCCATCTTTTAATCGTTTGGAATTCTAGGGAAAAGATTTTGCAAGATTCAAATTCGGATGTGTGAGCTAAGTTACTTACTGATATGATTAGGTACGAAACATGGAAAATATAGGCTATGTCAGACAAATCGGTATCTATACTGTACTCGGCGAAACATGGCGGTAGCGGTCATTGACTCCCTGTCAAAAACTTGTCATTTTCTATACAAAGCAAAAAAGCCACGATTGACAACATCTGACACTTCATTGTCAATCGCGGTTTATATAGAAAATGACAAGTTTTCGACAGGGAGTCAATGACGCTGCCGCCATGTTTCGCCGAGTATAGTATAGGTGATAGTTAAGTGATACTGTGATAACAACACTATAATAAAAGCTGAGATTGTAAGTTGTAACTAAACTCAAAAGTAGATAGCGCTGCTATTTTCGCAGCGAACACTATTTTTCTAATCTTGTATATTATAAAATTCTCGTGTCACTGTGTTAGTCCACGAATTCCTCCGAAACGGCTAAACAATTTATATGGCAAAATAACGTTTGCCGGGTCAGCTAGGGACACATACAACAACAACACAAGTGACACCTTGTATACCCAAGGAAAAGGGACTGCTAGCCCATACCATCGGTTTTCTTACCTATTTTGAGGTATTTTGGGTATCAGGCGCTACACCTCACTTGGTTGTGAAAAAGGCACTTTACAAGATGGCATTATATTTTTATAGACCGAGGGGAAAATTTAAACATGCTTAAATCACCCTACAGGGTGGTAGAGATATCCAATTTTTTTACTAAGGAAATTCTTGTTTTACGGTGTAAGATGTTTAAAATAATAGAATATCTCCTTCGGCCTTAACGATTTGAAACAAAATTTTGCAAATCGAACCTACCTATTCGATCAGTTACAAAAGGTTAGAAAGCTTAGAACAAACATACGCGTCAGTGACGGAGCGTCAAGATGCGTCAAGTTGTCAAATGTGTTTTTTGTATACAAAACACACATTTGACAACTTGACGCAACTTGACGCTCCGTCACTGACGCGTAGGTTAAGCCTCAGCTTTATATGTACTTCTTAGTTCTTACTTATATTTAGAACTACGAATAAACTACACTTATTTCTTGCCATTTTAACAGGCACCTCAGGATTTTAAGCCTACAATTTCTGCAAGATTGACAACATCTGTCGGGGTCAGCTCTTAATCTTCCTTGACGCACCAACATAAGAATATTTTTAATATAATAATGTAACTTTAGGAGCGATTATAATAATAAAAATATTGTACGTTGGTAATTAAAAGTAGCAGCACTGAAAGAGTATTGACAAATTGATTACGTTGAGGGGTTGGGGCATTTCTCATAGAAACATAGAAGACAAAAGTAGCTCTTTGAGCGCTGCTGCTTTCACAGTGAACTCTGTTTAAGGGATTAAATACACCCAGCCCTGGATTTATAAAATTAAATATGTCGTATAGGCCGCAGGCCGCAGCCTAGGGGCGGTAGCGTCCTAGGGGGTGGCGGCGGAAATAAAGTGGCCACCAGCTACATAGCCTACACTCATAAAAAATATAAATTGAGCACTGAGTCTGAGTGGAGTATTATCAGTTATCATTTGGTTTAGTTGCAGCCTACTATACTCCACTCGGGAGATTGTCGCTAGCGGTCATTGACTCCCTGTCAAAAACTTGTCATTTTCCATATAAACCGCGATTGACAATGAAGTGTCAGATATTGTCAATCGTGATTCGTAGTTTTATATGGAAAATGACAAGTTTTTGACAGGAAGTCAATGACCGCTAGCGACAAGCTAGCCCGAGTGGAGTATAGTGTAATACGCAGGTAAACTTCACCTTTTTTAATACTAACCAAAAAACCAGCGACTGCCAGACTTTACAGTGGTCATAAGCAAATTAACTTTCAGCTTTTTTAAAATGACGAAAGTGTGGCTGACGGCTGAGTGCAGTTGTCGGCTGTCGCTTTGGTTAAAATAATATTCGTTACTGTTTTTAATTATAGTTAAGTACGGCACTGTTTTTAAAAGGATCTTTCAAAAAGCTAGGGGTCAGAAACGTTTAGCCCGCCAATAGCGTAACAATTCGGCGACGGACATCACGCAGGCGCGTGCCAGGACCGATCATCATCCCCCATTTAACCTGAGAAAGATCAAACTTTAAACGATTTCTGTAGGCATGTATTCTTACACACTATGATAAGCTATAGCGCGATGTAGGACCTAGATAGTGACATCTGTTGGTGGTTTCATAAACTAAAATGACGATTCGGAACCTACGGATCATCCTTCAGGGCTGTTTACGTGTGACGTTAACTTACTAAATGCTACTTGTAAGCAGTGATAGATGGCGCTTTTTCACTCATTATAAATTATAAAATATGACATCTCTTGGTAGTTCCTTGAACTGACAATAGGGACCGAAATGAATATCAGTTCTATTCATGTGATAACTTACAAGTTATTTACGTATGTGTGATAATAGATGGCACTCTTTTTTTAGAGAAATAATATTTTTCTTGGGAAAACAATGAAGCGATTTTCTTTTATTTATCATTAATAATCATAAAAAATAATTATTGGAAAACGTTTAAAGTATGGAAACACTACATTTTTAAAACGTTGTTGATTCCTGCTAGACGATATTTCTTTTTCTGCTAAGGGCCGATTCACACCGGAATGGCAGCGGCCGGCAGCGGCGCGAAGAGCACTTTTAGTGTGAAATAATTTTAAACTTTATTTACATACTTATAACTACTAGTATCGCTTGAAAACTTCTAAAAGGGCTCGAGGCGCCGCTGGCGGCCGCGCGCGCCGCCGCGAGGCGCCTCGAGGCGCCGCGCGCTCCTTGCGTTGTTAATTAAACGAAAATACGTATTGCAAAAAACAAAAAATGGAAACTGAGAAGCTCATTACCATGGTACAGCAATACCAGTGTTTATACAACACAAGGTCAAAATATTACAGTGATAAGCACGCTAAGGCACGCGTGCTCTGGAGGTAGCGCGCGGCCGCCAGCGGCCACGAGCGTCCACAAGCGGCCGCTAGCGTCCACAAGCGGCCGCGAGCGTCCGCCCGCGGCGACGCGAGCCGCCTCTGCCGGCCTCGCCGCGCCTCTGCCGGCCGCTGCCGGCCGCTGCCATTCCGGTGTGAATCGGCTCTTAGAAGTTTTCAAGCGATACTAGTACTTATAAGTATGTAAATAAAGTTTAAAATTATTTCACACTAAAAGTGCTCTTCGCGCCGCTGCCGGCCGCTGCCATTCCGGTGTGAATCGGCCCTAAAGGGATACTATGGCAAAAAACCATGAAAAACATATAAATAATATTAATAAAATAAAATGTATAATGATTAATAAACTTTTACTCTTATAATGTATATATTATAATAATTAATAATTTATTAACTTAAAAATACAGGAGATAAAATAAGTATGTCATTTTTGTGAACAATTATTTGGCCAAGCGCCGAAAAGGTAGCCAAAACATTACGTTACACTTACAGTATCGTGGCGGCCGGTCTTTTGAGGGACAACGCTTTCGAATTTAGATCATACGACATCACTGTTATCCAAGAAAACTGCATGTGACGGAAATAAAACAGTAGCGTCTGGTGTCACTTTGAGTTTTTTTGCTTCGCATCCCCATCTCCATGACAAATCCGAGTTCCACAAGAAACTTGTAAGTCCGTACAAAAGACTTGTCTGACGCGAGTTTTATTGGAATGTTTGTTTCGGTGTCCAGTGTCCACTCTGGGCTTAGGTAGTACCATAGAGTAAGGGCCGATTCACACCGGATCGACAGCGGTCGGCGGTCGGCGCGGCGCCGCAGGCGGCCGCCGACGGCCGCCAGCGGCGCCTCGAGCCCTTTTAGAAGTTTTCAAGCGATACTAGTAGTTATAAGTATGTAAATAAGGTTTAAAATTATTTCACACTAAAAGTGCTCTTCGCGCCGCTGCCGGCCGCTGCCGATCCGGTGTGAATCGGCCCTAAATGGTACCTCCTACATAGCTGAAGTTTGCCGAGCCTTCTGCAAATTATTATTATCAATGATTCTATGCCAACGTCTAGACGAAGGCGCCATTTTGAGATCTTTCCCGGTCTTTTTCCTCTACTTCCCAACTTTACTCGCTCTCAATGGTCCAGCTACTCTGAACACCTGGGGGAGCAGGCCGGCCAGCGCGTTCCAAACACCCCCCGAGATCCCGGGGGGCACCACGGCGGTGAGGGTCTTGAGCTCCGATCCCCCGGACCCACTCGCCTCCAGAACGAATCCTTTTGAATTAAAATATTAAATGTCTTAATTGATTTCACAATTCACCCATAACGCGAAGTATTATTATACTTACAAGTTTTTTAAATCCTTTTGCATTCAATGCAGACATATTATTGATAAGTTAGGGCTCTGCAGACTGCAGATTTTTTTCAATTTTTATTATGACTTCTAACGTAAACGATTGCGAACTTGCAGTTATGCTAATGTGTGCCCTCAAGTAAGTTCTATAGATGTCAGTTATTATAGGTGTACTAAGTCCACTTATAATAACAAATAACTTTAGTGAGTCTGTAGGAATTTGTGTGTTTGTCCTATCATTTTTTCCGTGGTTTCATTATCAGGTTAAGTATGTTGTATAAGAAAATACAATACGCACCTTTGACACACTTGAGAACCAGCTCGGCTCGGCGGAGACACCAGGCCGCTGTCATCTCCTGGAAATTGAGCAAAGAGGTTGAGGTTATAACTAATATCGTTTTCGGCATCTGAACTGCCCCGGGGCAGGGTGGGCCGACAGTATACGGATATAGCCGAAGTTTAAATTAAGAACAAAAACTACGTATTGCAATTAAGTCTACGTGCTTCGTGGATCACGTAGTGGGCATTCGGCCTGCCCTGCCCCGGGGCAGTTCCAGATGCCGAAAACGCTATAAGTTGTTTGAATGGATAAATTTATTTAATCTATAGGCATTTTTATGCAACTGCACCAGAAGAAGGGCTTGTCGCATTTAAGCTTGAGGGATATCATAAGACGCGAGAGTACCTACACGCACAATATTAAGATCGCCTATCAAAAATTGAAGTAGGCGTGTTCGATTTTTAGATCTCAAAGTGAGTGTGCCGTAAAGCTATTGGTAGGTAGATTATTATTGATTGAACCTATAGTTGTGGATAGATTGCGATCTGAATGTGACACTTTAATTGTGACATAGGTTATTAGAAGATATTGTACACATCAGAGGGGGGGACAGAACCATGTAATTGGTGCCCCTCAAGGTCATAGACATGGATCCAAATTTTCTTCTTTTCCTTCCTTGCTTTGATCTGATTTGAAAAAATAACTCCCAATTTTGTGGGAGAGCTCAACTGAGTGAATCGTTTATATATCCATTTATTAGCGAAATAATAATATAAATAGTGAGATTTTGTTTTGTTCATATTAAAATATTATGGTTTTAAAATAATTTCCACCATTAACACTAGCTAAATAATTGTTTAGAAGTTGGGAGTAATGCATTTTGCCATTTTATAATGGCAACCCTGGTCTCCACCATCCGTAGTGATTATATTCTCTATGCTCCGGTCATAACTAGAGCTGTAAAAGTAACGAAAAAAAACGTACCCGTATGTATTCGTTACTTTAACTGTTCGTACTCGTTACTATCGTATCGTTACTCGTTTCTCGATAGTTTTGAATTTTGATATTTGATGATTACATAACAACAAATTTTTGTTGATTATTGGGTTCCGTACGCAAAGGTTAAAAACGGGACCCTATTACTGAGTCTGTCTGTCTGTCTCCAGGCTGTATCTCAAGAACCGCTACAGCTAGACCTCTGAAATTTTTACAGATTGTGTGTTTCTGGAATCTGGTGCCACTATAACAACAAATACTAAAAACAAAATAAAGTTAATATTTAGGTGGGGCTGCCATACAACAAACGTGTTCTTTTTTTGGCCTTTTTGCTCGTAATCCATAATGGCAACACATGTTGCCATTATGGACACTTGAAATTTTCACAAAATCCTGAGTTATATAATATTATATATACTTTAATATTTAATTATAAAATTAGAATAAAATAAATAATTAAGGGGGGCCCCCATACAAAGAACACTATTTTTCACTACTTTCACTCTATCACAATTATTCACAGTACGGAACCCTTCGTGCGCGAGTCCAACTCGCACTTGGACGATTTTTTGTATATTTCATAGGTTAATAGTTATTTAATTTAAGAGTAACATTGGCCTACAAAAAGAGCAATCCATATATTTTTAGGACCATCAAAACAAAATTTTAAATCTTTTCTATCTCAGTTAGCTACCACTTTCGTAGAGGAAATTGTTGTTCGTCTTATCAAAATGAAGCAAATCACGAAAAATTTAAAAATTAGAAAAAATGTTTAAGCGAACCCGGACTATAAAATCTTTTTTGAGTTTTTTCTAAAAAGTTAAATTAAACCTAGAATACTGCAAGCGTTAACGCTTATCATCAGCTGGTAAACGATATGCTCGTCGCGACATTTTAGTAAAAAATATATTCAATAAAAAAAATCTATAGCAACTACGAAAAATGCGAGTAACGAAGCGCATTCGTGACTCGTGAGTAACGTTTCGTTACTCGGTACTAGGTGGCGTACCCGTTACTCAGTACCGAATACATACGGTTTGCTACAGCTCTAGTCATAACAAAAAAAATGGCGTTCGTTTTGTTTTGAGATTTACGAACAAGGTGCTATTGATGTATTTGGTGACTAAGGGTTCTTACAGACGAACGGCACGTGTCGGCGGCAGTCGACGGCAGTCGGTGGCACATGTCGGCGGCAGTCGACGGCAGACGACGGCACGTGCCGGCGGCAGTCGGCAGCAGTCGACGGCAGCTGACGGCAGCCGTCGACAGTTTATAACGCTTGCAGTTGTGACGTAACGCGTAAAGGTAAGCGTCCACAGGTCGGTATAGTACGCAACGGACGTTTCGCGTCAAACGAATATTTTTTTACAGTACGTCCACTGTATCGGCAGCGTACGGATTAACGACTAGCTAGTATGTTTATCTTCAAATTAGTCCAAACAAAGTTCCTAAGTCAAAATTTCTGCTTTCGACTTTTCCATCCATACCCCCCTTATGAGCATTCATTTACTTGGCTAAACGGTAATCCGTACGTGGCCGATTCAGCGGACGGACTGTGAAAAAAATTTCCGTTTGATGCGAGACGTCCGTTGCGTACGATACCGACCTGTGGACGCTTACCTTGCGGGGGTACGTCACAACTGGGGGCCTACCACCAACTCTGAAAGCAGTATTATTAGGTACTTCGAGATTTTGTACCACAACCTTTTAAAAGTAAGATTACTTTAAGAATGTTTCATCCAGACGTTTTGTGACGTCATCCCATTTCATCGCTCTCAGCGTACAATGAGCTCCATTTCGACACAGATGAGCAATATTATTAATTATTATACTTTCACGTCAAACTAGCGATCTTAAAAATTTGATATTTCTCAGTAGATTTAATTAATTTTTTTGTATTTTTTCCGGTTATTTAGTAAAATTATATTAAAAAATGAAGACGGTATGACATTCGGAGTCATTCTTTCACCAATGTTTCTATTCTTGAGAGTTCCTTTAGTTACCAATAACAAAAAAAATAGTCAACTAGCCTAATCTTTTACGCTGTTAGATTTATTTTATTGAAATATTTTAAGGTGTAGTATAAGACCTTTCAAATTCTCTAGTGAGTTTTTACTACATATTTTGTTTAGACAATAATTCATTTGTTAACATATTCATGCGAAAGGGACGAAGCGCTTAGCTGCTATATCTCGCTTTGACCTACAGCAAAATATTATGAACAATTAATTTGATATCGTTTGTTCTATCCCATTCCTAAGTGTCTTAAGTTCTAAACTCTAAACACACTCGGCCGAAAATAAGCGACCGAAGTTCGGCATGATTACGCTTGTAATGCGCTACGCATACAATATAGGTAACGTGACGTTATTTCGGCATGGTGTGTCATCGGTAATTTGAAATATATTATTACAGGCGTAATCTTGCCGAACTTCGGCCGCGTATCTTCGGCATGGTGTGTTTAGACACTAAGATCGCTTACAGACGAAAGGCACGAGTCGGCGGCATACATACGGACATAGTACGGACATTACATATATTTTCTAGCCATAATTATTCAACAATTATAGACAGTCTCGAGTTGATGGACTCAACTGATGTCAGAATGGCCATGTAGCCATTGACTTAACAGTCTTTAAAATTCAATAAAAAACTACAATCCATTTTCAATTTGACAACATACTTCAACTATAAATAAAAGAGTTAATATTATTAAGTTACTTCGGAGGATTTTTTAAACGTTAGCATCACTGGCCTCGTCCGCCATTTTGTCAATCGATTGCAAATCTAAGTGTACAAAATATAAAATGAGCTCCATCGAAGAGATAATCCATTTTTATGCAATTTACTTATGATAATTTACGGTTTGACATTCAGAATCAATTAGCTATGTCCACATTAGGCGCTTTCGCCTTCAATTTTCGTCATCTTCTTTCATTCAACTTTCATTTTGACGCATTCAATTTTTGAACGCAACGACAACATTGTCATTTTTGAAGTTTTGGATACGGTCAGAGGGCATGCCTCGCGGGCATGCCTCACGTTCACTGTTGACTGCGCTATAAAGCATGCCCTTGGGCCTTGAATCCCCATGCCCAGAAAAAGACCAATCCAAAACTTCAAAAATTACAATGTTGATGTTGCGTTCGTTGACGCATTCAATTTTTGAATGAAAAGATGATGAAAATTGAAGACGAAAGCGCCTATAAGTGTGGACATAGTCATTAGCTTTGTCCACATTGTGCCTTTTTTTGTTCATCAAGAGCATGCGTTATAGCGCAGTCAACAGCGAACATGAGGCATGCCCGTGACGCGCGTTGAAATCGTAGCGCTCGCTATGACACTTTTCTTTCAACGCGGGTGGATTTTGACGCATTCAATTATTGAATATGCCAAACGAAAGTTGAATAAATAGTAGATGACGAAAATTTAAGATGAAATTACATAATGTGGACATAGCTATTGGCCTTGTTCGCCGGCGTAATTTTTGGCGCTTGCGCCACAAAACCTTTTATTGCGCATGTCCAAAACATGCCATGTCATGACAACGCCACGAACAAAGTTGTTTATATACTTAGTTACCTATTAAGTTTAAACAACGTGTACAGTATGTACTCCCAAATTAATAAACCACATGAAAATCTTCGCTTATTGTCGTAATCACGGAAACACCGAATATATTAATATGAAACGTAAGAGTCCCAAACAATGCTTTTGCATTTTGCACCTTGTTCGAAAGAAATAGTTCGTTCTATCTCATTCCTAGACCCTTATGAATAAAACAATATTATTTTCATACACTTTATGAAGCTCATGATACGAATGAAAGTCTGTAAAATTATTGTAATCTTACAACAAAGTGTTCTGGAAACATGATAGTGTTAGGAAAGGTCGTGGTAGGCCCCCTGCAAGCGTTATAAACTGTCAACAGCTGCCGTCGACTGCCGCCGACACGTGCCGTCGACTGCCGTCGACTGCCGCCGACACGTGCCGCCGACTGCCGTCGACTGCCGCCGACACGTGCCGCCGACACGTGCCGTTCGTCTGTAAGAACCCTAAAACGTTGAGTTGAGCTTCAATTTCTCCGTTGTATTATTCCTGGATCAATGCAAAACTGTGTGTGTAAGAGAAATTGACTCGGTGTTGTTGTAAAGTGAGATATAGACTCGGTGTTTCTTTGTGAAAACATCTTATAAAGAAAACAGAAGAAGGTGCTTTAAATGCTGCTCTTCAGCTGCTGAAGACGGCGTTTAATTGTTTCGTTTTCCTAGTCCTGAAATAAGAAACCTGTTTCGGTACGTAAATATGAACGTAATGGTAGATAAAAATATATCCCTCGCATACATCTCAATGCTCGCATATGAAACACTTACTTCTCTTTCTTATGTTAATTTAGAGCTGTGATGAAATAATTACATAGTATTTTAACTTTAGAAGTAATAAGATAGTTTGTCCTTTAAGAAAGTTTCGTTTAATTTATTAGTAATAGTAAGGGAGATCGCACACGTCACACTTTTTGTGTGATCGAGTCTGCGGCTTACATACAATCTGATGGCGCGCGCCATGCAGCGATACTTGGCTAAAGTTTAGAATCATGCGCAACGATTTTGGTGGTGAGATGGGTTGAGGAGGGATAGGTTGGATGAGGATAACCCCCCCGTACCACTTCCACCCTCAGGAGACCCTCCGTTTATGAAAAATTCGCATTTAAAATTTTCGTAATTTCGAGGTTAGGTCTTCTATTCTCTGGTGTTTACGAAGTGTGAAGTTGGTACTAGGGGGGTTCACCAATCGTTGGGCATGATTCTAAACTTTTACCTAATACTTAAATATAGGTACATATTTAGCACATAACAATAATTGTTTTGTTTGTTATACATAATATAACTATTTATGTAATCATCCTTTATTTTCAGTTGTGGGTCATGGACAAGATATGTTTTTGCAGTTGGAAACTGTACTCTGTGTAATGAGCATAGGATGCTATGTGAGAGACATATTTCCAAAGAGACAGACTTCACTGATGGTGACAAAAATGAAAAAGCCTTATCAAGGACAGCTATCCCATCTGATGTAAGTGATATATAACATTTTATTGCGTCTGTTTTATACTTAATTCAAGACCAAAGATTTTTGGTATGTGGTGGCTTTTGAAACTAATTCCACCATTACATAAAGTGTCACGTCTTGATACAATTTATTTTTTTAATTACAAATACCTACACAGTAAATTGAAAGTCAATAAATTATTTAATAAGAAGAAAAAGAAGTATTTAATGTATTGTATATTTCAATTAACCCCCAAGCGGTAACCGGTCTATCGCCCCTTGCAATAGCAATTAAATAAGTCTTCTGCCAATCTTTTTTTTTTTTTTTAATTTGTGTCTCGTGTCCTTTGCTTGTCAACTTATCCATTGAAAATAAGTATTGATCCATAGTGGATGCACTATTTATATTATGTTTTATTATAGTATTTAATTTATCTTTTGCAGTCTCAGCATGAGGCGCCTGTGTTTTGGCCAACCTGGACCTTCTCAACCTCGAGACAACAATATTTAAAAGCAGGGACCGGAACCGCTTTCCCTTTAAAGGGTTTTATCAGGGTTTTTGGAACGGCTGAATATTTTAAGTTGATTAAAAACCCTATGATTTGATGTCCCACTCGTTCCACTTACCATTTAAAATGGTAACCTTTTCAAGGGGTTACCCTAGGGTTACCCACAAACAATTCAAATTTTTACCAATTCACAAAAAAACCCTTATGAAGGGGTAACCCTTTACTAAGAGGTTACACATATAAAGCGCTTTCCTGCCTCACGTCTCAAGCGAGTTTCGTATTTATGTGTACTGCGGTAAACTCCTTTGTGCTGTACCCGAAGGCGCGGCGTCGGCGCGTGTGAGACAGCACATCAAACGTCGCCCCGCTTCTTCATTCGAAAGTATGCCTTATTGGTATAGTAGTACAATCTTTGTTGTTTGAAATGCACTCGGTTGTTTGTTTTGGTACATTTTGTTGCATCATTATTTTGTTAATTTCGCGCGCGGGCGCAATCCGAAAGATATTTTCATATTTTGTCGTGGTTTTTTCATTCAGCTTTTTTTGACACTTGTTAGTTGTTTGTGTACTTTTTGTTGCATCATTCTTTGATTAATTCCGCGCGGGCGCAATCCGAAAGATATTTTCTATTTCTCGTGGTTTTTCATTCAGATTTTAATTTTAATTTTACTAAGTATGCCTCCACTAAAAAAAGATGCAGTACATAGATATTTTGATTACGAAGAGACTAATAATCACAGCCAGTGCCGGCTATGTAAAAAGAAAATTAAGGTAAGTACATTATATTTTCACTACTGATAAATATACTTACGCGACTTATGAAAACGTCCGATAATTTGTTTCTAGCTTTGTATTGAAATTGAAAAATGTCACTTATACACAGTTACATTGTCGTTTTTTCAATATATTATCTGGTATATATACATACTAGCTGTCCCGGCAAACGTTGTTTTGCCAATATAGGTACTTAAAGTATTTCGCCCATATTTATTGAAGTGACTAAATAAGTATGTCACCATGGCAACGCCCGTCGCTATCCCGTCCCACAAACAATGGTCGCCGTCAGTATCGAGTTGTAATAATTTACTATTTTTTATTCAACAAATGCACTTATCAATATAAAAAGTACCCAGTAGCCGATTCTCAGATCCACTGAATATGCATATAAAATTTGGTTAAAATCAGTAAAGCCGTTTCGGATGAGTACGCTACCTAACATTGTGACACAGATAATAGATATTTAATAATATAACAATATTGTAGTCGCGTGCCGGTAACACGGAAGCACACACACTATAAGAAAGAGTACAGACTACAGTCTACAGAGGTCCCGGGTCCCGGGTTCGAATCCCGTTCAGCTTAAAATAAGTTTTTATTTTTCTCGTAAAAAAAATGTTTTAATTTTTTAATTAACTTAACAACTACACTTTATGTTGTACATATGTTTTTCATTATAAATATTATTTAAAAAAATGTCAATTTAAAATTAGAATCAGATAAGGAAAGTAAAGTAAAAATAGAATAGAAATAATCGGCCAAGTGCGAGTCGGACTCGCGCACGAAGGGTTCCGTACCGTTATAGAGCAAAAATTGTTTTTTTTTTGTATGGGAGCCCCCCTTAAATGTTTATTTTATTTAAATATTATTATAATTATTAAATTACACATATAAATAAGGCCTTTGTGACAATTTCAAGTGCCCACCTGTTGCCATCCCATGTAGCCATTTTCGGTCGCAGATTTGTAAATCTGTCACAAGTCGTAACAGTTTCGTAGCTGATACGACACCTTGCGACTGTGTGGGGGTTTGCTTCTACGTGTTGTAGCCGTGTCCGCTTGTTACAGAAAAAAATGTGTACACACGTTTTCCACACGTAGCGTATGGTATTTTTTTATTATTTATTTATTAAATAAGGGGGCAAACGAGCAAACGGGTCACTTGATGGTAAGCAAATACCGTCGCCCATGAACACTCGCAACGTCAGAAGAGCTGCAGGTGCGTTGCCGGCCTTTTAAGAGGGAATACGCTCTTTTTGTAGGTTTGCAGGTCGTATAGGTCCGGAAATACTGCTGGTGACAGTTCGTTCCAGAGTTTTACAGTGCGCGGCAGAAAGTTACGCGAAAAACGCACTGTGGAAGACTGCCACTCATCAAGGTGATGAGGATGGTATGTTTTTCGCGTGGGACGATGGCGAAAAGTTGCAGGTGGTATGATTCCGAACAATTCCTCAGAGCACTCCCCGTGATACAACCGATAGAGGATGCAGAGTGAAGCTACATCTCGGCGTAATTCCAAGGGGTCCAAGCTGTTTGAAACATTATGGCAGTCAACAATTCGAGCGGCCCTTCGTTGGATACGATCCAGAGGTAGCAGTTGGTATTTTGGCGCCCCTGCCCAGAGATGAGAACAATATTCCATATGAGGCCGAACCTGTGCCTTGTAGAGTTGTAGGCGTTGGTCCGGACTGAAGTACTGTCTTGCCCTGTTAAGAACACCAAGCTTCTTCGAGGCTAATTTGGCCTTACCCTCTAGATGATATCGGAACTGGACTTCGCTCGATATGTTGACGCCAAGTATCTCAATGCTAGGGGAGATGGTTAAAGATGTGCCCTCGAAACGAGGATATACGACCATTGGTGACTTTTTAGTGGTGAACGCGCAGACTTGTGTCTTGGCAGGGTTGAATTGGACCAAGTTACGTCTACCCCATTCAGAGACCTTCTCCAATAAATTCTCCACCTTAGACACAAGTTCGCTTCGACTCTCAGTGACATTTTGCCGAGAAATATTGGGGGAGTATGGTCGGCGGTTTCTGCCCCCCGTCATCCAGGGTCGAGTTTGACGCAAAGAGCTTGCCCAGAAGATCGGCTTTGTCTTTTGCGTCCTGGGCCAACGACCCATTTCCTACGTGTAGGGATGGTAGGGTTGGCTTGCAGAAATTTCCTTCAATAGCTTTGGCCAGGGACCATAATGCACGGGTTCCCGAGGGGAGGCGCTCAAGTCTCTTGCCAATTCCATTGACGTGCTGTTGCTTTGCCTGAGTAATCTCTTTCTTGAGGGACCTAGAGGCAAGGTTGTACTCCTTTTTATATGTGCTGGTATTTAAATCCCGAGCAGACACTGCGTTGGCCCAGGATTGGTAAGCCTCCTGCTTCCGTCGAGAAGCTTTTTTGGGGGAAGAAACAAACCAGGGACGAAATCTGCCGCCAGTTGGCACTACAGAGGACGGAATGAAAAGTTCCATCCCCTGCATCACCACATCGGCAACAGAGTTGGCAGTGTTGTCGAGATCATCCGGCGAGAAGCACACTTGCCCCCAAGAATAGGATGCAAAAAACGACCGCATCTCATCCCAGTCTGCTGACTTGTAGTGCCACACACGACGGTATTTAACAGCACGCTGTTTTAACACCGCCGTAAGTGGCACAGAACTCCTAACAAGGCAATGATCCGATGAACCAAGTGGTGCGGTTACAGATATTTGGTAGCCGTCAGGATTTGAAGTCAGCAGGAGGTCCAACAAGGAAGGATTCTGACCATCCACATCTGGGATTCGCGTAGGCGTAGTGACCAGTTGTGTCAAGTCGTTCGCAAGGGCAAAGTTGCAGACAGATCTCCCCGCATGATCAGTTTTACTGGAATTGAGCCAGTCGGCGTGGTGGGCATTAAAATCGCCAAGTATTATGATCTCTGCGGATGGGATCTGCTGCTGCACAAAATCTGAAGCAGCTTGCAGGTGCTCCAAGAGTCGGTCCGTCTCGGGGTCACCACTATGGGACCTATATAGGCATGCATAGACGCGAGGGTGGTCGTCGCAATCTATGCGGAGCCATAAGATGGATAGGTCCATGACCTCAAGATTGCTGAGGCGGCGAGAGCTGATATCATCTATGATATACACACACACTTCAGCTTTGGGTAGAAAGGAGTGCTCGAGATAATACCCTGGGTGGGAAAGGTATGATGTGTCATTCGGAGATGATATCTGCGTCTCGGTTAAATAGAGCAAAGCCGGCTTTGCCGTCTCAAGGTGGTAATGGACGGCATTAAGGTTGGAGTGTAATCGCCTGATATTGCAAAAGTCCACGTTTAATATCGAGGGGGGTGCCTTTGTGTGTTTGCTCTTGCCCCGAGCAGATTGGAGCGCAGTTTTGCCCTCCCCAGAATACGAGGGGCAGCCTGGACGTCCACGTTCAGTTCCAGGGGTTCCTGAGCATGGACGTCCAGAGAGGGAATTGTTACCCCAGGAGGGGTCCAACGCAGTTGGTACCCTCCTGGGGTAACAAATTGTTTTTCAACTGCGGCATTTCTAGGGGGGTAGGGGATTGGGCCTCCGGTAAACTCACTCACTCGGCGAAACACAGCGCAAGCGCTGTTTCACGCCGGTTTTCTGTGAGGCCGTGGTATTTCTCCGGTCGAGCCGGCCCATTCGTGCCGAAGCATGGCTCTCCCACGGACAAATACCGGCGTTCAGCCACCCCTCCCGTGTCACCGTGAAAAAGCTCACGATGGCACGGGGGAGGTGCCTAGGGACACGACGTAACAATATGTAGTAACTGGGTTGTAACATGTGTAGTAAAGTTACGTAAAAACTAAACACTAACTTTGATAAATGTATATCACCAAATGCCAGTCATTCTAAAACTTTGTGTTGTGTAAACTGCCTGTTTGCCGTTTAATTAAAATAAAAAGATGAGTAAAGTACGTTAGAACTTATATAACTGTCGAATTGAGAACCTCCTCCTTTTTGACAAAAATATAATAAAACTGTTGGTTATCATAATTAGTTCATAAATAAATAAATAAATAAATAATAAAATAAAGGGGGCTCCCATACTGCTCTATAATGGCAACAAGTAGGCACTTGATATTTTCACAAAGCCCTAACTATAATAATATGTCTAATTCAATAATTAATAATAGTTTTATTTTAAAAAATAAGGGTGGCTCCCATACTAGAAACAAAAATTTTGGCCTATTATATCCTAGAGACGAACTCTAGGTGCGTGAGTCCGGCTGGCACTTGGCCGATTATTTAGTTATTTCTGGCTAGATTCCTTAGTCTGTTTGATTTTAGTTTGTGCTTTTATGCATGCTTTGCATCTCCCAAAATGTATTTATTCCTGTACTGATATAACGTTAGGGGTAATATTAAATTAAAAATTAAAGAAAAAACAATTTTTATTTCACTATTCCACGAGTCGAATTCGACGGCGTAAATTATCTACTTGACATGAATCAAGATTACTTGTTAGAATCTTCGTAGCTAATCGATGTTTGTACTTGCTGCATAGTAAGTTAATGTAAGTAACTAATATCAGAACTGATATTCAATATTTTTTGTGTCTGGCGAATCATGATCTGAAAAAGAATAATAATGAATATACATAATGTAATATTTATTTCGTTTGAATAGGGTGCTTGGTACGAGGTATCTTAACTAGGAAGAGCTTTCTTTTGTTAGGCAAAGTTTGAGAAACTGTGAACAGAAAATCAAGGAGATACCATTTTAAAAATACAGTAACTTTGTGACTACTTTCGGTAACATTTCCACACAATGTCGATAGTTATCGTAACTTTGTAACTAGTTGTGCCAACAAAATATCTTACCTGTTTTAAGTGCCGATTCACCTAGATTGGCAGCTGTGCTAATGGCAGCAGTGGGAATTTGAGCCGCTGAAACTTATAGAAAGTACTCAGTACAATGAGGTTTATAATACTTAATCTGTGACTCAGTATAATATCTATACATATATATACACTATATAAAATTGGAGTGTCTGTTTGTTATATTGAAATAACCGTTTAATACTAAGCGAACTCACTAAGCTTGTGCCCACGACGCGAGGCCGCGCCGCGTGCTTGTTTTATGTTTTTTAAATTTTAATAAAGCAACGCTTCGTGAAGCGGGTCGTCCCGCGTCCGTCGCGCGGCCTACCGTCAAAAACATGAAAAAGCGGCCACCGTCGCGGGCTCGCGCTTAGCGCAGCGAAGGGCCTATTGCCTAAAGTTAAACTGTTTTGAGACTCAAACGAACGAATCGGAATGCCGCGTCCTATTCTAACAAACGTGACATGACGTTGTTAGAGTAGGCTGTAGGACAGCAGCATTCGGCCGAGTCCGAAGATTTGAATGTGCCGTTTGAGAGTACAGCTCCTGAATTCCTGATAGATAAGTAGATAAATATAAAATATCTACTTATGTATGCTCGTTTTACGGCTTGCTTACCAATAAGTAGATAGGTAATTATTAGTGTTCTGTGAGGTAATTACTTACTTTCAAGAGCACAGCGAATACACTCCTTTAGTTCCTCAGTTGCCTCCATCATTAAAAAAATGCTCACTTTAATCACAATTCACAAATCACAATACGTCACACGATCGCTAAACTAGTACGCAAACAAGCACTGCGTTGAGCGATCTGCAAGAGACGCGAAGAAACTAAATTGCCAACTAATATGAAATACCAATCACAAATCAGAACCAAAAATCGGACGTGTGGGGATAAAACCCCTTGAATAGCGGAAACCCAAACCAGGAAGCCCTTTCCTTTTCAAACAAAACCCTGGTAAGCGCTTAAGTTTGTCTTAGGGTTTCCCAGTTCATATGGTTTGATAAGCGCTTCACTTACTTGAAGGGGTAACCCTTTCAAAGGAAAGCGGAAAGCCAAATACTGCTCGAACTGGATTAAGCGCTTACCCTGTTTTAAAGGGGTAACCCTTTCAAGAAAAGGTTAGCGGTTAGTTTATCGATATTGCTTAAATATCCCCCTTAAAAGGGTAACCCTAATAGCTGGGTTATCTTATAAACAGTGTTTCCTTAATTTTGGGATATTTTGTTAAAGGGTTATCTATTTTAAGGGTATTTATATTAAGCCGCTTGTCGGTCCCTGTTTAAAAGTAAAACACTTTTAAGATTAAATAGTGTTATAAATGTAATGTTGTAAACTCAGTTTAATTTCAATTGGATGTAAATAATAAGCTTTGATTAAGTGATGCATAGCAAAATGTTTTAACTTTTATTTTACGAATTCAATTGAATCTAAATAGAGTGTGTATGATGTATGAATTCTAGCATTGTTTGTTTAAAAAATAGCCTCACCGAGTGTCTTACGCCGGTTCTTCTCGGTGTGTGGTTCAAAAAGTGAACCGGTGGCAGAGACTTTATATTGACCAAAAAAATAAATAATCATATTCGTCAAAATTTTATTTTTATTTGTTTTATAGTGTCGGATTTTTATGTTTCAAAGACTTTATTTTTGTAAAAATCAAGTATTGTTATGGAAACCAAATTTAACAAACACAATTTTCACAAATTAAAGTTCTTTGAAACATAAAAATCTGACCAGTCTATCCCATTGAGATAATATACAGTCTATCCTATCCTATACACGCAATATACACAATACGAACGCAAACGCACACATACGCACATATGAAGTTTACTCGAACCAACTACAGATGGCGCTAGATCAAACCACAGACCATAAATCGAATGTTCGATTCGTGAGCCGTCAAACTCTTCTAAGACGCTTATATCTGTCTACAATATTATACTACATATCTGTGGTACACATGCCTCTGTTGCTTCCTCTAGTTTCACCATGTGATTTTAAAGTCGTGGCTCTATACTTTTTAACCCCCGACAAAAAAGAGGGGTGTTATAAGTTTGACGTGTCTGTCTGTCTGTCTGTTTGTTTGTCTGTCTGTGTATGTATCTGTCCGTGGCATCGTAGCATCCAAACGGTTGGACCGATTTTGTTCTAGTTTTTTTTGTTTGAAAGCTGACATGATCGAGAATGTTCTTAGCTATAATAGTTCACCATCATTAGCCTGCTCATTGCTGGAATATTATGGTTTATCTGGTTCGTGATAGCCCGATTTGTAACTTGCAGTAACTGTTTGATGGGTTTTATATTTTGTATTCTGGTTTGTGACACTTATGAATATATACACATTAATGGAAAGTTGACCTGGCGCTGCAGCATCACCTGGTAATCAATAGGATATCCAACTCCTCACCAACTTAGAGTAGAAGTTTCGTGTTTGGGCTCATTTTAATTGCGATAACCAGTAAGACGTGGATAAATAGTAAATATTTGCATGCTGCTGCTGCAGCATCACCTGGATTCAATAGGAGCCGAGCTCCGTATGAACCCAAAGTGCAAGTTTCATGTTTGGACTCATATTGACGCGCTCATCCAAGAGGACATTCATAGACGGTATCCTTTGCATATTATTATTCTGCACTATAACCAACAAAAGTTTAAAAAGCATGAAATAAAATTAAATTAGGAAATTTAAAAAACCCCCGCCAAAAAACTTTAAAAAGTAATGAAATAATATTTACTGACTTTAAGTTTAAATAATTCCTAAGTGTAAAGTAATATTTTAGTCCATAACTGTTGTCAAGGTGTGTCGGGGGACCGCTAATGTACATGTTTGATTTCACATAACATTATAGTTTAAGGGTCAGTTCACAGCGAACCGAATCGAGACAATCAGCGACTTGGCGATACAAAAGCAAAACTCAAAAGTCGCTGTTGTCGTAGTTTACTTGGCGGTCCCCCGACACACCGTGACAACAGTTACGGACTAAAATATTACTTTACACTTAGGAATTATTTAAACTTAAAGTCAGTAAATATTATTTCATTACTTTTTAAAGTTTTTTGGCGGGGGTTTTTTTAAATTTCTTATATTGCTTTTAGTGACTACTCAGATTATTATTATTATTATAATAAAACTAACCTCTGTCATCTCGTGTCTCAGTAACAGCGGCAACGCTATAGAAGTGACGTCATTACAGCACGCCGCTTTCAGAATGTTCCGCAGCCCGAGTATAGCCGGGTGACGGGAGGTTATTTCCCCTGAAATAAGGTGTAATAATAATATATTATATCTATACTATATAGTATTAATATTATAAAGCAGAAGAGTTTGTTCGTTTGTTTGTTCAAACGCGCAAATCGCAGTAACTACTGGTCCGATTTGAAAAATTCTTTCAAATCGGAGTGTTAGCCCATTTATCGAGGAAGGCTATAGGCTATATTTTATCACGCTAAAACTAATAGGAGCGAAGACATAGAGGAAAATGTGGAAAAAAAAACTATAGGAGAAATGTTTATGTTATTTGGCACACATGAAGAATAGACCATAATAAATTATTATGAAGGGATATAGGCTGTGTTTTGCGGAAAATGTACGGTTTCCGTGAAATTCCTAAATAACGCGGGCGAAGCCGCGCGGAACATCTAGTATATAATATCTCTTATATTGTAAAATTCTCGTGTCACAATTTTAGTTACCGTACTTCTCCGAAACGGCTTTACTGATTTTTACCAAATTTTATATGCATATTTAGTAGGTCTGAGAATCGGAAACTGGCTACTTTTTAGGGTTCTGTAGTCAACAAGGAACCCTTATAGTTTCGGTCTGTCCGACGTCTGTCCGACGTCTGTCTGTCTGTCTGTCTGTCCGCGGTTTTGCTGAGAGACTATAGATCTACAAAGCTGTAATTTGGCATGAATGCACATATTAATGATGCCGACAAAATGGTACATGAAATCTTAAAAAAAATATATGGTACCTTCCCTACACATCAAGCGGGGATGATGTTTTTTGCGTCCGGGTCATCGTGTGGGGTGTCGTTGGATAGGTTTTTTAAAAATATTATGAGTACTAGCTGACCCGACAGACGTTGTCCTGTCTTAACGATGATTATTTAATTCGAATTGGTATAATAGGCTACTTGACCTACTTTTTTTTTCATGCTAATCGCTTCTTAATCATTCATTTTCACAAAAAAAAAACTAATATTTTAATATTTTACACAGTAGAAACCCATAAAAATGTTTATTGAAAAATACGCCTCTTAAATGGCGCCGAAAACACTGTCCGCCATAGTGTGACGTCATACGCTTTGTATTTTAAACTCTCTTTATTGAACATTTTTTTATGTGCTAAATGTACGAGTCTAAAAGTGCCCAAAAATTATAAAAGAATTAAATAAGAAATTAGAAATCATTTGTAATGTTGAAAACTTTTGGAGAAAAGTTTTGGCCATTTCATTTCCCGTCTACAATAAATGGAGATAATATATAAAACTGATGTTTTAAGCGAAGTATTCAATAAAATATATTTAAAAAATCTTTCTAGGCTTATTCTTATTATTTATGTACAGATAAACTTACATATAACGAGCGCGATAAATAAAAGATATTAAATTACTATAAGGATGACGTCACATCCAAATCGGAAGTACCGCAAAAGCGTTTTCGTCAGTACAAATCCTATTTTCATAAAATCATATTTTCAAATCGACTTTATTTATCAATCAAAAGCTTTTATTTGATTATAAGGGTGAAATATGGTTTCCTAGGCCAAGTTCTACTAGAAATATGCATTTGTTCAATGAAATTGAATATAGGTCAAGTAGCCTATTAAGTAAACAATAGATTAAAATTAGTATCTCCATGCCAAATTTCATCAAATTAGGTAGAATAGTTTAGGCGAAAATCATAAAAGTTCATTGTACGGGAACCGTACGTTTTCCGGGACAAAAAGTATCCATTGCCCTTTCCCGAGACTCAATGTATCGCCATACCAAAATTCATCAAAATCGATTGAATATTTTACGCGCATATCATAAAAGTATATTGTGCAGTAACCGTACATTTTTCCGGAACAACTTTGGTCTTCGGGACTCAAAGTATCTCTATGCCAAATTTCATCGAAATCGGTCCCGTTCAGGCGTGATGTCGTGACCACGCGAATATGGATTGATTTTTATATACAGAGATTTATAAATCATTTTCCGATTTAGGGATCTGTTTGTGAAACATTAAGTTTTAAAGTGAAAAAAATCGTTAGTCCAGTGTCCCCCCTTTCTACCAGCTAAACGGTTGCTTCTGGAAATGTGAAATAATTCACGGGAGTAGAAAATATGCTGAACTAGACGACGCCCGCAACTCCGTTGCGCCAAAATTTGTATATCGCGCCGGAACTGTACATTTTGCCGGAATAAACTTTCCTATATCCTTTCCCGGGACTCAAGATATCTCCATGCCAAATTTCAGCAAAATCGGTTCAGCGGTTTAAGCGTGAAGAGGTAACAGACAGACAGACGGACAGATAGACAGACAGACAGACGGACATATAGACAGACACTCTTTCGCGTTTATAATATTAGTATGGATTTAAAAGGAAAACTATCACGGATAAGAAGATTCATAAGTTATTGAGTAATAGTCGATCAACTAAAAAAACTGTTTTCGGCGAAGTATGAAGGAACTTTTCGTTCAAATTCCTTTGAAAGTAACTGAGATGATGTTGTTAGTAGTGTAAAACACGTTATAATTTCCTTTCTTGGCGGATTATGTTTCGCACTCAAACATGTAGGTATGTACCATCAGAGAAATTGATTCATAGATAGATGGAGCACCTAAGATATTGGTCGGGCTATGTCAAGCCCAGCAGCCAGACGAGAGATTCACGATTTACTTTTGACTTGATACCCGACCAAATTACGTAGATCCATGTTTGCGTCAATTCCTCAAAGTATCATCTGTACCCGGGTAAGTACACACCTGATTTAAGCGAGTCGTCGTCAACAACCAGGTGGAACACGACATGCGCTTCAGCTAGGTCGCTGTGCCGTGTCACGTACACGTCACCCGCCCGCAGCACCCCGCCGCGCTTCCGTGCGCTCTCAGAACGCGCGGCGTTGCGTTTCTCCGCCTGTAACGTTACATTTTTTTATTGTCACTAACAATAAGCATTGACATTAATGTTGAAATAAATTCTAGCACTCAGAGAAATTCAATGATGAATAAACTTCAATTTGCAAAACAAAATGCGGGTGATGTTTATCCGTATAACTATGCCCGATTTATACAAAATCTGTTTTGTCTTTGTGTGACATACTTATTGGAAACGTCACATGACCGACATAAAAAAGGAACATTGTACACTTAGTTATGCTTAGCATAAACCTACGCGTCAGTGACGGAGCGTCGGGTTGCGTCAAGTTGTCAAATGTGTTTTTTGTATACAAAAATGTGTTTTTTGTATACAAAACACACATTTGACAACTTGACGCAACTCAACGCTCCGTCACTGACGCGTAGGTTCGTGCTAAGCATACGATGTTGAAATATTTTTATTAGTATGTGTGTAATTTATGAAACAATTCACCGGCTCCTTAACCCTCTGCACGATCTCCCTCAATTGCTGGTCCAAGTCGGGGAAATGGTGTTCCGTGGTCCTGGCGGTCTTGGCGAGCGGGGAGCGTGTGGGTGAAGCGTCCGACAGTAGGACCACGCCGCTCAGCTCTGAAGAGTAGAGTGCAAGGGCCGGCTGCACGCGGGACCAGGAGCCGCTGAAACACATGAGGGGTATTAACAATAGGTATAATAGGTAACTTGATGATCGTCATCAGCCTATTGCATGTCATCATAATAATATATTGTCAGTATTAAGAATTAAGATATTTTGGTCTGTGTATTAAGGTACAATTATTCCGTGCATCGCGATCGATCGCGGCCGCTCGCGACAATAGTCATTGCATAAAAATGTATGGCACCGCTTCCGAGGCTCGCGACGACGCGCGCAGCCGACGACAGTCGTGAGCCGCGCGCGGCCGTGTCTTGAAGACACGGCCGCGCGCGGCCTACTACTGTCGTCGGCCGCGCGCTTCTGCCGTGAGCCGCGCGCGTCTATCGCGGGCCTCGGAAGCGGTGCTATACATTTTCATATTATACTGACTATTGTCGCGAGCTGCTGACGACAGTCGTAAGCCGCGCGCGGCCGCGATTGATCGCGATGCACGGAATTTTACCTTAAAGGTAAGTTAATATAAATTCAAGACACGGCCGCGCGTAGCCTACGACTGTCGTCGGCTGCGCGCGTCTGTCGCGGGCCTCGGAAGCGGTGCCATACATTTTCATACACTGACTATTGTCGCGAGCGGCCGTTGATAGTCATAGGCCGCGCGCGGCCGCGATCGATCGCGATGCACGGAATTGTACCTATACGATGCAAGCATCGCACATTCCTAGGTCAGCTGTCAGCATAATAATTTATTAATTATGATGATGAAGAGATTGATGTATTCATCAATTTAGTAAATATATCTCAATATTTGAACGATTTCGTAATGTTTTAATTTTTGCTATACTCATCAGTATCTTTGTGTATATAAAATGTGTCTGCTATAATACGCTATCATTTCTCATTATTATCATTTATCTTATATCATTCGTCTTATATCAATTCTCTTATATCACTGTACCTTTGTAATGTGTATCTATCAATAAACAGTTATCATTTTAAAGCTGTTTCCATCATAAATCATCATTATCAGCGTGTAAGGTGTACATGCCCGTACATCTTTGTGGTCCTTCGAGTAAAAAAGTGGTTTGGTGTTTTGTGCGGTAGCGAATCGGTCTGTCGGCCTCCCACAAGCGGGTCTCACCGACTAGATTGAGAAGGTGCATCATATTATCGCATAGAGTACGGAACCGCGTCATCAGCCTTTTGGAAATCATCTACTTCCGAAGGAATCAAGGATCAAGAAAGACGTCGACGCAATCAATCAAGATTATCAATCAAGATTATCAATCATAATATCATTTATAACCAACGTTGGAAATTATATAATTATCAAAACAAAGGTACACAATCATTATCATTTTTATCTATTCAAGCTTGAAATTTTAATCAATCAACATGGAATCAACAATCATATATCAAGAAGGAATGGCACATAATGTCGCTGGACTTGCATAATATCAAATTCATAAAAATACCAAGATGGTTAAATATTCGTGAGAACGTATCAATAGAATTACACGGATTTGCTGACGCATCAACTAAAGCGTACGCCTGCGTAATATATTGCCGAACTATTAATCATACGGGTCAATCATCGAAGCCCATAATAGTGGCGGCAAAATCAAGATTGGTTCCCACTAATAAAAACATCACGCTACCCAGGCTGGAATTATGTGCAGCGTTGCTTTTATCAAGTTTAATGGAAAAGGTCAAAAATGCCTTATCAGAATTCCATATACACAAAACCTACGGTTGGTCGGATTCGACTGCTGTATTAGGTTGGCTACAAGGCGACCCGAGCAAATGGAAATCGTTTGTTGCCAACCGAGTAACGAAAATCATAAACATCATGCCTGCGGATTCCTGGAACTACATCAAATCAGAAGAAAATTCTGCGGACTGTGCTAGTCGCGGTATCAAGGCAGAACAACTGAAGAGTTTTTCCTTATGGTGGGAAGCCCCAACAAGGCTATCATCATTCGGACCACTGCAAGAAAAAATTCAGTTCGAAACAAAGGAAGATATTAAAATATCAAAGCAATGTCAGGCGGCAACACTTGTTTCAGACAATACAATCAACGAGTTATTGACTCGAACAAGTTGCTTAGCACGCCCCACACGGGTCATTGCTTGGATGCTCCGGTTACGGCCCCGGCGTCAGCAAAAACCTACTTACCTCACTACAAGTGAATTACATTCTGCAAGAAATAAAATAATTAAATATCAACAAGAGATCGACTTTTCGGATGAAATCAAGAACCTTAAAAATAATCGAAATTTAAGTTCGAAAAGTACAATACTCAGCCTTAAACCTTTTCTGGACCAAGATGGAATGCTTCGAGTTGGCGGCAGAATAACGAAAGCAAATATCAGCTGGGAACGCAAATACCCGCTCATAATTGCACACAGAGGCCATCTCACAAACTTGCTCATCGATCAAGCTCATAAGAAGACCTTTCACGGTGGAGCGAGGCTTACCTTAGCTTACCTGAGGCAACATTACTGGATCATAGGCGGTAATCGAGCTACAAAAAAGCATATTCGATTGTGCATAACATGTCACAAGACTGAATCAGCAATTTATTATCTTTGAAATGAAAATACCATTGGTAAATAGAGACATTTACGAACTATTTCACCTGGTACCAATTCCACATCAAGAGGGAAGAAACATCATCAGCACCACTCCGATATCAACTCACATCGCCATTAATATACAGAAGGAATCATACGTTCCAGTGACGACACACGAGTGTGTGACGTTCGACATTACGTCACTCATTTGTCAGCTAAAAGATCCCATATTATATCAATTGAAGGCAGACACTGACCTGTGCGTTATGGATCACATTACGAACAAGTGTAAAGCTGACACCGCAGTCTGTGAAAACAGCTGGAATCAATTAAGTGTGGGAAATACATACTTATTCTTTTGTTGTGATCAATGTACAACAAAAATCATATGCGACGCGGAATTAAAGGTAGAACAACTTCAAGGAGCTGGAATATTCAATATAGGAAAAAACTGCGTCGTCAAGGGGCCAGGGGGACTCTTTTACTCTGTATTCCCAAAAAACGCCATCAAGCGACTTAAAGATTCAAGCAGACGTACCACTTTATGAAATTCCTACAATCAACAAGGTTTTTAATTTATCCATTCTGAACAAAGAAGATGTAGAAGAGTACAAGCCAAACGACAAGCTTATAACGCACATAAGGAAGCAAATAGAGCAGATGAAATCCGACGGTGTCTTCGTGGATCAATTATCCTATCATGACATCCATCAGTACGTCGGTATTTATGTGGTCGCTGCTATATTGGTCGTGATAGCAGCACTCTCCATACGACGCTGCTTGAAACGTCGTCGTGACGGCGCGTTGATCGCGCCTCCCCCTCTCCACCTCGGGCGGGAAGCTCCACAGTGCAGGCAGCCGACACCGCCCCCAAAATCATCCAGCAAGTCTCAGCCATGTGGGTATCGCGCTCCCGAGCAACGGCATTCATCTCATCACCATCAGCATCATCAAGGAAGCAAGCGGGACACAACAAGGGACACAACATTTCATCGCATTCAATTTCATTTAAATTTGATCTCACTTAATTCATGAAGCCCCAAGCGGCCACATCTGGCCGCGATAACAATGAAAAAGCTATTGTGTCTCGTTTTGCCACGACTGATGGGTTAATTTAATTTTTCAAAATGTTTTTCTTTTTTATCTTCATCTCGCGGCCGGGAATATGTACGATGCAAGCATCGCACATTCCTAGGTCAGCTGTCAGCATAATAATTAATACATCAATTTAGTAAATATATCTCCATATTTGAACGATTTCGTAATGTTTTAATTTTTGCTATACTCATCAGTATCTTTGTGTATATAAAATGTGTCTGCTATAATACGCTATCATTTCTCATTATTATCATTTATCTTATATCATTCGTCTTATATCAATTATCTTATATCACTGTACCTTTGTAATGTGTATCTATCAATAAACAGTTATCATTTTAAAGCTGTTTCCATCATAAATCATCATTATCAGCGTGTAAGGTGTACAGACCCGTACAGTACCTTTACCTAGACTTTTTAACCTGTCTGTCTCACCAGGCTGTATTTTTAGCCATATCTATAAAGTTGTAATTTCTATAAAATATAAATTCATCATGTTTTGTATAACAGTCAAATCTTTCTAGTTATTTTAAATAGACAAATGAAGATTGCTAAGAACCATTAGATAGTTATCTTTTCATTGCACCAACTCACCTGTCTGAATAATTAGCAGAGCACAACTCCATCATATCGACTGCTACGAGTCGTATATTATGTGTCTGTTTCAGCTGTGAGCCGAGATGGATCGTGAAGCTCTCCTCAAGTCGAGGCGGGGCAGGCTGCAGGGGCAGTGTGCTGTCCGGTGGAAACGAACAAAGTGGGGAGTTGCTGGAATGTAATTACATAATTCTTTATAAATGAACCCTAATATAAAGAACTATTCAATATAATAATATATACCATTGAAGAAAATGATTCATAGGCAAAGGGCTGGATGGAATGTATTAATGAATGTGAATGCACTATCAAAGAAGTTGATTCCTAGGCAGATGGGGGACCTACATAGTTTGGTTGTGTTACATACCAACATGATTTGGTCGGATCATGTCAAGGTGATCTGTTGGCTGGGTTTGCCATAACGCGACCAAACAACGTAGGTCCCCCATCTGCCTAGGATTCAACTTCTCAGATAGTACATAGAATAAGTTCCATACCTTGGTGTCACCTTCTCATCTGTCTGATATTCTTTTAGTGCTGCCATTAACCAAGTCCGATGTGCCGCTCTCTGTGTGTGTCTCAACGCATCCAACTGCGAGTCCCACCGACCTGCTGCAAGGCTCTGCTGCTCAAAGTGCTCAGCTGCCAGAGCGTTGATTTCCTCCTCAGTTGTAAATGTGTTGAGCAGTCGCACTTTCTCCTCCATTTCCTCTGTTTGACTGTGAGAATTAAATAGTATGTACAAAAATTGTATGTTTGTTTCACAATTTAACACTATCCCAAACGAGATTGACTCAGGTTAAAGAAAAAAACACCTGAATAAGATTTTTAAGGTGATTTAATGTTGAAAAATATCCTCGACACACAGGGTCAAAATTAACACAGTTTATGTCTATTTACACAGTAAGGTCGATACTTTATAAATACAGAGTAGTAAGGAGTCATAGTTTAGTGGGTATTATAATATTAAAAGTTAGATTTCAAACAAGTATAGCTATATACAGTTACAAGACAACATAATATTACAAGCTATTAAAAAAGTTACTTACGCTTGTGTGAGTTTCTTAATATCCTCATCTCTGCTCTTAAGCATATTCAGCAATGTCTTAGCATAAGAACTTTCCACCTGTAGGATTGTTTCTAAGGCTGGAGAATGTACAAGCTTGTGGTATGCAGCAGCAAAAACTTCTTCATCCGATGTCCCTTTCTGTTCAGCAAACTCAACAACATTTTCTTTGAATAGTTTCTCCCAATTTTTGACAACTCCATCTACATTGATGTCACTATTTTTCAGCTGGTCTAACAGTTTTGCATCCCTTTCGTTGTGATAATTTTTTGTTTCTTCAGAAACAAAGTTAGCAAACTTCTCGTTTAACTCTACAATTTAAGAAGAAATTGGTACCAAACTAATAGTTGACTAAATTATATTATGTTTTTTTTTATAATAAAATAAGGCACATAGACTTGCAAGTTGCACATAAACCTAGCAAATAAAAAAGGAAACATTGGCTTCCATATTCAACATATGTCAATGGTATGAATTTGTACCTAGTGCTGAGTAGTGAGATGTTACTAGTGCTAAGTAAAATGTTTTGTTTATAATAAATGAGGCCATTTGTGATTATATTTTGCACAAATAACTGAAAAGTTATGATTTAATGCAGCATCCACCCACCGTCTTCCAGATACACCGGTATGTGAAACATCTTTATAACTCTCTGTACCAGTTCTCTCGTAGATCCATTGTATGGTATTTCCACGGGGACTTCCAACTTGTATAATATATCTTCATTTGTACACGTTGGGAAGGAAAATTTGAATGTTTTTGTAACATTTTGAGAAATTTCTGTGGTCATTTTACACAACTACCTACGAAACGAAAATTTGTTTTGATGTCAAAACTGTCGTCTGTCAAGTGTCAACTGTGTCAAAATCAGCTGTCTTCTGTCTGTTTTTTTAAATAATATGAGTTAAAAGCTTATGCGTAGTTTATATTCAGCTCCCTGCTTCCAGTCCCTACTCCCTAGTCCCTACTCCCTGCCCAACAGGGCAAAGACTGGAGCCAGGGATGAGGGATCTGTGAAGCTGGCAAGGAAATGAGCACTGGCCACTGAGCAGGGAAGTGGGTAGCGCGAGAATGTAAAATATAGTCGCTCGCAACTCGCAAGTCGCACTGCCAGTCTACACTCGTCATCACTGACCTCCATGATTATACAAGTACGTGCTCGTCATGTGCTCGTCATGCCGCCCGCCGCCGCGCTGCCGATGCCGCTGCCCGCAGCGCGACGCGGCAAGTGATTAATTATTATAATATTTTAAAAAGGCTGTATCTATTTCTAATATCCAGCAAAAAAAAATCAAAAAATTACAATATAATATATTGTCAGTATTCATAATAATTGTTGTTGAAAGCAACGGAACGTCATATTTTGTGACAACAGCTGCTTAGCTATTACCATGGAGTAATAGTATGTCAGGTCTCTGCTATTACTTAGGTTCTCGAGATATAGTCGAGACAAACAGACGGACATACAGGTGGACGCGACGGTCAGACAGCGAAGTCTTAGGCCCGTATTTTTGGTCAATACTTAAGATGCGACCCGGTCTCAAGACGCGATTCGGCTCTGTGACAACCGGCGCCGGCAGCCATTTCTGCAGACGGCGCCGGCAGCGGAGGCACTCCCAACAAAATATTATACTAAAAACAAAATAAAGTTAACATTTAAAAATTAAAGGGTTAAAAATTAATACGACAAACGTGGTTTTTTGGTATTTTCGGCTCGTAATCCATAATGGCAACATATAAGTATATAACATATAGGCACTTGACAAAAAATCCTCAATTATATATAACAGGTATTAGGTATATCTATTTTAATATTTAATAATAAAATTAAAATAAATTTAAATAAAGGGGGGGCTCCCATACAAAAAACACAATTTTTCTCTACTTTCGCTCTTTAACGGTACGGATTACGGAACCCTTTAGTGTGAGTCCGACTCGCACTTGGCCGATTTTTACTTTCTAAATTGGCCAAGGACGAAACGCAAGTTGCACTTTGCAGTCGGGGCTGAGCTAGAAGTATTCCCCGCCTATAAATTCCTTTCCTTATATTATTACCTACATTAAACCTTCAAGGAGAGAGCGTATTCCCTCAAAGCCGGCACCTGCAGCTCTTCTAATGTTGCGACTTGCGAGTCTATTTAACAAAAATCGATATTTTAAGGAAATATTCCGTACTTTTAGCTCACCGAGCAAGGACCGTGTGGCCTAATGGATAAGGCGTCGGACTTCGGATCCGAAGATTGCAGGTTCGAGTCCTGTCACGGTCGCAACGTATAATCGTTTATTTTTGTCGTGTTTACTGTTTGCGTTGGGAAACAAAAAAACAATTATTCACGTTATAATATTATTATAATAAACAAGGAAATGTTCGTTATTTATTTTCGAAATATTATTAATATTGATTTTATTGAAATTATTCAACATAATTATTACAAAGCAAATGGTAAAACATACTAAAGTACATACTAAAGTAGTATTTAGGGTATAATTTTTCCATTGCTATTATTTTTAAGGAATTTAGTATTTGACTGCCATCTGTTGTGGAAACTGTAAACTGAGTGATCCCATCTGCATCGTTCATTGCATCATGGCACGTTGAAGTAGTACACTATGAGTTCGCTAGGTGGCGAACTTCGTCACAACTGCTGCAAATATGCAAATTGACAAAAACGCCCCGGTAGAGCTCGAAAACTAAAAAGCTTTAAATGAACGTGGCAAAAAAGGAACTAAGGCTGCCATCACACAAAAACGCCATTTTTGACAGTTCTGCTTTACTTACTAGCAGGCAGCAGCGCCTCCGCCCTCGTTCATAATATAAAGCCTTGCCGCATTTTACGTTCGACTCATCGTCGTGGCCCCAGCCCAATTCTACAAACTGCAGTCTCTTTATATTATAATAAAGTACAAACCAAATTTTTATTTATTTTTTTCGTCTTTTTGCACAAAAATCCCTTAAAATAAATAAAGATAAAAAAAAAACAAACCAAATTAAAACGCCTGCTGATTGGCTTTAGGGCCGATTCACACCGGAATGGCAGAGGCCGGCAGCGGCCGGCAGCGGCCGGCAGCGGCCGGCAGCGGCCGGCAGAGGCGCGGCGAGGCCGGCAGAGGCGGCTCGCGTCGCCGCGGGCGGACGCTCGCGGCCGCTTGTGGACGCTCGTGGCCGCTGGCGGCCGCGCGCTACCTCCAGAGCACGCGTGCCTTAAGCGTGCTTATCACTGTAATATTTTGACCTTGTGTTGTATAAACACTGGTATTGCTGTACCATGGTAATGAGCTTCTCCTCAGTTTCCATTTTTTGTTTTTTGCAATACGTATTTTCGTTTAATTAATATAATATATTTATGACACAACGTCGTATCCAGTCGCTAGAACACAGAAAACTAGCGCGTGCGGCGGGGGGAGCAACGCAAGGAGCGCGCGGCACCTCGCGGCGCCGCGCGGCCGCCGGCAGCCGCGAGCACTTTCCGCCGACGGACGCGCGGCCACCAGCGGCGCCTCGAGCCCTTTTAGAAGTTTTCAAGCGATACTAGTAGTTATAAGTATGTAAATAAAGTTTAAAATTATTTCACACTAAAAGTGCTCTTCGCGCCGCTGCCGGCCGCTGCCATTCCGGTGTGAATCGGCCCTAAGAAAGAAATTGTCGTTTGTCGTCAGATAGGTAAACTGTATATTTCGCTGGTTTATAAGATTCTGACTGGAACGAAGCTTCTACTTATTTTAATCTAACTTTAATGTTAGATAAAAATAAGTAGAAATCATGTAGAAATAGAATGGGGTACCTACTGGTTAGTTAACCGGAACTTCCAAAAAGGAGGAGGATATAGATTATAGACTATAGAGTATTCAGTAGGTACCTAGATACCATTTAGATTTTGCATTTTGTGGACAAAAAATTGATTTTTTTCACTCGAACGGACCGCCGCGCCGACCTGATTAAGAGAATCATAGTAAGGCAAACGAGCAAACGGGTCACCTGATGGAAAGCAACTACCGTCGCCCATGGACACTCGCAACATCAGAAGAGCAGTAGTAGAGCGTTGCCGGCCTTTTAAGAGGGAATACGCTCTCTTCTTGAAGATTTGCAGGTCGTATAGTATAGGTCCGGAAATACTGCTGGTGACAGTTCGTTCCAGAGTTTTACAGTGCGCGGCAGAAACGCACGGTAGATCACTGCCAATCATCAAGGTGATGAAGATGGTATATCTTTCGCGTGGGACGATGGCGAAAAGTTGCAGGTGGTATGATTCCGAACAATTCCTCAGAGCACTCCCCGTGATACAACCGATAGAGGATGCAGAGTGAAGCTACATCTCGGCGTACTTAATTCCAAGGGGTCCAAACTTTTTGAAACACTATGGCAGTCAACAATTCGAGCGGCCCTTCGTTGGATACGATCCAGAGGGAGCAGTTGGTATTTTGGCGCTCCTACCCAGAGATGAGAACAATAGGTATTCCATATGAGGCCGAACCACTGTCTCGCTCTGCTCTGTTAAGAACACAAAGCTTCTTCGAGGCTATAGGCTCTTATATAATAAGGTCTTTTCCTGTTTTCCCCTTACAAAATATCATCGTCGCCCTATGAATGCCTAGGGCCTAGGCCCTATTATTATTATATAATTGGCAGGTTCGCGATTTTGTTTCCCGTGTATGCCGTGGCTCTCTTGACTGGTGGGGATCGTAAGTGCACGACGTACGACGTAGACCATCACTGTCGCATATGATGGAAATGGTAGTAGGCTTTTCCCCATTTTCTTTTCTAATCGCAAGATATTAACCAAACCAGTTTAAAAATACTACACCAAACAGCGAAAATATTGTAAAATTTACGCTACAAATGCCTATAGCAAAATCATTAGGCAACTCGCAGGCCGCGGCCGTTAGCCAGCGCGTCCTCGAGAGCCAATTTGTCGAGCCGGGAAACACTCTGCGAATGTGTTTGCAGAGACCTATGGAGATAGTAGATATGGCAAATGAATTTAAAGCTAGAATCAGAAGTCTCGTGTTCTCCATTTAATTAACTAGGTAGGTATACAGTGAAAGCTCTCTAACTAAATAAACAGTAAGTTTCTTGCGCATGTATTAAGTTTTTTCCATAAATCTTTTTCAAATACAAGTGAATTAAAACTTTGCAAAAAACTCATGTTTTGTGTTTGCACCAAGATTATTAGTATAAGTAAAATTACCGTTACGTCATCATATAGGAAATTTATTCTAGATTGTAAACATATATAATAAATACAGGGGTTATAATAACAATTTATTATTATAATCTTGAGAAACCCAAGCGCGGAAAAACCGCGCGAAAACCTTCCGCGAATTTCCCAGATGCCGCGGCACACGCGCGATTGAATTTTTGCGAGTCCGACGCCTGAGAGGTTGAAGGGCCCATTCACTATCCTGCATTGCAGTCCGCCGTGCAGACCTGCAACACCATTCACTATCCTGCATAAGCCGGCGGACTGCACGGCGGCTTATGCAGGATAGTGAATGGTGTTGCAGGCCTGCACGGCGGACTGCAATGCAGGATAGTGAATGGGCCGTTTTAGTCCTACTTCTTTAGTCTTTATACAAGGAGTAGGTAATAAAACAAAGTGATAATACTTGTGTAGAGTCCATTATGCAGGCTTCTACTTCCACAGTGCATATTTTTTTTTGTTATTGGCCAGCGCGCCGTTCCAACTCCCAGCGTCATAGTTTTTTCCAAAAAAATTAAAAAAGAAGTTTCTCTTTTCGCGCTGCCACTTTCACAGCGAACTCTATACAGGGAATCCATACGGCATATACGTACACACCCTAAAGTATTATTTCTTATGGTGCGCTTATACGGGTAACCAAAATTCCTCAACTCTCGTTAACTTTTACGTCATGACTACATCAACAACAACGGCAACAAGCAGCAATATTGCGCAATACAATATTGAATGATATTGTGGCCATCGAATATTTGAGCGATCTGACATTGAGCGATATGAAATAAATTGCTCCATATTGCTCCACTAATTGCTCCAGATCGCTCTATTCATGTTGCCGAGCAATTATTGCCGTAATTATTGCGTTTTGTTACACCCTGTACCATATAGAGTTCTCTTAAAATACTTTTGACTTCTGTTTCCATAAGTTACATTTAATTGGTTTTGTTACACGTGTATAAATTACATCTTTTAACAGCTAGCCTAATAGACTAGGTACCTACCTGTTGCCCACGATTTCGTCCAAGACCCCGAATTGTTCCGTTTTTTCCATACTATATTCGCTATATTCGCTCTAGTTGCTTTAGCCTTTCCTAATAAACGGACAATCCAACACAAAATATTATTTCTATTTAAACCAGTTATAGTTCCGTAGAATTACCGCGTTCAAACAGAGAAACAAACTTTATTCTTTGCATTATGAAGACAAATTCCTGACTAATTACTGACTAGTTTCTCAAATGTGACGGAGGTATCAATATAGAAAACGATAAAAATATCAGAGACCACAGGCCACAGCTAATACAGAGGCGTAGATACTGAAATATAGAAGTAATGTAGAAGAAGAGAGCGTATTCCCTCTTAAAAGGCATGCAACGCACCTGCAGCTCTTCTGATGTTGCGAGTGCCCATGGGCGACGGTGGCTGCTTTCCATCAGGTGACCCGTTTGCTCGTTTGCCCCCTTTTTTATATATGTTACGCTCAAAGACCGAAAAAGCTCACTGAGCGAAAAAATGGCTCACAACGCGTTGTGGTAATAGTGAAACGGCCACGATGCGAATTTCGCGTTGTGGCCCTAGTGAAAACGGCCAGGACGCGTTCTGGTAATCACAGAAATACCACATAGCGAAATTCGTGTCGTGGCTGTCGTGCTATTCGACCACAACGCGTTGTGGTAATCGAGAAAAGCCATGACGCGTTCTGAGCATTTAAAAACAGCCACGATGCGAATTCGTGTTGTGGCCCTAATGAAAACGGCCACGACGCGTTCTGAGCATTTAAAAACAGCCACGACGCGAAATTCGTGTTGTGGCTACAACACGAATTTCGCGTCGTGAGAAAAGTATCGCCTATGTCCTTTTCTGGACACATTTTTGCACATATAATATTACAAGCAGTTGCCCGCGACGTCCGCGTGGACTTCAGTTTATAGTTGTTCCCGTACATCGATAATCGATTGAATAGTTTACGTGCAAATCATAAAAGTATATTGTGCGGGAACCGTATAATTTTCCTAGACAAAAAGCTTTCCTTGTCATTTCCCGAGACTTAAAGTATCTGTTTACCAAAATTCATCAAAATCGATTGAATAGTTTACGCGCAAATTATAAAAGTTTATTGTGCGAGAACTGTATTTTTTTCTGGGACAAAAAGTATCCCTTATCATTTCCAGAGACTCAAAGTATCTCCATACCGAAATTCATCAAAATCGACTAACTAGTTTACGCGCAAATCATAAAAGTATAATGTGCGGGAACAATAAATGCTCAGAACGCGTCGTGGCCGTTTTCGTTAGGGCCACAACACGAATTTCGCGTCGTGGCTGTTTTTAAATGCTCAGAACGCGTCGTGGCCGTTTTCGTTATAGCCACAACACGAATTTCGCGTCGTAGCTGTTTTTAAATGCTCAGAACGCGTCGTGGCCGTTTTCGCTAGGGCCACTACACGAATTTCGTGTCGTGGCTGTTTTTAAATGCTCAGAACGCGTCGTGGCCGTTTTCATTAGGGCCACAACACGAATTTCGCGTCGTGGCTGTTTTTAAATGCTCAGAACGCGTCATGGCTTTTCTCGATTACCACAACGCGTTGTGGTCGAATAGCAAGTTTTTAGCAGACACGAATTTCGCTATGTGGTATTTCTGTGATTACCAGAACGCGTCGTGGCCGTTTTCACTAGGGCCACGACGCGAATTTCGCGTAGTGGTCGTTTTACTATAACAACAACGCGTTGTGAGCCATTTTTTCGCTCAATGAGCGTTTTCGGTCTTTGAGCGTAACATATATATAAAAAATACTAGTGTTCAAGTAGGTACTTACTTGATACTTTTCTACGTCTTACCTGTCTTCGTCTTCTAAGCTCTGCAGTCAGTTCCCTAAGGTTAGCGTCGCCAATTTCGCCAACTCGAGAGCGGCCACAACCTTTATCCAACCTAATGACACTCAGCATTTTGCCCACTTTGTTATAATTTCAATGTAAATAAGAATAAAATAAATATGTAGTTCCAGACTTCCAGGGTTCCAAAGGGTAGAAAAAAAAGGGTAGAAAATAGAAATAGAACCCTTTTACGGAGACTTACTTGTTCGTGCGTCTGTCTATCCAAGCTGCGGTCTTGTAAGCCGTGATAACTGATACTTATAATAGCCATGAGTAGGTACTCATTACTCATTAGTGATAAGTTGATAACTCATAACCCGACATAACTCATAAGTCATGGGCTCATGGCCTACTTGGGGTAAGCAGTATAACAGCGTAATCGTAACATTATCGAATTACGATACGTGCACGTTGGAGACGGGAGTTGTACGATTTTGCGGCTATAAAGTTCTTTTTTAGGGTCTCAGTAATAGGGTTTTAGGACCCTATTACTGAGACTTCGATGTCTGTCCGTCTGTCTGTCTGTCCGTCTGTCTGTCTGTCTGTCTCCAGGCTGTAACTCAAGAACGGTAATAGCTAGAGAGTTGAAATTTTCACAGATTATGTAGGTATATCTGTTGCCGCTATAGCAACAAATACTAAAAACAAAATAAAATTAATATTTAAGGGGGGCTCAAATACAACAAACGTGATTTTTTGGCCTTTTTGCTCTATATCAATAATGGCAAACAGGGAGGTACCTACTTGAATTTTTCTCAAAGTCCTTACTTATGTATGTACTTTAATTAAATATTTAATAATAATAATAAAATAAAATAAAAAATTAAGGGTTAAGGGCTCCCATACAAAAAAACACAATTTTTGGCCTAATTTTGCTCTATAATGGTACGGAACCCTTCGTGCGCGAGTCCGACTCGCACTTGGCCGATTATTATTTTTTCATACCCTACCGATTTCTTGGAAACCTCACGCGAGTTGGAAACAAGTGGTCGGATAGCTCGACAAAGCAGACGCCAGACAACGGTATCGATCGCGGGCGATCTGCGAGCGGCGACACACCGCCCAGACGCGCCCGTGACACACTTGTACACACCATAAGTACTCACCCAGCTCCGATTGTCCAAATGTTTAGCACCTCTGACACCAGAGATATACATGACATAGTACTAAGTCTTATCTTCCATGGGTACCTTTGAAATGTTTAGCACTTCTACCTCTGGAGATAAACTGACCGCCTGCAAATTTAATGATATAGCAACTATAATATCATTCGCAGGCGGTCTGGTTGTGGTGGCGGCACTGGAGATAAACATTCCTTGTTTCGACATGACATAAGAGCATTTTCCTGACTCCCCACGAATCTAGTCTTATTTGAAATGACTGTGAATCGACAATACATTGAGAACACAGGCTATATACAGTAACAGGTTGTCCGTTGTACTTACACAAAATATTTACGGTTCAAGCTGTAGAATTTCAGGGTGTGGTGAATGACACACCCTGAAATTCTACAGCACAAAAGCCAGTCACAGAATACTAAATACTCGACGTACCTATTACTAGACTACTAGCACACTACTAGTAAAAGTCTAATGTGCTTTCTAGCTTCCACTGAAAGCTCTAGAACTAACTCACAAATTTATTACAGACAAAAAATACAATACGACAAAAGTACCAAACTACATAACAGAGCTTCTGAAAATAACGATACCCCTATTGTGAAATTCGTCTGAAACCGAATTACATAATACATAAGCGATATAACCAATGAAAATGTTAGATAAAACCTCCGCAGATGGATTGCCCGCTTTCGCAACACCCACACACAGCGTCACCACACAATGGGCCGCACAATGGGCTGCACAATGGGGACAAAGGCGCGAGCTGTCTTCCCATTGTTCACAACAAAGCAGGCCCCGCCCCGGCCCGCGCCGGCTTTGTTTCATGCGTCGCGCGCCGCCCGCCATTGGCTGAGACAAGCCTCTTCGCGACGACCACCCGCCGCCGAGAATGCATCGAAAAAAATCCGATCTTATCTATCTCGCTACTTAATTAAATCGTGCACCACATTCTCCGCCGTACACGCACGACATAAAGCGCACATTCGCGTGCGACCCGCGCCAGATGCGCTCCGACCCGGCTATAAACATCGCGGCGAGTTAATGATGTTTTTAGTCTTGGGGTAGTTTTTTTAGTTTTGGCTTACGGTAGCGGGTTGGTACAACTAATATATATTCTGTGTAGCGGGGTAGAGTGATAAACGAGGTGAACGCTTATATTCTCGGGCAGAAAATACGCCCGACGAGGTAATGTGTTTCCTCCTTTCAGATAAATTAAATAAAGCGAAAGTAGGTAGAGCAAGGTGCCTAACGCAAGTAGAGAATAGAGATTAAATACTAATTTCATCCATACGGGAAGATGTCGCGCGAATGATTCACCAGCGTAATCGCTAAAATCGATACCGCACTCGGGCTCCACTCGGCTATACGATCTAGAACAAACCAATTAATTAAAAAGCGTTCCGAAGAAGTCTCCAGTGCGGTTTAATTATGGCCCCATTGAGAGGCCTCAGGCCTGCCTCTGACGCCGTACAATAAAACTTCCTAGCGTCGAATAATCGGCACGTTGTATTCGATATAATTGGCCTGTATTCTGGAGCGCTGCGAGCCAATCAAAGTTTTCGGCGCGACAATACCTCGCCTCCTAATTGCCAATTGGATTGATTAAAAACAAAACCCGATGAACGTTCGATTTGCGAAAACATTAGGATCGAGGAGGTTTGTTTATTAAATTTCAGCAAATTATAAAATAAAACGCTCGTTGAAAGTTTCCAAACAAATCATCGCTCTGCAATTGTAGGTAGGTACCTACTATACGTTTGTTGGGTAGACGTAACATGAAATATTATACATATATTTCTTAATGGAACCTGCACAAATGAAAACCTAAATTTTCAGAATACGTTTTTACTTAGAAAATTACAATGAAATCTTTTCTTTACAGACAATAAAATGTAGAGCTTCTTGTACTTTCTAGTACCAAACATTATTTTCTAGCTACTCTACAATGTATTTTAACCAATACCATATACAAAGTATCTAAAAGGGCATTCATTGATGTAAATTTTACTAACGATGTTCTAATGCGGTGGCTATAAAATCGCACCTGTCCATTTATTATACACATCCAGGGCACAAAGGGACACCATCAATGGACAGGAAGCTATAAAATCATTTAGTTAACCCTATTAAACACCTTTGGTTAGTTAGATGTTTTGAACCATAGATATAATATTTCCTACATATTATATCACTTTCGCTTGTCACTGGTTATTATACACCTAATTAGATTTAGTTGTTTAAGTGAGTATAGATTTTTTTAATGAAACATTTTTTTTATATTTGGTACGCGATGTGGTACCTACTCAGAACGATCTACAGTCAAAACCTTGCTCCTCCAAACCTAAAACGAAAGAAAAAGTTTTAGAGCTCCAAAAAATATTAAAGTAGAATTTGTGTACCTACCTCTGACATAATATTATTTTCTTAGCATTTTGTCGAACCATAATATAAAGGTAAAATATTCTATCTATAATTTTGAATCGATGTCCCATTGATAAAATTACCGAGTTTTGAAATTCGCTTTCGATCGAATGGCTTTTATTTTTTTATATTTTATTTCTTTATGGGTTTAGAACTAATCTCGCGATAAAAAAGATCATTCATAACGAGATGGTGAAGAATTCTCTCCCGTGGGTTTTTATGGTGTTTTAGTGCCCCATGACGAAATGTCCTTGTGATCATTTTGCGATGAGTCAGCAGAAATATCAATGACGGGCTTCAATAGTTCGGTGGTTACTGTGGGGGAAAAATAGGTATAAAGCCAAAATAGGCCCATAAAAAGTCCGGGCCTCATAACACTGGAATTCACTTTTTGTAGGCTATTCATTAAAACAGGACTTTTTGTGAGCTAATCAGGCTGAAGAATTTTCTATAAAAAACAACAGAAGTAGACAGGGAAAGATAAAAAGAACCCATCTCTTTTACTATTGTTATATAACTTACAACAAGAATAAAGTTTATTATGTTTATCACCATAGTCACCACACAAACATTGTGTGGTGATTAGTCTCCGAAACTACGTTTAAAACATTAATTTTCCGCGATAAAAACTATATAGGTAATGATTAATTTTTATCCCGGATCGTTCGTTCCCGGTTAGTTCCCGGGACTAAAAGTATATTTCAGAGATATTTCAGACAGAAAAAACCGATAGACTGACAGACAGAGATTTAAAATATTAGGTAAGTAGAGGATACAAGATACTTACAATATAGCGCCATTAAATAACGTGGTTAATAATCGCGTGGAGTGACAACAGTTTCTTCACACCCACTGCTTGGGGCTGGAACTTGGAAGGTAATGAAAATTTTAAAATAATTAATAGCAAGTGGCAACGTCGCCTGATTATATTATTACGCAGCTATTGTGAGAGCCCTGCCACCCCCTACGCTCACCATCAGTTCGTGTGGATTAGGGACGGTGAATTTTCCTTGTTATGGGGTCATATTCTGAAGAAAAGCTTTTTTTTTTCAAAGAAGTCAGGTCGCTGTAGCTTTGACGTCACTGCGACGCATGAGGATCTATTGTGACTCTTTCTCACTAGAGTATCATACCCAACCCAATACTGCAGGGCAATCGCGTTATTTTTAAACGTTTCAATTCAGGTTCACATATATTTTGGTTGTGGTTCAATTACGGTTTGGTTCTGCTGCGTCTGAACAAATTTCAGTACCGTGCTATCGTTTCAACAAATGAACAAATTTTTTCCGATGCGTTAATTGGTCAATTGACAAATTGTTGATTTACATAATATATGGATGAGTATGACACGAGTGAAGTTGTTTTGGTAGTTATGAATGCGTCATGATTATTACTTGGAGTTTTTAATGTACGTAGTTAAATTCATATATTATTGTTTTACTATATTTTACAAACGCCATAAGTGTTGAGTAGTGACTAGTGACTTGTGACAAAAGTTTTATGTGGCGGAGAAAACATTTACGTTAAGAAGTAATGTCAAAATAATTCAATTCACTTTTTAACAAACTCAAATAGTCCGTAGTATTATTTTACAGCCTTGAAGTAAAACATAAGCTTATAATATTATAATTTGATTATAGTTTATGTTATATTTTTCCATCGATTTTCGTCAATTTAACACACCAAAATAAGAAACGTTTCAGAAAAGTAGCATATTGTATCAACTTTTTGTTTTGACAGCGTTTTTACGCTTGGGCTGAGGTTCAGTAACGTCTCAACTGGCTGTCAAAACGTGAGCGCGATACCGAATCGCTCCAAAAGTCAATCAACGTCCGAGTTTCATTTGCGGTTTAGTTGGAAAAATTTAGCGCGATTGCCCTGCTGCTCATAAATTGAACGATATGGTTGGGGTTGGTGCCACGAATTTCCTCTGGATGAGTATTCGTGGCGACCAAGGTGCCTGTTCCTGCTCTGTAGTAGAGCAGGACAGTCAAGGAGAAGGTGAATAGGTGTTTTATCCTCCTCCTCACAGAATCTGCAAGTCGTTATGCTACAAATACGAAGGCTGCCGTTTAAGTTTTGTCGTTTGAAATAAATACTGACAATCTAATAGATTATCAACATTTATTGTGTTTTTAAGAATTCTCTGTGATGCATTTTGCATGCGTTCCAACCAGTTTTTAAAACATTTATTTCACTCCGAAGTTGGGTAGTCAAAATGGCCGATTTGTACACGTAAACAGCTTCTTCAGGTGAGCTGAAACGTTGACAACGAAGACTTTGCTTAATTTTGTGGAACGTAATAAAATCCTTAGGGCTCAAGTCAGGGCTGTAAGGCGAATGAATCTAAAGTTTCAACGTTTTGGGTTCACAAATACATCTTTGTTTGACCGGCGATGTGCGAACATGCATTGTCGTAGTCAGCATCATTGGACGCCTTGAATTGTTTTTTAGAAATTCAGTGATGGCTTATGGCAAACAAGCTGTGGTATACCAGTCAACGGTAACCGTTTTACACTCTTCTAGCACAATAGTGACGATGTGACCACCCTTTTCCACAATGGAGGCAAACATTTTTTTGTAAGTGCTCAGTAAGCCCAGTCTTTGGTCGATTTCGGCTCATTCTAGAAGACCCAGACAGTTGACTGCTGCTTAGATTTTGATCATAAGCATATATCCAAGCCCCGTCACCATTGACCAATTTATAAACGTGCTCCTCCTCCTCCTCTCTTGTCTCCTCAGTTGAATCACTGCGGAGTTTGGCAACAAAAACTAACACGGGCTGTTTTTTGGACGTCTGGAAGCAATTAGGTATCTAACGAGAAATTAACATTTTTACTCCAAGTTTTTCGTGGAGGATTTTTTGGACAGTGGTCCCTGAAATGCCCACGGATGCCTCTATTTCACGGTGTATCATATGACTGTCTTCGAGGATAAGCTGCCGAACGGCTTCGATATTCTCTTGCGTTATAGCGGTTTTTGGACTACCTTCACGTGGCTGGTCATCGAGGCTAGAGTTTCCACTTTAAACTTCTAAATACCAGCGTTCTATAGTCCTAAAACATGGTACTGCATCACTAAACACAGAAGTGATCTCCTCGATACGCTTAAGTAGCGATAATCCCCTTCATAAGTTGTAAAAAAAATTAGCACGCAAATTTTCCTTTAACATTTCCATTTTCACAACCGACTTGTCACCTTTAAATAGATGATAAAATAAGACTATTCGACCAACCTAGAAAATTTACTTTGTTTTTGAAATCCAAATAAAAGGAGATTAAAATCCCATAATATGGTTTTTTTTTCAATGATCGCGGGAAGTTTACAAACGACACAACTTAAAAGGCAGCCCTCGTACCCATTTCGTTTAAGTGTTTGTTGAGCTTGCCAGTCAGGCTTCTACCTTCTGTAAGAAAAGCTTACATAGGAGTATGTTTTTTATTTCTAATAATATGTATTGGTATTGTGGCGGACAAATTAGCGTCACAGTTCTGAATCGCGAAAATTTTATCAGTTACTTCGGCTGACAACTTCAACTATGATGCGGCACGGCGTGGGTTCAGCCATGACCAAAGACGAATGACCATAATATTATTATAATTTTTCATATAAAGTTAGCGTTAAAATCTCACTTAGTATCTGATATAATATCATATCCGGTCGTGCGATCGGGAAAATTGTTAAATATAGGAATCATGGTTACCGTAATCCAGGAGTCGTGCGAGACGTGTCGCTGGACGGCATTGTCAGGCAAATCCAAGTCGCCTGTCCCTACTCCCTCTACGCTACACGAAAACTACATGTTATATACAGGGTGCAACAAAAGTAAGGGCTGGGACACAAAAACACGGCACGACGTCGTACGACGTCGTACGGCGCGGTACGGCGCCGTGTCGTGGGAATCCACGACGCGCGTCGTAAAAAACCACGGCACGGCGCCGTACGGCGTTGTAGAAACTCATCTTGAATTTCTACGTGAGTTTCTACGACGCGACGTCGTACGACGCCGTACGGCGCTGTGTCGTGGTTTTTTACGACGCGCGTCGTGGCTTCCCACGACACGGCGCCGTACGGCGCCGTACGACGTCGTGCCGTGTTTTTGTGTCCCGGCCCTAAGTGGTAAAACTTTAGAGTGTGTATGTGTTCCTCGTAGTGAGTTGACTGTGAAAGTAGCAACGCTGAAAGAGTATGTATTTTTTCACCTTAGTATGGGAAAATTCATGTGGCGGGGGCACTATAGGCCATACAAATCACAAAAAAAATACTCTTTCAGCGCTGCTACTTTCACAGTGAACTCTATGTAAGGGGCACATACACACGCTTTTTTTTTGATGCGCAGGGGAAACCCTTTATGGGTGCCCCGGGTTGGGGATGTGCCTCAGTTAAGTTGAAGCACCCCGGGGGTATGTGGGACTTCGATTTACCCACTAAAACCACCTGCACTTTGCCTTCAGCCGTATACGGAGGGATATCCTGGATCTGTCTAACACTGGACTCACACATACACACCTTAAAGTATTATTATCAGTTATCACTAAGTTTTGTTAAACGTTGTATAAGTAATTACTACTACAATATAATACACAATGAAATACTTTAAAGTTTAAATCATTAAAATTATATGTAGAGTTCGCAGCTTTCGACAATTACAAACAAGACATAAAATGTAAGTGCTGGGTCTGCGCTATTTCTTAATTATATCGGAAGCCGGTTCGATCCAAAGATTTTGTTTATTATAATGTTATTATATTGTCGTTTTTCAATACTACTTGCAGAAGTGCAAAAACGTTATGCTATGTACTGAAATAATAGATGGTAGAGTTACTGCAGAATTCGACATTAATAACTGTTGAATGAAAAAAAATATACTTGTGGTACTTGGAGACTACCACGGTAAAGCAATTACATAGCATTTTTATCAACTTATGCAATTATAATAGGCTTGATGACATTTTTTTTTTCTTATTGGTAATTTAAAGGCCCTTAAAAAATAGAAACATCGCTGAAAGAATGACTCTCATAGCTTAAAAATTCACCAAGATATGAACAATTCAAACATCTCATAAAATAGACCTGCCCGAAACGCTCCATACAAAGTGCTACGAAAGACTGACGTCAGTCTTTCGTAGTTTGTACGGATCGGGAGAGAAGTTTGTTTGATATGTATATTAAATATTGCGTTTATGAAAGTGGTTTCATACCAAAAGTTGTTTTTAATTGCATAAGTTGTCGAATGGTATACAAATATTAAGAAATTTAATTGAAAAAAAAATCGACTTGATTATCCAACTTTGAAGGCGCCTAACAAAAAAAATACAAATGCTATCGAGCTGAAATTTTGGTAACGCTTATTTTTTACCGTGCTTTATTTATTTTATTAACAAAATTTGCTAATCTTTGACCTTGTCATCATCCCTATTCGCGTACGTCTAATTGCACGTATCAACTTATGCAATTATAATTCGCATACGCCTAATTGCACGCAAACAAACACCGTGCCGAAGTCTGACGCTGCCAGTCGGAGTGGGGGGGGGGGGGGGGGGGGTTAGGTTTTTTTCGTTACGGAATTTCTTGATTCGATCGCCGCGTTCAAAACCCGCTATAAAAGCTATGCAATAGCTTAAAAAACTCGTAGAGCATAGTAGTGTTTGTTTTGAAAGTCCACCTGATACCTTTAGCCAGCTATCCAAAACTGCTAGTAATGACATAACATCCTCAATTCTGTACGTACTTGCATTGTACTATCTGTATACAAAGTTACGTCACGTCATACAATGCAGACAAAAGGACTCGCAGTACGAAATACATATTGTTAGAGCTCGCACCGCTATTGTCATTTGTCAGCGGCTGTTAGAATTTAGTTATGGTCTAGATTTAGCCTAGGTGTGCCAGAACCTATGTTTTAATTGTACTGTAGACAGTTCCTACTACAGTTTTCTTTTGTAGTAGATGTAATAGAGTATAATACGATTCTAATTTTAATGATTATTATTCAACTGACATTATTTCAAACAAATCTATTATTTTCATAGTTGGTCCCAAAACGTAGTAGGACAATCACATAATTGTTTGAGCTTTTACCTTATAAGCCTATAACCAACGTTTAAAATGGAATTTAATATTATATTGAACTATGTATAACAAAAACGTTGTTTTAACTTTTAAGTTTGTACCTGATTGACATTATCACTGAGCGGTAAAAGCCTCTATATATATATATATATATATATATATATATATATATATATATATATATATATATATATATATATATATATATATATTATATATATATTATATATATACTACTATACTTTGAGTCTCGGGAAAGGATAAGGGATACTTTTTATCCCGGAAAATGTACGGTTCCCGCACAACAAACTTTTATGATTTTCGCCTACACTATTAAATCTATTTTGATAAAATTTGGTATGGAGATACTTTGAGTTTCGGGAAAGGACAAGGGATACTTTTTGTCCCGGATAATGTACGGTTCCCGCACAATAAGCTTTTATGATTTTCGCCTAAACTATTCAATCTATTTTGATGAAATTTGGTTTGGAGATACTTTGAGTCTCGGGAAAGGACAAGAAATACTTCTTATCCCGGAAAATGTACGGTTCCCGCACTACAAACTTTTATGATTTTCGCCTAAACTATTCAATTTATTTTGATGAAAATTGGTATGGAGATACTTTGAGTCTCGGGAAAGGACAAGGGATACTTTTTGTCCCGGAAAATGTACGGTTCCCGCACAATAAACTTTTATGATTTTCGCCTAAACTATTCAATCTATTTTGATGAAATTTGGTATGGAGATACTAATTTTAATCTATTGTTTTCTTAATTATACCAATTCGAATTAAATAATCATCGTTAAGACAGGACAACATCTGTCGGGTCAGCTAGTAGTCTATAAAACAAAATATTAAAAAAAGTTAGAACCTTAGCTCCTGAAACCTCTTATAAAATAAGGCAGGAGCTACTGCAGTTCGACAAGGCTTCAAATGAACGTGGTGAGAAAAGGAACTAACGCTTCTATCATACAAAAAAGTCATTTTTGACACGTGTTTGACAGTTCTCCTTTACCAGCAGCGCCAAGTCCACATTCATTTAATGCCTTGGAGCACTATACCAGTAGCAATGTAATATGTAAAGTGATGAATCGCTTACAAGTTTATTGGCCGGCGTCCCCTCTCCGACGGCAGACAGACGCCAGCGATGAGCGATGCTATCTCGCGCGTGCTGCAGATTTAATTACTACTCCGCGATTCACGCCCTATCTATTATACAAATGAAATGTATGCAAACAGATATTGTTTATCCGTTATCGTATTTAGATTTGAGGGTTTGTTTTTGTAGGGACCACAAAGATTTAATTTGGAAAAATTTCCAAAAAAAATTGTGCGATTGCTAAGTTCCGTTATTAAAGCTATAAGTAAGTACATAAGTAACTTCAAAAACGTAACGGGTAACAAAGTAGTGCTAGTGGGTACTCGATCTTTAAAACTCACAACAGAGTAGTTTATTTATTTGCACTACGCGTCAACAACGGGAACTTTGTATGAAGTTTTCAATCTTATCGTATATCAATTTCCAAACTAGAATTCCATTTCCCAAGAATCTGTCTGTCATGGCGGATAAAAAGAAATGTCAATAATCAAACAATACAGCCGTAATCAATAGCACGAGGAGGGTATAATCTTGGAGGTAGAGGGGTTTTAAAGTCCTCTGGGGCGACACAATGGCTGTTTTTCATAAACATTCCCCGAATACACGGCTGCCTGTCAGCTCCGTAAATTATGTGTTTTTCCAAAACTCGACCAACTTTTTCTCATCGATTTTTAAGTTTGACATTGACAATTTATTAGTTGTTAAGTTTTGTTTCGTTATTCGGAGCATTGGAGGGGAATTGTTGGGAACGCTCGGAAAATAAAAAGTTTGAGTCAGAGTATTGTGGTGCTAAAGCACTCGTGAAATTTTTGATATATTTTCTAATGCCAAACAAATCCCAGGAAATCTAGCAGGTCACTATTATGATATGTAAATGTTGGGAAGTGACAATTCACTAATTCTAATTCATATCGGCAATAAATTCAATCATGCTTTTATTTAATGCAAGCTTTATTTATTTTGAGAAATGAATGATAGCATGTTGTTAAATAAACTAAAATAGTATATTTTATAAATTACCAACCTACTCATAATAAGATATTGCCTACCCACACATTATCTATTTTTCTAATTTCCCGACCACCCCACACCCCATTTTCATATGAAAGGACCTTTATTTCTCAGTCTCAATTTTGACGTTGGCCTGTCAAAATCCGTGATAACAATTTAAAACGCACGCGCCGCCACGTGGCGTTTGACATTTGACATTCACTGTCAAAAGATAAGGTGGCGGCGATGGTCAGCTTTTGTCCTTTAAAATAGCAATTTTCTTCGTTAACCTTTGAGGTAAAATAAACACAGGTTCAAACTGCTGAAAAATAAAATTAAAAAATAGTATTGTTTTACAACTTTCGTTTACGAAAAGCCTGCAGACGCTATTAATCTTTCAGGCCCCGCGCGAGCACCGGTGATCGCGAGAACAAAAGAATACAATGGGAATTCCTAGAACCTCCGATCGAAGGACTAATGCTTACGTTCGAATAATAATTGAAAAAAAAACTGTCGCCTGGACTCTAATCTCTACTATTCAACTACGAGTAGTATAGATTAGATTTTCAATCTAATAATGTTTTTCAATAGTTATCAGTTTATTTGTCATCTAGTCGCAACGCGCAAACGCTTGAAGGATTGGAATTTAGAACTCAATCAATACAGTCTGACATTTGCTAGTAAATCACAATTTTCCGTTGATTAGTGTTCCTAGTAACGTTAATTTTCTCCGCACAATACACTTTGACTTGTAGCGCGGTGTGGAACGTGTGAGCAATTACACTGGAAATTGAAATCGATGTTATTGTTATGTAAGCTGCAATGTTTATTAGTTGTTTTAATAATGCTACAAATAATAATTAAAAGCCTAAATCTAAAAGCCGTGCTTTGGGAGGGCTCGCGTCATCACACCTTGACTGACTGATGATAACACATCTACATATAAATAAAAAATACTGTGTTAAAGCACAAATCAACAGGCGTGATAGTTTTTCCGAAAAGTGTACCACAAAATGTTCAGGTTGTGGGATATACTAGGGCTCGCCTCGCTCGCCCTGATTACGGAAGAGTGGCTGAAGTAGAGCCTAAAGTTTCTGAAAATGGAAAATTCTCCTAAAAGGGAAGTTTCTGAAAGAGACCGAGAGGGTCCAGCGTCGCGTTGGTATAAAACGACAATAAAACGTAGCTTGCATTGAGTATTGGTATTCTTGCGAGGGCACCGAAAGACTAATATTATGTGGGTAGATGATGTAGATTGTAGACTGTAGACGCTTTTAGACCAGAAACTGATACTGAGTTCATGGTTGTCCAATCTCTACTTACATAAATCAGTACATTGGTCTCTTAATTTTTGGTTTCCATAAAAATCACTCGCACGACTCCACCCTCTACTACCGACCACTTAATAGTTTTTAATAGGTATAGTACTTTACACTTCAAAGCACCGAAGTGAACCGGGGTGTGTTTATTAGTTAAAATACTGTTTGTAATGACAACAATCGCACGCCTGCATCCGACACCGTTGATTTTATTTATTTTTCTTCGTTTTATCATAATACCGTGTGGGGAGCGTATACAGAATGTTTTAATTATACTTACAATTATTATTGTTCTAAACAATAATAATGTTGTTTATAAACTGGAAAATTATTTTACAATAGGAAAATTTTGTTTTTAGCATCTTGCGGCACGCCGCACACCTTGAAAAAATTTATTAAAAAATATTGCATATTATCAATAATTATATAGTCTTAGTCTAATCACTCACCTTACTTTTTATCAAAATATTTTTCTTTATCTATGCAGTTTTTGTGACAATTTGGTAAAGTTCAGACAGTAATTTTGATCTTTCAGGTTTCCTCAGTTGTTTGATTTACTCGCTAAACATACGATAGTGGTAAAATTATAACTCGCTTCAATTAATTAATTGTTTTAATATAATCATTATTGGAACAGCATGTATATTCTCACCTACCCATTACAAGAGGGCCCTTTGTTTATGTTATTCCAGCGTATTTCGCCTCACAAAAGACAGCCCAGTTGTTTACTTTCTGCCAAATCACTACCCTTGTGCGAGCAATGATATCTATCGAGTGCGCATATTTTAATAAAAAACATAGGGGAGCATTCAACCGTGCCTTATAGATTTTTATTTGAACTAAAAAGTGAGGAACGATTATTTTCACTGTCATTACTCATTATACTGGGTTTAATGTATAAGAGGTTTTTTGGGGAGCACTTATTATTTTAGCAGCGAAATTTCGAATTGCTAGCAACGGTGAAGCTTTAAAATTACAATGAATAATATCCATGAATGATAATAATCCTATGTCAATATTGTATTAAATACGATATCATTTCGTACTTTATTTACACTGTAAATATTTTATGCTGCAGCATTTTATTGTTTGGCTTTTGTTTTACTCGTTTCGTTTATAGTCTATACTAATATTATAAATGCGAAAGTATCTCTGTCTGTCTGTCTGTCTGTCTGTCTGTCTCGCTTTCACGCCAAAACTACTGAACCGATTGTAATGAAATTTTGTACACAGATAGTCTGAAGCCTGAGAAAGGACATAAGCTACTTTTTAACTGGAAAAAGGGATTGTAAGGGGGTGAAAATGCGTAAATTTGTTCAAATTAAGTAAGTTCTAAAAATTCATAACAGATGGCGCTAAGAGTCGCCTACATCTCGCTATCGCTTGCTCATAAGTCTTTCTATAAGAGGTGGCACCATGTTAAGTTAAGTTCTCCGATTGTTATACACGTTATGAAATAGCTTACTACTCAGCACTTTACTCGTATCTATGCAGTGACGTATCACGTAACCACCTACCAATGAGAAATAGTTTATGGTTAAAGTTAAAGTTGTGTAATGGGGGGCTAATTAATAAGCTTTAAATTTGGTATAAATAAAGTTTACTTAATTTAAAAAATGAAATATTATGTGCACACTGCACAGCTGTTTTTGGGTATTTTGATTTAAGGGGTACCAGGGTTTTAAAAAGCTTTTAAATTTGACGCCAATTTTGTTGACACCGCGCGCTATAAACTGAAGTCCACGCGGACGAAGTCGCGGGCAACAGCTAGTTTTAAATATTTAACATACTGTTTCATTGTTGAAAAAGGTGCTTTATGCGCTTTTTTCTAATATTCAGATCTTAGAAAAAAGCGCATAAAGCACCTTTTTCACTACCAATTTTATGTTCCATATTTTGATAGGTAGGTATCTAAAGGCCCTATGTATTCTACGTCTTTATGTACAGTGTGCCTTATTACCTTATAACTAGCTTAGGATTCACTTTCTAAATACCTAATGGGTAAAGTTTAAAATTATATGAGTAAAACCACAGAAGTGAATTTTAAAGATTTTATTTTAAATTACATGATTTAAGTACAGTGATCATAATATCGATAACCTAGTTTCTTCTCTATCTGTCACTTTACAATAAACGAATCGCCTTACTCTAACATTGTACAGTAGCATTCTCATTTTCATTACATTTTATTACAATCGTTATTCAAGATGTTATTTTTTAATTGTTCATCATCATAAACGCGGACGTTTCAGAACTTAAACTAATTAAATGCAATTTCTTAATCCTTAGTTTTTTTTTTGCAAAAATACTTGTAGGATTTCTCGATCTGTTAGCTTTCTCAAATCTTTTTTATTCAGTCTTACAGAGAGTAATAAAATGGAATCATAATGAAAATAAACCACACTATTTTAGTGTTCAGATGTTATAAAGTTAGTTTTTTTTATCATATTGGTCGAAGCCATTAGACGTATCATAAAAAATCATACAAGCATGAAGTTGAAATGTTTTTTTTATGAGTCGTCTCATGGTTTATAACCATAGCTGATACAGATACAAATCACTTTTTCATATTCAGTTTTACGAAAGTAAAACAATATTTAAATTAAATATAATATAATATGGGCAATAAGTCTTTTCGGCACTTAGTATAATTAAAATAAGATCATGAAACTTTTCATTTAAATTAAATAGTATATAAATTGAGCTCTACAAAAAATAACTAACACAGTTATACAAAAAATATGGCATCTAATAAATGCAATAGCTTTTCGGCCTTATAATGTAATACAAAGCAAAGAAACATACATCGAAATAACTGTGTAACAAAATAACTGTGACCGAAAAATATTCGTCGAGTTTTCATACACACAAAAATTACAAAATCCTTTCTTTTTATTCCTCATTTTTTCTGTTTCTCATTTCACATTTAAACATCATCATTAAATATTTACCTTAATTTACAAAATATTTACAAAGATAAAGTCGTTGTGGATTGGACTTAAAAGTTCAAGATTTTATGTTACCAAAAGAAGAGAAATTGTAAAGAGACGTTCAAATTTTCAAATAGATAAGTACCTAAACAACTTTATAATGTTACCCAAACTTCTCTTTTCCTAGTAACTCAAAATCTAGATAATTATTAATCTAATTTAATATTTACATTAATTTATAGATACACAAATTGGAATGTAAGAATAACAACTATGAGTTTTGACTATAATCTACAATGGAAAAATAAAGAGGAACTTTACATAATCACAAGTTACGCATCTCACGTAACTAGCAATTTAAGATTAAATTAAAATTTAAAACATTTCATACTTGGTCCAAATGGTAATCATCCAAATAAAATTTTAGTCAAATAACGTAGTCATCAGTTGATAATAATCAGGCGACGTCTTCAAAATAATCTCTGCAAGGATGTATTTTAATTGCCCAAGATTTAACTATGATTTCTACCAAAAACTAAAAGTTTTGCCGTAGAAAACATTCATGAAATTAGGACTAGATTTGTATATTGAACACTATTCTACACGAATGGCATCAATATAAGGGTTAACACGTATTTGCTCGGACCAACAATTTGGATATAGATTTTGACAATAAAATTGACCCTCACTGAAGCATGTATTCGTCAAATGAAACGGGAATGAGTCGTCTTAGTACGCGTCAGGTCAAAATATGACTGTCAGGGGTCGCCTGAACTCCGGCCCGCCTTGGGTGTTCTGCGGGTACTGGGCCGGGTACTGCGGCATGAGGAGACTCGACGAGGACTGGTAGTACGGTAGCGACGGCGAGGGGTTTGACCCAGACGACGAGCTGCCCTCGACACGCTCCTGATTCTTCTGCGTATCGGGCGATTCTGCGGGCGATCTGGGGGATAGACTGGCCGCAGAGTTCACTGCGCTGCTTAACCCCGCCATGGCGGCTGCCGACGCTTCGGAGTACATCTTGCTGATGTCCATCGGATACGGCCTCTGCTGCTGCTGGTCCATGTACATGTAGGCCTTGGATAGCGCCGCCGAGTCCAGGTAGCTCCGCGACGGGTCGGGGTACATGCCGTAACTTCTGTATTTGTCCTCGATTGAGTACTTTGAGACGTCCATGGAAGAAGCCACCTGAAAATAAAGATAAGGCTTTATTGCTTTCCTCTTTTCCATGTTTGGGTTTCCATTCTTGAGCACTTTGGGATAAATATTTACAAGAAAAATTACATGATTTAAAAATATTGCCACTCGCAAGTCGCAAGACGTAACTACTCGTAACTACTAATAATATTTATGATCTGAAATGATAAACTGTAATTTCAAAATATTTTCTAGAAACTGAATAAAGGCGAAATTTATGAGCAATTATTCATAAATCTTGGTTAATGCATCTGCAACTTGTATAGAATTTTTTAAATATACATGTAATATAATGTATATTACATGGAATCCAGACTCATATATTTTAATTTTTAACATATTTATTTCGTATTTCAATCTACCTGCTTCACCGAATTAAAGTTAACACGGCCAATGCACAGCATAAAACATCATGAACTTAATCCTACTTTTTATATTATTATTTTATGACATGAAAGAAAATCCGATAAAATACGACACATGAAAAGATTATTACAGTATTGTGCCTTACACGCTCAAATACACAAATCAAACTTAACAATGCCATCGAAAATGTTCCGAGTTTTAAATTTTTAATGAAGTCAGTCTCACACTGTATTTTGGGGAAAATGTCGACTTCGGTTCTTGTTGTTATTTATTCTGTGCACCATGTATATTTTTATATTAAGAACTTATGTTCTTATTTTCTAACTGAAAGGTACTGTATACAAAGTGAGCAAAGAAAGTAAAATATGTATAAGCAAGCCTTAAGACTACTAAGAAATACATACTTAATTTGAATTTCCATCTGACAAAGATTTTAAATTAAATGCATTTATTCTTATAAAGTATGCAGCATATTAGTTTCTTGTACATTATAATTAAAATGTTGTTTATTATTAATTGTATGATATTTTGATGCGGTATTCGGTTTGCGTCAAGCCCTTTACCGCATAACGTACGAGCGAAGCGGGCGCGGCGGGCGCAGTAAGCGCGCCGGTTATGCGCTAAATCAGGATTAGGCCGACAACTCGACATCAACCGTAGGGTTTACTGCCGCCCTTACAACGACTAATATTATTCTTGAATTATAAAGGCTCTCCATTTTGAATGCAAGAAATCAATGTTGTATACGGATAAATGTTTGTGACTGTTCCAGAATAAAAAGTAAGAACGTATATGCGGTGAAGCCGAATAATATTTTTAGGTATCCAAAATGTAGGAAGCGAAATATGATATTGAGTACAAAATATTTCATTAAAGGCTTGTTAATTGAGGAATATAATGCAGCCAAGAAAAAGAGGCTGCGATTGCAACGCCGGGCTTGTAAAACATAGCGTTATTAAAGCGTGAAATTTCTTTCGGAAAACGGTAACCCAATTGCATAACAGCCGTGAAAGCCCAATAAACAGTGCCGAATAAATCATCGATCAATGTAATCGAATATCGGAGTCACAATGGTTCGTTAAAACGTTTCCATACCTGGCCGCGAAAATGGCCAGTCACTATTTTTAATACCGGCCAAATTCGTGTTGATACCGTGTGTTGAATGGTAGCTGATTATATTGTTTTCTATCGAGTTTAGGGTCTGATTCGATACGTTAATCGAAAAAAGTGCGTTTTCATCCGATAGTTCGGAGTCTATTAAGGTGGCACAATGATCCTGATTGATCGGAGGGGATGCTAGGGCTGCCGCTACTGAAAATATCCTTTTCGTAAAAAAATATTCGAGATGATTAAGGCTCATCATTAATTGGTCACGGTTCTAAGCTGAAGCAATTAAAAATATTATTAGCACTTATGACTTAACAAACTGGATCACAGAAATTGCACAGATGTGAACTGTTTTGAACAGTTATCTACTGTTTATTGCTGACGCTATTTTTCATGAAACAAGCCGCGTAAAAAACTTATCCCGTAAACGTAAACAGTTCAATCCACAACAATCTCTTGTGCTGTCTACAGCAATAATTGAACTGAAATGGATGCATAACATGTGTAAAGAAGAGAGTTTTAACATTATAGTACTTAATCCTAATTTCTACAAGTACCAGCCCTATGATATGAATAATGCTACCGAACTTGAAAAGTTGTTGGAACGTATTTGGAGTTGTGATCGCCGATAGCCACTCGTTGTCTGTATCACGCATTCAATTAAATGATTCAATTTATTGATTATTATCTACATCGATATGTGCATTGAAATGTTCTGTGTTTACGCTTAGTTTTGTTTCAATACGATTCAATACTAAAGCGAGTAAATTATAAGTATAGTGGTCTCAACATATTAGAATTCTGTTGAGTGTTAGTTACTACTACAGAAGGTCAAAAGAAATATCTAACAAAGTATACGTAGAACTAGTACCAAAATATAGGTGAACGTAAGTGAAATATGGACAAGGAAACAATAATCTAAATTACCTACATTTTTTTTGTCTTAAGATAATCTGTTCGGCAAACGCTAAGCGAGCAAAAAGTAATTATATCATTAACAATGCCTTAAACAGTCCACACGTCAGGGGCAGATTAAACGTCACAGGAGCGAAGATCGAGGATTTGGGGGCTCTCCCCCGGGAGGGCACGACTTATTTTTATAAGTACATGTGTAAGGGCCTTAATCGATTAGAATTCGTTTAGAATAATCTCGAAGGTCTCTTCGAGGGTTTCCACGAGTGCAATGTAAATCGAAGTTTTGATTTTCATGTGCCTCCTTGAGTTTGTTTATGGTTTTAGAAGACTTTGCTATTTTTCTATTCGTAGAACGGATGAAAATTATACAAAGTAGCGTTATTAGCGTTGCTGAATTGTATTAAAAGAAACAAACCATTTATGTTATGCGGTAAGAAATAAAGTTTTATGGATGAAAAATTTTGCTCATGCAGCTTGCCTACAGAATAAGTAACATTTTTTAATCTTTTTAAATCTTTTCGAGGCAACACCGATCGTTACATGAAATGCTTACTTAAAATTGTGGCGGGCAACAAACCGAAACAGAGGAGACATACAGATTAATATTCTCATTACGACTCAATCCTGTTCCCTTTAGTAAACGAATGTGACAACATTGTTCGCGAATGCAGGAATAGGTAAAGCAGGTGATAAATCTTACGGGCCCTTAGTACCTACAGTATATTTTTATGCATCCGTTCACTGAAAACAATGTAATATTTTATGTTTTCAGTGTGTGGTGAAGTTATAAACATTAAATACCAAACATACATAATATGAGTGATATTTTTTATTGCAAGGAAGCTATATTTATTAAGTTGTTTTTTTTGTTCTGCTTTATAAAATGTTGGTTGTAAAAGTTCTTAGCTCGATATAGTCCATGGAAATCGTACAATAAAAGGTGTCTTCACTTGCATCAAATGGGGTAGTTCTGATTTTTTTATATGTTGTATGTAATGAGGTGGTAATGTCAAATATAATTTTTCCACCTCGAAATCCTCCCGGAACATTGTGAAATTCATGAGAAACCATTAAATTTTTGTTCAGTTTTCAGTTTTTTCCATTTTTTACCACCAAGGGCCTGGTTAATGGTAAAAGTCACTAAGAATTATTTTAAAGTAGACTAAATTTGCAACAAAATGAGAATAGTTAGGTCTCGATAAACTAAATAGTTCCAAAGATACAGCTGTTCAAATGTTTGCAAATTTTCCAAAAAAAAAATTATCGAGTTTTTACAAGTTCTCGTTAATGTGGTCAATTATTAATCTATTTGACGGCATAAATTCATATACGTTATTAAATAAGTCAAATTTTTCAACAAAACGAGACCCATTTGGTTTATTAAAATATGATAGTTCCCTAGCTACAGCTGTTCAAAGATGCTGAGGTGAGTAAACAAAATGAAAGACGACTTATGAAATAAGCATTATAATATTTTATAAAATGAAATAATCTATACAAATCTATACTAATATTACAAAGCTGAAGAGTTTTTTTGTTTGTTTGATTATTTGTTTGTTTGTTTGAACGCGCATTAGCGCATTTTTAGAGTTTTTCAAATCGGACAGGTAGTTCCTGAGAATACTCAGGAACTAGTAGTTCCTGAGATTACTCAGGAACTACTGGTCCGACTTGAAAAATTCTTTCAGGGTTAGATAGCTCAATTATCGAGGAAGGCCGTAGGCTATAAAAACATCAACCTGTGACTTTTAGGAGTGAAGAAACAGAGGAAAATGTAGAAAAGCGGGGAAAATTTTTCATCTTTGAGAGCTTCCGTTGCGTGCACTGCAAAAACGGTCCAAGATGCCCAAAAAATATGTATGGAATAATTATTTCTCTTTAATGATCTAAAAAATGTCCATGATAGTACGTGTCTATCTTTTAGGATTAACTCAAAATAATCGTTTTTATATGGTCCAAGAGCCTTTGGTCGAAATGAATGCATTAATGAAATAGACGCAGACGAAGCCGTGGGTAACAGCTATAGTTTATAAAGCTGAGGAAGTTGTTCGCCAAAATAAATATGATACCCATAATAACTATTCTACGCGAACGAAGTCGCGGGCACAGCTAATAAGAGTTTAAAAATTCAAAGACTGTGTTATACATATTAACTTTGCATGTGGCGGTTGAAGTTGAGGTCGTCACAGGAGTTTTACTATAGTGGACATCTGCTCCACAAAGTTAAGTGACCTCGGAATGTGTCTTTTGGAGAAATTGGTGCCAGGTATGTCCAATACTTGAAAAGTCACTACGGCTCCTGTATAATCGTGGTTTTCGACGGGTATCCATATGACGCTTCAGAAAAAAATACCAAAAGCTCTGAACGTCTCCGTAGAGTTGGAGCAAAGTTCTCCCTGTTATCTTTGACGAGACAACCATTGCTCCAGTGCTCAGGATAAGTTCCTATTAAAGGACAGGAACAAGTTTAGATTCATCAACTTGAATTCATGTCTTCTACATACGACGTAGTGAATTTTTTTTTTTTTTTAGATTTTGCAAACATTTGAACAGCTGTATCTTTGAAACTATTCATTTTATCGAGACCCAACTATTCTCATTTTGTTGCAAATTTAGTCTTCTTTAAAACAATTCTTAGTGACTTCTACCATTAAACATGTCCTTGGTTGTAAAAAATGGCAAAAACTGAAAACTGATCAAAAATTTAATGGTTTCTCATGAATTTTACAATGTTCCGGAAGGATTTCGAGGTGGAAAAAATATATTTGACATTACCACCTCATTACATACAGCATATAAAAAAATCAGAACTACCCTATTTGATGCAAATCAAAATGTACCAATTCCATGTACTAACTAGCAATAATACAGGGTGTAACAAATTACAAAACTAAGTGATAATACTTTAGGGTGTGTATGTGTTCCTTGTAGAGAGTTCACTGTGAAAGTAGCAGCACTGTAGGACCAAATTTTTTTTTCACTTTTGTATGGGCAAGCCACCCATGCACTGTCACAAGTTTCCCCATACAAAAGTGAAAAAAATAGTATTTCAGCGCGGCTGCTACTCTCTATGAAGAAAACGTACACATCCTAAAGTAATAATTATAACTTAGTTTTGTTATACCCTGTAAAGCCATACATATTAAGTGAAATTCTAGAACAAGATTATACTTGTCCTAGAATTCCCAGAAGAATGTACACCACACCGGAACGAATGGTAATCTGGAGCGCCGAAAGCTCGGCCCCTCTTGTCTTTGTTTACCGGGAGCGCGAGCGGTGAGTCGTCACGGAATAATTAGCAAGGGCCTTCCCTCGGGGAAGCAGAGGTGTTGGCGTTAAATTAATAACTATCTTGTATAACATTAGTAGTTCGGTATGGTTTTATGCGCTTTAGTGTGAAGTTTCAGTTTATGTGTGGTGTTTTTTCTACGCATACGTTGTTGTAGCTGTGAAACAAAGTTTCAGAAGTATTTTCTTGCTGAATTGGATTAGTATTGATATAATATAATATATATTGATATAATAATATCTACTTTTGATAGATTGGTAACGAAAAACATAAATATTAATTTAAAAGTCATACGTTTTATGAAGTCCACAGTTGTATTTTCTCTGCACTTAGTTTGTTTTTATAACATTGGTTCCAAAATATTAAGATCCTGTTTCACCACTTCCTGATAAGTGCCAGATAGGCTATCCACAACTTATCTGACAGATACTCCATACTCTACACTGTAGGGTATGGAGTATCTGCGGATAGTCTGTAGACTGTAGAGTCTACAGGCTATCCGCAACTTACATGACAGATAGAGTATGGAGTATCTGTCAGATAAGTTGTGGATAGCCTATGCGACACTTACCAGGAAGTGGTGAAACAGGCCCTAAAATAGTAAAAACATTCCATATTTCGCCATCTGGGTACTGTGACCAATCGTCCAAGTTTTCCGGCGCTAATATAGAGTAAACTCATTCCTACTTCATTACACGCATATTATATTTCCGGCTAATCTAATGAACCACTCGTCATGTTTTCGGTTAATTTCACCGGCCAATTATGATCTGTCGGGATCTACATCATCATTTTGCATCTTATTAGATATGGCGGTCTCTTAATGCATTTTACGCTTTTTTCCGATTACCCGTTTTGCACGGTTGTTTAATTTTAACGCCTTTTTGAAATTCGCTCATCACTACTAGAAAAACTCGATAATGATCTTCGTCAGTAAATCAAAAGAAGTGACTTTCACAGTTTTTTTTTTATAAAAGTAGCTTGCGAAATGTATTCAAAAGTACAAAAGATCTCATCAACCAAAATATTGTAGAGCTTACAGTATTTTAGGCTACCGTTGCATAGTGTTTTTTTTTGGCCTTATTTTGCTAGATACGTAGAGTACTTTTCTATATTTTATTGAAAGTATAAAAGAAACACTGACAGATTTTAGAGCAGTGTCTAGGCATTTGCTCATCACATTTTTTTCATTTATCATTCATCTAAAGTCCAAAAATTTAGAAAAATCTGTCAGCACAGATTTCCGAAGTCAATCTGCCACTTTGTGTATCATACCTATTATGATAGTCTTTCTTATGATGCCCATGCTAGGCGGGCTGGCGCAACGATGTAAACGCATAGATAGATATGCCTATCATGTCTATTACTTTACAAGAATACCAAGTTTACCTGTGGGTTTGGTGTCAGTGCTGCAGAAATGGCGTTCTGCTGGGCCGCAGCTGCCGCGGCCGCCGCCATGCTAGCCCCCAGCGGCCCGTACGCGGCCCCGTAGTAGCCGCCCATCGCCTGAGTCATACTGCCTCCCGCCATGCCTGGAGACAAGATACAATTAATTAAGCCGGGTTAATATTAAAAAATGAAAAAAAAAACTAGTACAAAAATGATTTGAAAATGCGCTGCTGGATTTGGCCCGCGGCTCTTCTGTGTCAATCCTAGGGAAACATTGGAAGTACTGGAATAAATTAAGGCAAGTATGTAAATAATACTAATCTCCCTACCAGCAATAATCCGGGCACTGCTGAGCAGCGAGATTGCGTGGCAGGCGATGAATGACTTTGCCCAGGAAGTCATCACTGCAAAGGAGGAGGCTGAGCGCAGGAGAGAACGGGAGGCGCTTGACCCCTTGAGATGGTCGAGGAAAAGACGTACACCAAGAAGTGGCCACAGCGCCGTGCCTTAGCCGGGATACTCGGGTGGCAGTGTGGACACTGCCGCTCATTGCACCGAGTCCCAGAGAGAGCCGTGATGCGCATGGTGCTCCTGCTCATCGCGGCCCCCGTGTGGGCTTTTCTAGGCCACCTCGCGGGATGACCTAGAAAATTCTACATGCTTTGATGAGTCTGCGAGACGCGGACAACCGTTGGTAGAGTTGCGGTTGGTTGGTCGTGCCCGTAACTATGCCTAAGCGCGGAGTGGAGCACCAGTGGGTTTTAGTGGATAGTTCCTCAGAGAGTCCTACATACCCCGGCCGATGCCCCAAGCCGCCGGGGATGCCCAAAGCATTTCCCTATGTAAAAAAAGGTATGTACCTAAACTTCCATCAAAATCTTTTCTATAAATTGCGTGTAACATTAACTCACTGCTTTAAGTAGGTACGATGTGATGTGATATCTACCCAGACAAGGTTATGCCTTATTCATTTTCCGTACCTATTAAAATTAGTTTTTTTTACGCCTGTATCTTCCACCTTTGAAATAGGTCAAAAAAGCGTGGAATTTCGCATTGCCGTTAGTCGTTACCTATGTGGGAAAATGTTAATATTTTAAACGCGCCGGCTAATACACGCTCGTTGAGACTTCACACACGACCACTAAATGTCCGGAAAAAGTCATAAAATATGTTCATACTATTCGTAAAAAGTGTATTTTGAAAATAGCATTTTCCCATGAACCAGAAGAGTTCGCGTGAACTTTATTACCTGCGGAATTAACATTTAATTAACGTGTCATTTAAGTTTTTAAATGGCGTTTTTGTGCAAAGGCGGAAATTCTGAGCCCCACTTTAGTAATTACATAATACTCGTAGAAACATTTACGTAACCCGTCGTATCATATCACGATGTTATCTCATCCTAAAAGTAAAGGCTAATTAAAATGAAACTTGTTACTAATATATTAACTATCGTCATTAGTATCCATGGACTGGTAGGATTGTTTCTATATACCAGACCGACTAGAAACAGGTATAAGCTCCCTCCCCCCCCCCCCCCCCCCTATCAGCTAGGGTGTCCATGCTTGTATTGTCATTATAAGCACCTTAAATACACCGTGTTATTTATGTGCTTAGCACATTCATTATTAGAAAAGTCTACAAAAGTTTTCCACCTTTCTTAAAATCAGTGATCGGAAAGGCAATATTACTTTATATCTACTCGTACTTACATGCTATCTTTTAACAAACAATTAATAACAATCATAATAATTCATAACTATTGACGGATCATACCGAGATCAAAAGCCACCAGACCAAACCCCCCGAGGTCAACTGCGGCTTAATAAACACCTCGAAGGAGCTGTCCGGTTAATAGTGGGCAGGATTATTCATGACACAATGAAATAATTAATTGGCACTCCAATCCGAGTTCCAGGGATGCCGGACCCGGACTCAATGGACCTCCGGGGCCATATTTTGTAGTGAGGCTGGGGCTATTATTTCTAAGTGTGAAGCGTAAACTACAAAATGTGACGAAAATTATGATTCTTGGATATTTTGAGTTCTTACTTCTCGGTTTTGAAAAAGTTACCTAACTTAAAAGAACAGTCAATTTAGTCATAACGTTGTTGGTTAAGGAGAAAATATGAATTCGAATTTATAAAATGATGAAATAATTAGGTTTATCCACTTTAGGGTATTTTTGTCAACTCAGCTCAGGGGTGGTAATATTTGACAGCGGCCCACATCATTACCCTTAATGGGACACTTCACGTCTTGTCGCGTGAAAGATTCAAATTTAAATAAAAAAATATATGAGACACCCTCATTGTGGCGTCGTCAATCGAATCTACAATATATTATAAAACCGCACACCACATTTTGCCGCTTCGGAGCGGGAGACACGCCTTATTGTGGGGGAATGGAGTTCAAAATCGTTTACCCCCGTATTATGCGCAGAGATGGGTCGGCTCTGGAAAGGGACGCTGGAGATTTTTTTATTATGTTTATAATTAAATTCGTTGTCATCTCGTCGTATTCTGATGTCTTCGTCTGGTATTGGCGTGAATAACGATGAATTTTCTCCCCGGAGTTTTCGAGAGTTTTATTAATTTTTAGCATACACATTTTTATTTTTAAATCGATTATAATGCTGGTGACGTGTTGATTATTAAATTGTTGTACAAAATTCTGTGTTAAGCATGACGTGTTTGAGAGGTGATCAACAGTATTATCATTCGTCCGTATTATTTTCCAACAGAATTTGTATTTAGGTTATTTCGAGTGTCCAAAATATATGGGTTTGGTTTTTAAAGAGGAAATAAGAGTATAAAAGTAGTTGTTCTAAAATCATATTCCTATTTTTGGCCAATATCAGTGGTTTTTCTGGTCATGACGGTTTACTTTAAGGTATAATTTTTTTCTTTGCTTCCGTCTAGTAAAAGGCCTACTACTTAATATTTATTTTATTACTTTTCAAGGACTGCGATAGGTAATTTCTTGTTTAAATAAATTTAATGTATAATATAACGCACCACAAACAATACTTTCAAACAATGACGAAAATAGCAATTTCAATAATAATATCCTAAAGGTACAATTCCGTGCATCGCGACAGTCGTAAGCCGCGCGCGGCCGACGACTGTCGTCGGCCGCTCGCGTCTGTCGCGGGCCTCGGAAGCGGTGCCATACATTTTCATACAATGACTATTTTCGCGAGCGGCCGACGACAGTCGTCAGCCGCGCGCGGCTTACGACTGTCGCGATGCACGGAATTGTACCTTAAAAGCATTTTGAAACAATCTTACATGATTTATACACTTGGAGTACTCGTAAAGTAGCCTAAAGGTAGAGTAAAATACATCAGCAACACTCGCATTTCGCAACCTAAATCACCTTATCACACAAACACCTGACAGCACAGTAAATGACCACTTTTCCGTAAAATTTAACACACGTATACAAAACGAATGGGAAAGTCCGGATGGAAATCCCTTCTTGTCCCGTGTCAGACCTTTTCTGAATCGATCCCGTATGCACAATAGTGGGCTATATTTGCGTATTAATATATTACGTCGGGAGGAAGCCGGTCGTTATAATGGTGAATGGACGCCGGTGAAAATAGGTACATTGTGAACGCGGCTTAGGGAGTCCGCATGAAATTACAATTTATACTCGACTAGCGACCCGCCCCGGCTTCGCACGGGTATAAAATATATATCTACAGAAAAAATGATTAAAATCGATTCAGCAGTTTTGACTTGTATTCATTATTACTACCCGTGGCCCGCATTAGTCGGTACCGCCGCAAAAGCTACGTCTCACAGGGAATTGGAGCCTTTTGCAGGGTATAGGCAAATCAGCTGTTATGTAGGGATCATTGGTATTCTTGGTATATGCAACGGGTATATGAGCTAATTCACCAGCTGCAGGACCGGTCATAATCTTCGCTACTGCGCACCCCCGCCTTGGTAGCGCCCACTTCGAAACGGGCGTAACGCAATTTTTAATTTCGCCATAACTTCTAAACTAAACGTCCAATTTTAATCTTTTAAACACCAAATATTATCTACACAAACTGTACTTAGTGATGAAATAATTTATTTTGATAAGGATTATCAGCATGAGTAAAATAAATGCGTTTAAATGTAGTCCAAAAAAAATCAAGATTTTTAAATAAAAAAATGGTTGTTGTGCCTCACTTGCCATACAAAAGTGTGTCGCGGACATTTTTGTAGATATTTATAAGATCTACATTTACTTAGAACATTGTATGGTTCTATCTTTTATAGTTTAGGCAGCGTACGCAAAATAAGTAACTTTTCTCGTTGATTTTTTTCACCTTGTGTCAGAAAAACCCAAATATCTTACGGAACCCTATATTTTACAAAATAAAAAGTAGCCTATGTTACTCGTAAATAATGTAGCTTTCGAATGGTGAAAGAATTTTTAAAATCGGTCCAGTAGTTTTTGAGCCTATCCATTACAATTAAACAAACAAACAAACAAAGTTTACCTCTTTATAATATTAGTATAGAGTATAGATATTGCTTCCTTCTTTCGCTTGACCGATACGTTTGTTTGAATAGGGATACCGGGGTGCGGGAGTCGGGACTAATGAAAGGGATATTTTTGTACGTTTCTTTGTTAGTCTGTCTATCAATCATTTCCAAACTTTTACATGTTCGGTTGTTGCCCAAAATGCACTTAGTCCTGAAGCGTGCGTTAACTCAAACTCATAGACATAAAAAACAACAAAAAATCACCGCAACGCGAACAAAACGAAAACTATTTTCAAAACTTTATATTAAGCTTGTTATTATTTTGAAATCGTTTAGTTATAAAAGTAGCCTTTGACAAAACGAAAAATTTCGTTGGCAGTTTCGAAAGCGTTCGAAACTTTGTTTGAGAAAGCTCCCGGAATGGAAACAGTGAACTTTCAGGCATTCTTACGCCAGTCTCGAGCATCGTTTAATTAAAACCGAAAAGGCTTTGATGTGGCATTTCTGCGGCATCCCCGTACCAAATTTAACCCTTTCTTTGCTGAATTAATTGAGTTGTATTTTTCAACACTCTCGTGATCGATGATTACTATTTAAACTTGTTTGGCTTTACGTCATTGTTACCGCTAATAGACGGTAAATTAACAGGAATTTACAGTCTAATTTGTTTGTTGATATTTTGAATATTGTTATGTAAAGGGTGTAATTAATATATTTCAAGAGTTTTTGTTTACTGAAATATACATATAACGATTTCTGTGGGTATGAATCATTTCTAAACGACGCAGACGTTTTGTTAAGTTGAACACAGACACTAGGGCTTCACGCGAGAGCGAGATTTTTCTCGTCTCGTCTCGTTCTCGTCTCGTAAAACGAGACGTTTTGGAAAATATTCTCGGCAATAACGAAACCACATACAGGGCAACCCGAGAGTCTCGTTTTGGGTCTCGTTAATTTTTTTTTATGAAGTTTTTATTCGAAAAATCAGAAAAGGTCTACTTAGAAAACAATATATTTTACAAAATAAATATCTGGTAACCATCCAAACTGCATTTTATCATATAAACACGCTAATCATAAAATATTCCTTATTCTCTTTACGAGTATTATATTATAGAAATAAATCATTATTTACAACTATGCGAGACGAGACGAGACAACTGGTAACGAGACGAGACCGAGACTTGAACGAGACTCAATTTTTTTGAGGATTGACGAGACCGAGACGAGATTTTTGTTTCTCTCGCTTACTCTCGTCTCGTGTGAAGCCCTAACAGACACACAGTTAAACTTTCAGGATGTTCAGTATTTAGGAAGTAGTACGTTTTTCTATTACCTACTTGAAATGATTAACAGTCGTTACTAGTATCATTACATTGACGTGCTAATATACAATTAATTGTGTTTGTATCTCCATTATTTACATTATTATTATCATTAATAATAATAATTGTAATCGTTTTTTCAATACCGATCTCTTACTCCCTCTGTAAACACTAAGCACATGGTATCAAAATTTGATTGCCCGTGAAAAATTACGGGACCAACACTAACCCTCAGCTACGATTTTCCACGGCAAAGAAATATCCCAACAAATGACATTGCATGTATTTTCGCGACTCATTCTGGTAAAAACCCTCGTGTTGATGGAACTAACAAACCGTGTTATATGCGATCGATTGCCAACTATTGAATTTACGAAATAAACGGAAGGAGGTTAAAGGATGATGGCCAGCATGAATTCTTGGAAACTGTACTTCTACGAAATTATTTGCTATGCCTCAACCAAAATATAATTTCCATGATTTTAAATTATTTATTTACGGTTATGATTTTTGTATGAATCATAATAGTTAGGAGTAGTAAGCAGGTACAGAAGTCATTTTTGTTATATAAAGTTTGGTCGAAATAAATTCTGCTTATCATATTTTGTTTAAATATTTATTGCATTTTTCATTAGAAGTGAAAGTCATTTCCCCGTGGGTAAAGAAAAGCTTATGCTCCTTAGTCCGTACGTCCTCACCTAATGGCGGCTCGTTCACGACTGTCATGTAAATGACGTCACGTGACCGGAAGCTGTTTGGCGTGGGGGGTGGGGCTTCCGGCGGCGCACGCGATTGGTCACTTCCGTTCCGTAACAAACTACTGGTATAATATGGAAATCGTGATACAGCATTATTGGGTTAACGAAACAAAATTATACAAGAAAATTTGGAGGAATTTATGATTTTTGCCACTAGTGAGTTTTTTTATTACCATAGATTCAGTTTATTGTTATGGTCACGCGATGTAAATATTTCAATGGTTTGTGTGCAATAAAGAGTTGCCGAAAGGTTGTAAAACTTCCGTAAACGTTTCGGCAGTGTTTCAGCCGGTCGTATAAATCCATGAATTTTGTTGTACACTTTTATGTTTCCACCGACAAGAAATCGGAGCAGGTTCTTAAGTCAACGTAACTATAATACATAAAAAACATGCTGAAGTTTTATATGAAGACTTTACGTAACTTTGAACGTTGTAGCCAATTTTGATTTTGAATACTTACTTAAATCCTACCAAATGACCTGATGATAGGATCCATAAAAATCGAAGAAACTCCTCAAAATTTATGGACATACAGTGATTTCAACTTATTTTGAAAAGTATCTTATGCATATTATGCTACCAAGTACCATAACATCTCGTGCAGTTAGGTATCTGTTATGTTATGCACTAAAACTTCCTGAGGACATGTTCTCAAAATTAAATATATTCAGGGATATGACTCATATTATATTATGTTATAGCCGACAAAATAATTGTATTTAATTTGTACATTTATACCTTGTAAGTTGTATTATAGGTATTATTTCTTTTATATTAAATATAACAAAAGTCTACGTCAATTACCATTGTTTTGTAAAACAATTATCTGAAACGTACGTATTGTTCGAAAATAAATATTGAAATAAATAATTCATTGTTTCGTTAATAAAATATTGTTACACAAGGGGCTCAACGTGCCTTCGCCTAAAGACTTTTATAGTTTAATCAAATACACTTTTGTTACACATAAGCAGTTGATCAAATACACGTGCAGGAGATAGAAGTGTGTCCAATGTGGAATCTGTTAATTACAATAGGGAATGTGGCTATAGTACCTACAAAAATAAAATGAGATCAACTACAAATTGAAATGCACGAAAATTATTACGTTAATTTAATTTAGTAAGATTAAGAAGTAACCTAGACATTCCATTTCGGAATTATTCTGTATACTATTATAGGTACATCAAGTTGTGAAACGATTCACAATTTCACACTTAACTTTATGTAGACTATATGAAAATAATGACAATTTAAACTAATAATAAGATGGAAGTAACCTTAATATTGAATTTCGAATTATTCTGCTCGATATATCAAGTTGTGTAACGATTCGCAATTTGTTGGGTTAAATATTGTAGAGGGAACATTAGGGTGAATTAATGTCAAAGGCATGGTATCGATCTTGGTCAAACCACCCCTGAAGATAGGCGGTAGGCGGTGTAAGTGTGTCAGGGCCTGTCCGCCCGCCACGTGGCCCGTGAGTGACGCGTGTGCGACCCTTAACAGCCATTTTAGTTAAGTCAGAAATATTACCTAATTAAGGGAAAAGACTTAATGGCAGACACTTTAAGGAAACATGAAACATTTGAATGTTGTAAAATATATATTTATGAAAATAAAGGATTGAAAACTTCTTCCATGTCTACAGTAACTCTTACAAAATAAAACTATTATAATTATTCTCTGACAAATCAATTAAAAAATATATTATTGGTCTTTTTGTAAACTTAGTCATAAGTACTAATAGATGACATCACAAAAAACGAACATCACTAATAGTAGACACCAATATGAACTAATAGTTGACATAGAACATTACATTACATTTTACATTTTTCCTATTGTTAGGTCTTTATTTGCCATTTTTCAAAAGATTTCATTTACTTCATCATAGTAACTACATGCATCAGAAATATTATCCACGTTGTCTCCAGATTCTATTCATTCTTCTTCCATGCTGAAACTATCTTTCCTTTTATTTTTATTTTTCATATTTTTTTCCTAGCAAATTTATTTTCAGTCTTTAGTCTCCATGCTTCTTTTGCCTCTTCTTTTTTCTTCTTTCTTTTCTCAGCTCTCCTTTTTCTTCTTTTTACTGCTAAAAAACTAAAGCAATCGATTTTTAGATCAGTACAAGGTCTAATATTAGACACCATGTCCATTTTTAGGTGCAGTAGTTCTTAGATTGTTAATAGAATTATATTTTCAGAGAACAGTGATGATTTTTGCAGTAGAATAAAGTACAAAATAACTTTAGTATGTATTGCAAAACTCAAAGATGAGATCCATGTCATCTATTAGGTTTTTTAGATTTTCAAGAACTAATAGTAGACACCCTTTATATTGTTAGGGAAAATGGATAAAAAATCTTAAATAAACATTAATTAGTGTATACAACATGACCATTAATCCAATGAAATCAACAGAAATTACAAAAAATCAAATAAATGTATTCAAAACTTACGTGCAAAATTTCGCCTTCCTTAACCTATTTGCTAAGAAATTGCCGAGCGCGTGTTGACGCGGTCATATTATTTACGAAAACTGATCCCATTTTAAAATTTTGTTCCCGAAGGCGTCTCTAATATAGTTTTTCAATTCAACAGATAGCTTGAGAAGCTAATAAAATTTACAGTGGTGAGAAATAATTAGAGTAATTTTTATTTTTATTGTATTTTTGTCATAAGTGTCATCTATTAGTTCAGTTATTAGGTTAAGTCTTTTTTCCTTAGCAATCATTAGAAAGAAAACTTTGTGGTGTTTGGCTGAAAAGTTTCTTATAAACAATAAGATCAGACATTTAACACTTAACTTAAAATATGTTCGGCATAAAAAGGTACTACAATAATCTAAAAGATTTCGAACAAAACTTCAAACTTGAAAGTTAAGATCCAAAAATACTTCATCTAATCCAATTATATCGAAACGAGCGACCCGCCCCGGCGTCGCACGGGTATAAAATATGTAGCCACTGAAAAAATGATTAAAATCGATAGCCTATAATGCTCTTTCACGTGTCTACTTCTTATGTGTGCCAAATAACATAAAAATTGCTCCAGTAGTTCGCGAGATAAGCCCTTTCAAATAATTTCCCCCGTTTTTTCCACATTCTCCTATTAGTCTTAGCATGATAAATATAGCCTATAGCCTTCCTCAATAAATGGGCTATCTAACACTGAAAGAATTTTTCAAATCGGACCAGTAGTTACTAGTTCCTGAGATTAGCGCGTTCAAGTTAGCCCTTTCCAATAATTTTCCCCATTTTTTCCACATTTTCCTTTATTTCTTCGCTCCTATATTTCGTTACATAGAAAAATCTAGAAGAAGAAAGTGGATAATAAAATGCAGTCGGAGGCTTAGCGTGATAAAATATAGCCTATAGCCTTCCTCGATAAATGGGCTACCTAACACTGAAAGAATCATCAAAATCCGTTGCGTAGTTTTAAAGATTCAAGGGAACAAAGGGACATGAGGGAAAAAAAGCGACTTTGTTTTATAATAAGTATAGATGATGATGGGCAAAAATGTATGGGCTCTGGTATATTGCTCAACAGGAATGGATTGTATATTTTTAGGAAGGTATACCTATGTATTTACATTAATGACCAATAGGGCGCTTGTCAAGATTCGTTGTACTTTTTGAGTAAAGCCATGTTAAAAGTGACATCAGCGCTCATACATTTCATGCTGATAACATCACGTTACATTATAGCATGATTATTTTTAGTGATCCGTATAGTCAACAAGGATATAATAGTTTCGGTCTGTCCGTCCGTCCATCCGTCTGTCCATCTATCCGTCCGTCCGTCTGTCCGTCCATCCGTCCGTCTGTCTGTCCGCGGTTTTTCTCAGAGACTATATAGGACCTACAAAGCTGTAATTCGTAATTTTAATTAATGATGCCGACTAAATGGTGTATAACATCTTTAAAATATATTTTTTTAAGGTAGTTCCCCTACACATCAAGCGTTTTTTTTTAATGCTCTTGTCCCTGATTTTAAGTTGAGGGATTTATGTTCTTAATACAATTTATACACTTAAACAGTCTTATATGTCTACACTTATCTTCTATTTATATTTCGACTGCTCCTAGGTAGACTACCGTAACATCAAAAACGCAACTTTACAGGAGGAGCGTTTGAAGTTCCAAATTTGAACCACGATTTCATTTTTTAACCGATTGTTATAAAATTTGGCATGAGCAACAACAATAGTGTTAGGCATTAACTTATGCAATAAAATACTATATTTTTAGCTTTGTTTAGCTGAAATTGTTGTTGCGATATTATTCTTTGGAAAATCTATAACGAAAATTATTGCAACTAACACTAACCACAGTTTACGTTGAAATTTCTCTATTTTAAAATATTGTAACGTTTACTTACTATACTATACGGGGGACTTCTTTAACGTTTTTTTATGGTATGTAAGACATATCATAGTTTACAGGGGAATTGCCTAATTCGAATTTATAGCATGTTCGAGAAAATAAATTATTTATAAATTATCTTTTCTTAAAAAAGTGCGAAATACCTTTAAAAATTGTTTTATAAATTTTAGAAGTAGGTCATTGACATGATTTATACTGTTAACGTGCAAAAAAGTGCTAAAATATAGTAAGTAATCAACTTAATTGGCTAAAATATAGTAAGTAATCAACTTAATCAGTAACAAAAATTTTATCATGAAAAATATTTTGTAACCTTCTTAAAAAAATCGTATGATAAGATTTATAACTTAAGAGTAATTTATCACAATCTATACTCCGCTTATACTTATAAAATATTATTATAAATGCGAAAATGTATCTCTGTTCGTTACCTCTTTACAACCAAACAATTTTCCTGACATTTGGTATGAAGATACGTCTTGGAGTCCTGGGAAAGGACATTTTTATACTGGGATAGGAAGAATCCTACGTTCTGAAACTATAGGTCCCCGCGAGACAAACGAATATTTGGCTCTATGGGCATCAATTAGAAAATCTTAAACACTACTAGGTATATTAATTTCATGTCGCTGATTTTTGTTAAGGCCTGTTATCAATTATTATTTCTTTATCGCTATCACATGGGTCCACTATTACAAACAATGACTCCTGTGAACCAGATACACGTTGAAGAATTAGGATGGCGAGTGCTATGTATCAAATGCGTAAAGCCTTGCGTGACAAAATGTTTTCTTTAAAAAGTAAGACAAAACTTGTCTACACTTTAGTATACAATACACCATACTTCAACAGACCGCAGATATATCGACGCCTTCGAGATGTGATAAATGATAATGAAGAAAAATGCTTTAAATTTCAATTTGACTGCTTTCGGAACCAACGCGTCCATCCTGGCTAAGCTAAAATTTATTTTTACAAGGCTCTTTACCACAATATGCCTCAAATGTATTTTAGAATACTATGGACACATGTCCAGAAAGAAAGGAGACAATATTAAAATAGTCATTGGCAAGACCAAGGGAGAAAGACCGCGGGGCTGCAGTCCCATGCATTAGTCCGATCAAATACGCACCTCAATTATTGAGTCCATCGTTTACGACGCTCTTCAAGTGGCTGAAGATAGGAAAAGCTGGCTTAACACCTCCCCTTTATATAACATTCCTTCTAATAATAGAAGGAATGTTATATAAAGGGGAGGTCACGACCCTCTGACATGAGGAATACGACTACAGGAAGAGGATCACTTGGGATACAAGTACTAGTTCTTGAAAAACTTTCAGGAAGAAAAAAGAGATCATAAAATATGAACTAAGTACAATCTGTATTCTGTATCCATACTTTTGCATAAATTCAAAAGTGTGTTCGTTTATTTGTCCATGGACATTGGGCATATTGCTTCCTCACGCCTAAACCACTTAACCGTTTTTTTTTCTGATATACTGTATGGGGATACTTTGAATCTCGGAAGAGGACATGGGATACTTATATCCCGGAAAAAGGTTCTGTTCCCGGGCGACAAACAGGTAAAGACAAGTTGGCCTTGAATAAGCTTAGTATTCTCAACAGAGCGAGATAGTATTTCAGTGCGATGCAACGCCTATAACTCTACAAGGCGAAGATGCAGCCTCACGTCGAATACTGTTCTCATCTCTGGGAAAGGGCGACAAAATACCTACTATTCCCTTTGGACAGTAACCAACAAAGGGCCGCTTAGATTGTAGCCAGCCATAGTGTTTCAAACAAGCCAGACCCCTTGGAATTATGTTCAGATGTGGCTTCGCTCTGCATCTTCTATCTGTTGTATCAAGGGGAGGTGCTTCGTTATCACACCTATTGCAACATTTCAACATCGTTCCACGGGAAAACTTACCATCTTGATGAGTCTTTCACAGTAAATCTGAATCAAACTGCCGCCAGCAGTATTTCCGGACCAATACGACCTGAAAACCTGAAGAAGAGAGCGATCTTCTTAACAAGGCTGGTAACGTATTTCAACTTTTCTGATGTTGCGAGCGTCCATGGGTTGTCCACTTGCTTCCCATCAGATGCTCTTTTGCCCCCTAATTTCATAAATAATAGTTGCATTAAAAGAAATAGATCGGTAAAGTATCGTAAGCTAATAAATAGTACGACGTAGAACGTAGTAAGATAAAGATACAATAAATAAAAAAATAATAGTTTCCGTAGTAGAATATTGTATAATTAACATACAATATTTATCATAACTTAAATTCCAACGAACAAAATCGTAAGTTACACTTGCAATATATTTTTCAAAAGAAGTTCCAATGTAAACTATTGTAAGTAGTACAAACTATAGTTTACGTTAATCTTTATCCGGCGTAGACAATCGCAACTGATACATACGATGTGTGAATTCGGGCATCTGCTCCCCTATTACTCAACGTAGACTATCGCTAAGGGACTTACAATAAATAACGTCGGAGGCGTTTGAAATATACTACAGTTTACGTTTCGAAAAAGGCACTTATACTTCGAATTTAATATTTTTCTAGAAGATCCTAAAAGATCTAACATAATTATATGCATTTTCGCAATAAAACGAAATTTGCCATTTTGTGGCTTACGATAGTCTACCTAGGAGCAGTCGATTTTCTGTTCTATCATCGTTACCTGCTCCGCCGTCCAAGGGTGAGCAGTATGAGGGAGGGGTTAAACTACTACTGTGAGCGTAAATCTAAGGTGTACTGTCATAGACAAGACATCCGTAACCTTTCTAAGCGCAAATAAATCTTACCACATAGACGACAAAAACTACGTTGGTAACGCCGGCCTTGTACGTTGACTGTACATTATTTCAAAAAGTACAGTTGCTAGGGGCTGGGCGCCATATAACTTTTTTACCTACTCACTAAGAGCTGCTATCTAATGGTATTTTATCTCTGTTGAGCAATATACCAAAAGCCCATGATCCTTTTGTAGTTAGCCTTTAGGCTAGGTCAGTGTTTACAAGAAGCCTAGTCATAATTTTCATCGAAACAGTAGCAACTAGAATAATATCATGTGGTAGGTATAAAAGCTCCCAACAATCACGAGCAGTTAATTCACCCCACTTTAATTTCAACCATAAATTCGCGGTAGCAATTAACTTAAAAGCTATTTGGAGCGGTGTGACCCGGCCCTTAGATAAGGGTCGCTACACACGTGTCGACCACGCCTACGTTTATACCGCAACGGGACGCGAGTCGCAACTTATAATAATGGGATGCTGGTTTTACATTTAATTTAAAGTAACATTTAATTACTTTGGTATAACTATAAAAATATGTAGTAGGTAGGTACCTAATACAATACAATTTATTTTGTAAGTAAGTACTTACAAAATAAATTGTATAAAGCGATGTCAATGTGTACGTAAAATAATAATTAATTAATTTAAAGAGGGGTTGTTAAAATAATATCCACAGCCGAATGTATAACCTCCTCGTTTTTGGAAGTCGGTTAAAAATTAAGCAAAAAGCAGTCAAAAACAAATGAAAGAAGATTATCCTCCATTAAAACTAGAGCTGAACACATCTTGCAGTATTGTGTATTCTCAAAACTGAAGACTTATATAATTCATTAGGAGAATTTAATAAATGTCTCAGCTACATTGAATGCTTCGGGAGTTCAAAGGCAGCGTTGCATCGTTTCGCCAGGAGATTGTCCCCCGTCGGGCGCCAACAAAAGAGCCCAAATATGAAAAGCGTTCGAAAATGGAGCGCATAGTTTAAACCTCCTTGACTGCTTTTGACAGTTGACAGTTTTCACTGTCAAAATGGAGGCGACAATGGGGTTAGTTTGGGGGTGCGTCAAATTTCTCTCTTCGCGGGGTTAGGCCGTTGACACGCGATTATGTTTATTGAAAGATTTTAAAGGGATGTTATTGAATTTTTAAGGGATGTTTTGTGGTCGGGAGTGAGGCTTTAGTGGGCTTTACTAATGCATTCCATTCGCGATTATTCGAGCATGCTCCGAACTCGCTAATAAAATTTAATCTTGTTTCCCTCCCTTTTTTTCTCGCATTTGAAATGTTTGAAAAGCGCTGTGAGGAAATAACTTACATGATAATAAACGTAACTATTTATTCCTGTTTTAACGTCTTGTAATTTGTACTTAGCAGGTGTTTTAATAATAACAGTAAAACTATCAATAAAGACTGAAAGATAAACCGCAACTTCTGAGAAACTGGTCATTCATAAATCATAAGCATTAATGTTAGACATTCTCTGAAAATTTTATGAGATTGTCTTTAGGTATTTACTTTCAAAATCAGCTTTGTACTTAAGACTGTTGTCCCAATCCATTAAAAGACGTAATAAAGTTAAATAAAAAATTGACAAAACATACAGTTTTTGCGGGACCATTGTGAAAAGTGGAAATAACAGAGTTTTTCATTCCAAGTTATCAATACGACTTTTTCTTAATTCATAGTTCGGATCACGAGAAAAAATCGTGACCGTGGGCATGCTTTTGTGAGGTCGCTGACCCCGGTGCACCGTTTACACGAGCCATTCCGCTTGATCAAACTCATGAAATAACTGGGCTAAAGTGACCATTATCGATTTGACCACGTGTGAAAAGTGTTTGTCAAAACATTGTGAGCTTGTGTGCTTTCTATTCTTTATTTAAGTAATGTTAAATTGATTGATGTACGACTAATATTATATTTTAAGTTGTGTATAATAGTCAGGGAGCCCTAGAACAATTTTTTTTATTGCTATCAAGCTAATTTTTTGTGAGTAGCTTAATTTTGATAAGACAAACATTTTTATCTGCGAAAAATCTAAAATCTTGAAAGTGATAGCTAACAGAGATAGAAAGGATTTCATACTTTGATTTGATGGTCCTAAATTAATATGGATTGTTATATTTGTAGGACAATGTTACTCTTAATCCTTCGATCGCGGATTTTTGGAAATCTATTATTATTCTATTGTTGTCGCGATCACCGGTGCTCTTATGGGGCTTGATAGGTTAAATTATATAACTATTGAGGTTAATAGTTGGTAGGTACCAATATACAAAAAATCTGCTGGTTAGGGTTCCGTTTTAGGGTTCTGTAATCAACAAAACTTGGTTGACTACGGTATCCTAAAACGAAACCCTAACCAGCAGATTTTTTGTATTTTGGTAGGTTAATAGTTATATATAATTTAAGAGTAATATTGTCCTACAAATAGAACAATCCATATTTTAGGACCATCAAATCAAAGTATGAAATCCTTTCTATCTCTGTTAGCTACCACTTTCAAGATTTTTTGCAAATAAAAATGTTGTTTGTCTTATCAAAATAAAGCTACTTACAAAAAATTTGCTTGATAGTAATAAAAAAAATTGTTCTAGGGCTCCCTGACTATAATGATTAATGAGAATGTTAAATAGCAAAATAAAACTTAAAGCTCATAATTCATAAAGAATATAATGAGGCGAGTGTCTGTGTGCCCCTTATGGCTCCGAACTGATTTTCATGACATTGGGTTTGGATTTTCATTTTATTAATAATATCAACTAGTATTATTTGAGGCTGAAAAAACATTTAAAAACTTAGAAGAAATAATGTAGGCCTCGAGTGCTGCTAATACCTTATGTCAATGGCTAATACCAGTAGGTACTAATATATATTCTGCGCTAATACTTACTTATAAAAATAACAACATCAGCTCAAAATTATTCTAAAGTTGCAGCTAAGCCGCATCACCGAATATTAGCTATACAATTTACATTTTACAGCATTACCTACATAATATAAGGTGGAATAATTGGGACACAGATTGTATAGTGTGTGCATTGCTTGCAAAAATAATAGTATAGTTTTGAATTTCGCAGTCACATAATCTCCGAGTAAACTTGAATATTATAATAAGGTATTGCTAATTTCACTGTCAAAAGTTAGTAACCGGCCAGAAGTTAAGCCACGCTTAGCCTTGACCGACTCGAATTACATAATCGTGGCGACACTTTTTATATAAAGATCAACGACATTTACAATTGAGATCTTTAGAGAACAATAAGGTTTCGTAAGTAAAGCCTTACAATGTTCTTACAATGTTCACGAGTTAAAATAATGACGTGGTTAAGCTATTTATAAAAGTTTACCAAATATTTGTGACGGAGTTTTTATATTTAGCAATTGTGTTAATTTGGGCTTTTTACGATTGTGTCCTGGTCACGTTTTAATTTAATTCATGAAGCCCCAAGCGGCCACATCCGGCCGCGATAACAATGAAAAAGCTATTGTGTCTCGTTTTGCCACGACTGATGGGTGAAGTAATGAATGACTTTTACGTAATTGCGAATTGTAATCAATCAATATGGCTAATTATTATGAAACCTATCAAATATATGAAAATTTGTAAATGGATTTCAAGTACACTCCTACACTTAACTTACTCTAATATTTGCATATGAGATTTTGGGTTTAATTTTAACTTTTATTTATGAAATAAGGGGGCAAACGAGCAAACGGGTCACCTGATGGAAAGCAACTTCCGTTGCCCATGGACACCCGCAGCATCAGAAGAGCCGCAGGTGCGCTGCCGGCCTTTTAAGAGGGAATAGAGTAATAGGGGAGGGTAGGAAGGGAAGGGAATAGGGTAGGGGATTGGGCCTCCGGTAAACTCACTCACTCGGCGAAACACAGCGCAAGCGCTGTTTCATGCCGGTTTTCTGTGAGAACGTGGTATTTCTCCGGTCGAGCCGGCCCATTCGTGCCGAAGCATGGCTCTCCCACGTATAAAACTTACTGTTTTCACACTAGACTAGGTGACCAGTTAACTTCCTATCACTTCCCTTCTAGTATAAACATTCCCTGGACTTCTACGAACATTTCAAGAGTAAAATAAGCCAAATCGGTTCAGCCGTTCTAGAGTTTTAGCGGGACTAACAAAATTTAAAATCCATTTTAATTTATAAAATAAGTACATTATATAGATTAGGTACCTAGCCTCCCAACTGGCGGGATGCCTGTAAGTAGCTACTCGAAGTTATCAAAAGTATCTTGTTAGGAGTTTCAAGGTACATAGTTACAGCCAACTTACCAGCTCTCAGCGCGTCCATGGGTACGCTGGGGTAGGGTATGGAGTAGGGGTACCCCTCCTTCCTCAGGGTCTTGGGTTTCCGCCGCGGCCGGTACTTGTAGTCCGGGTGCTCCTTCATGTGCATCGCCCGGAGCCTCTTGGCCTCGTCTATGAACGGACGCTTCTCGTCTTCCGTCAGGAGCTTCCACTCTGCACCTGAACGTACAGAAATGAAACAGTATAGTTGTTGCATATAATCAAGTTAACATTCTATCGACTTTCCGAGTAATATATTTGATATGACTTTAAATAGTATATTTTACTCTAGTGCTGATAGACTAATAGCGAAGACGACTAATTTTCTAACTACGGTAGCCTAAATAGGAAGCAAATAATAGACGAATCTGATTATTCAGCAGTGTGATAAACAATGGACATAATAGGTAGAACGGTCCTCATTCAACCCATAACTAGTATAGCAGAGACAAAAAGAGAAATGTAATTTGCTCTAACCATTCCTCATTGCGTAGACAAAGCCATTGATCGATACAATATAATCGAAAGCACGAACGACCTGTCTCCCAGCTCGATTGAAGAGACCAACCCTTTGTGTATCCCCATTTATAGAAGGCTGTATTCATCGCATCGATACCGTGGAGGGGCGCCACCGGCCATTGAAACAGACAAGACAATCCTGATTCAGGCGGGTATAAAAGCGAAAACAATGTCGCCAACATAGAAAGGAACAATCCGGTCGGAGGACCATCCGTTATCTCTTTCTTGCGGAGGTAAGCACTCGCTAGTTGGAGCGGGACAGCGGGAACAATGGTGGGAAGCGCCGCGTAATGACGAATTTGCGCTTTTCATTCCGCTACAGAAGTTTTTCCCGGTTACTCATTATATTCTATACTTTGGGGACGCTACTGGCGGCCATTGTAGTCGGGATGATAAGAATCGTGTACTTGCCGAGCAATATGCTTTACTTTCACGGAAAATCTGTAGACTGATTTTCTTGAAAGGTATTTATTGTACGTTTTATTTGGGTATACTTCGGGATTTATTTGTTCATTATCTTTTTCCATTGTAACAGTCCTTAGTACGTAATGAGTAAAAGCTACTTAGTCATGTCTGGGCAAGAACATACCGACAGCCTACGTGCGCTTACTTAACTCCAATACGATCAACATACCACAGTAACTGGATATCAAATGCACTTGATATGTGACCATTGTGGGGACATAATTTAGTAGGCGGCAATGTCACACCTCTCAGCCCACGCTCTCATTGATAGCATTACTACCAGTTTCTCGCAGTGTCAACCAATTGGACCGTAGATTATAAAGAGAAATATACACGGGAATTACAGCAGTGGGAATATTGTGGGCCGTTGCGTGAAAAAGGACATGATAAAAGTTATTCTTGTTATCCTTATGACTGGTACAAACATTATTAAGGTCCTCAAATAACCTGGTTCAT